>LS997563.1:46641249-47143749 GCA_000469685.2 Haemonchus contortus | reverse complement strand
AAGTCGCTTCTGTGATATGCTATGACGACAAGATCTGTTCAAGCTCTACTTCAGCTTCCTACTCTCGCTCAGCAAAATAATAAAAAGCTGAAAGAATTTCATTAGTCCGATGTTTCTCGGGCTAAGCACCTTTGCCACAAAAAGGAGGAGAGCACGGCGTCAGCCGGGCGATCTGGTATATAATTATAGTATAATATAATATAATATAATATAATATAATATAATATAATATAATATAATATAATATAATATAATATAATATAATATAATATAATATAATATAATATAATATAATATAATATAATATAATATAATATAATATAATATAATATAATATAATATAATATAATATAATATAATATAATATAATATAATATAATATAATATAATATAATATAATATAATATAATATAATATAATATAATATAATATAATATAATATAATATAATATAATATAATATAATATAATATAATATAATATAATATAATATAATATAATATAATATAATATAATACAGGGTGGCGAAAAATTACGTGCGCGCGAGTTTGGGAGCGATCACGTGATTGCTTTGAACATCCAAGCCGGCTTTTACGCATCAGTTGCTTTCTTTACACCTTCTATAATCAGCCTGTGAAGAGAAAGTTGTTCTAAAGACCATGGTGCAGGTCTGCACAAGCTGCGAGGAGATTGCGCGCCTAGCCAGCGGCGGGATGAAGAACACTGCAATTGCGTTGAAGCTCGGAATTTCTTTGAGAACAGTTCAAAAGATTGTGAAGCAATGGAAGGCGGGAGGACACGTCCTAACCAAGCCGGGAAGAGGGACGAAGCGGACTGTCAACACAAGGAGGTTGCGTGGTGTTATCAAGAATAGGATTGACCGTAAGGATGATCGGAGCCTGAACAAAATGGCAGAACAGCTCAAAATCTCCAGAAAACCATTTCAAATAATAGTGAAAAATGAGCTTGGGCTTCGAAGTTATCGCTTACTAAATAGGCATGCTACTACCGAAAAAGCAAAGCAAAGTCGAAAAGAAAAATGAAAAAAACTGCTGGAGTTTTTCGAGGTGCGCCGCTTGCAAGACGTTCTTTGGTCTGACGAAAAAGTTTTCACCGTGAAAGTGGCTAAAAACTCTCGGAATCACTGTCAACTCCTTAGTCCAGCTCTCAAGAACACCCGCAAGAGAAAAATTGCCACAAGGAGTTTGTTCGCCAAAAGTTTAATGGTCTGGGGTGGTATCTGTGCATCAGGCAAGACTCCGTTGATTTTCGTAGAAAAAAATGTGAAAATTGATGCGAAGTTTTACCAAAAGAAATTTTTGAAAAAACTTAGCTATCCTGAAAGCAAAATCACCCAACTTCATCTCTCAGCGGGACTGGGCTTCGGCCCATGCAGCGAGATCCACCATTCACTTCCTCGAAACCGAAATTGGCAACCTCCTGACAAAGGATCTGTGGCCTTCTAATAGCCCAGATTTAAATCCTTTGGACTTTGCTGTTCGGAGTTATATGGAAGGGGAAGTAAGGAATAGGAACGTGAGAAGTTTGGTGGCTTTGCGAAAGGAAGTGTGCAAATCTGGGACAGTTTGGGCCTCGGCTACCTTCGGCGCACCGTCGACTCGGTGAAAGGGCGAATCGAAGCCTGTATCGAAGCAGAAGACGGGCAATTTGGAAGTTTGTTGTGATTATGTAACGTAATTGTTTGTTGTTTTATGAAAATACTTTTTATTCCATGTTGGTAAACGAATAGTAGAGTTCGAGCGTTTTTTATGGCGCACGTAATTTTTCGCCACCCTGTATAATATCCTTGCTATATATAAAGCGCTCTGTCTGTCTGTCTGTCTGTCTGTCTGTCTGTCTGTCTGTCTGTCTGTCTGTCTGTCTGTCTGTCTGTCTGTCTGTCTGTCTGTCTGTCTGTCTGTCTGTCTGTCTGTCTCTCTGTCTGTCTGTGTGTCTGTCTCTCTGTCTGTCTGTCTGTCTGTCTCTCTGTCTGTCTGTCTGTCTGTGTGTCTGTCTGTCTGTCTGTCTGTCTGTCTGTCTGTCTGTCTGTTTGTACGGAAATTCGATATAACCTTTAGAAACACCTGGGGAAGTCGGGTCAAGTTTGGGATGGGTTGAGCATAGGGTAAGTGCAACAGAGCACATGTGAGCATAGCGGAGCTCCGTCCCCGAGGGGCGGGGCATTTGCTGGAATTGGGCGGGGTCTTGGGCAAATTCTTCTGATTTGGTCTCAAAACACTCCAGACGCCGGGAAAAAATGTGCAAAGGTGAGGGATGGGTCAACAATTACAATAAATGGATTTTACCGGTGATGGGCGGGGCGTTCTCGCAGTGGGCGGTACTTAACTCAGAGATTCATAACCCCATTCAACGAAGGCGTCGTGGCCAGGAAAAAAATGAAAAGAGTGAGCAAGGCCTTATGCGTGATGGGCAGGCTGAAGCTTAGTGGAGCCCCGCCCACGATGGGCGGGGCGTGCGTTGAGGTGAAAGCTACTTTTCGAAAATGATTTTAACTTCGTTAAAAAACGTTCTAGAACATGGGGAAAAAGTGGTAAGAGGTAATGGAGCCAATGTGGGCAAATTCTCTAAATGGGTGGAGTTGGCACCAAAGTGCGCTGGGCTTGGATCAAAATTTCATAACTCTGTTCGGAAACGTTCTGGAACGCGGGAAAAAGTGGTAAGAGCTAATGGAACAGATGTGGCCAAATTCTCGAAGTGGGCGGAGTTGACACCAAAGTGGGCGGAGCTTGGGTCAAAATTTTATAACTGTGTTCGGAAACGTTCTAGAATGCGGGAAAAAGTGGTCAGAGGTGGTGGAACAAATAACGTCAAATTCTTCAAATGGGTGGGATTGGCACAAAAGTGGGCGGGGTTGGAATTGAAGTGGGCGGAGCTTAGACCAAATTTCATAAGTCTGTTCAAAAACGTTCTAGGAGGCGGTGAAAAGTGGTAAGAGGTAATGGAACAAATGTGATTGAATCTCCGAAGTGGGCGGAAGAAGAGGAAGCTGGCAGAGGAAAGCGGAGCTAGGACAAAAATGCATCCCTTCGAAAATTTTTTAAAATGCGGGATAAGTGGTTAGGAGCAGTCAAAAATGGTGGTCAAGTTCAGTGGGAAGGGTTTGCATCAAGCTAGACGGAGCAATGATCAACCTTTAATAGCTCCGCTCAAGTACATCGCGCGTGATGCTCTAGGCAGTTCAGCGTTCGAATCTAGAGAAAACTATCTTATTCTGATTATCCAAAATTCTGCTGAATGACTCCATCTTGTATAAGTGGCCATCGACATATACTGCACGCGTTAGCGTGCATAGCCAAATTCGTAATATATATTATATTATATTATATTATATTATATTATATTATATTATATTATATTATATTATAATATAATATAATATAATATAATATAATATAATATAATATAATATAATATAATATAATATAATATAATATAATATAATATAATATAATATAATATAATATAATATAATATAATATAATATAATATAATATAATATAATATAATATAATATAATATAATATAATATAATATAATATAATATAATATAATATAATATAATATAATATAATATAATATAATATAATATAATATAATATAATTCACGTAATCTCTCCTATTTATAAAGCAGTAACTTGGTGTGTCGGTTTGTCGGTTTGTAGGTTTGTATGATCGTCGGTCTGTCCGTCCGCAAGCTTTATGATTACAATGAGGTAGTGCAATGGAAAAAACAGTTCTACCCGACATATGTATAAAAATAAACAGTAACCTGGCGGGTATGTCAACAGACTAGAGTTAGTACTGCGGAGTGAGGTGAATGATGTGGAGTGAAGTGGAGACTTAAAGCTGTGGTTTCTATCTCTACTGGCATCGTGCTGTGCGTTTCTGAACAAAAATCTCAGGTGATAATGTTGTTGAGAGACCTTCCCTTTTTTCACTTTGAACTATAATACATTTTCTATCTACCTAGTGAAAGTAGCTAATGAGGCCCGGCGTAGGCCGGGCGACCCGACTGGTATAATATAAAACAACCAGGCGGCTACGCACGCTCTCGCGCGCGCTAGGGGCTGCAGCCATGAGAGACGGAGCCGCATGAGCTAATTTTCATTATAGACCTTTATCGGATTCATGAGTTTTGGCTCAAACCTCGCCTCCTGCGGGCGGAGTCTGGTCCTGCCACCCACCATAGGTGTTCCCATCCTGTCGCCTGTACTCCTACTGAGTTTGAACTTTCTAGATCCATGGGGACAGGAGTTACGAATTTTCACACAAACCCCGCCCCTTGCGGGCGGAGTCTGATTCTACCACCCACCATGAGTGTCCCCGTCGCGGTGTCTGTACTCCTACCAAGTTTGAACTTTTTAGGTCCACTGAGACAGAATTATGAATTTTCACCCAGACCCTGCCCCTTGTGGGCGGAGTTTGGTTTTGCCACCCACCATAGGTGTTCCCATCCTGTCGCCTGTACTCCTACCACGTTGGAACTCTCTAGGTCTATGGGGACAGGAGTTATGAGTTTTCGCACAAACCCCGCCCCTTGTAGGCGGAGTCTTGTTCTGCCACCCACCATGAGTTTTGCCTCCATGACCCCTGTACTCCTACCAAATTTGAACTCTCTACGTCCATGGGAACCGGAATTATTGATTTTCGTGTATAAATGTAAGAAGGCATGTGAGCTTCGAGGCACGCTCCGCCCATTATGGGCGGGCCTCCGCTGACGTCATTTATGCTGGAGACACCTCCGACAATGCTCCTCCCACATCAACTTTTCCTGCTCTGTTGGCTTTCTCCAAACCGAGTTATAAATAATTTCATAAAGCATTGCATTTTTGGAGAACGCCCCGCCCATCGGGGGTGGGTCTCCCCAGTCCGATCTAACTTGCCAATGCACACCTCAAGCCACCTTTAAACCCCAATTTTGAGGCCGTCTTGTGGCTGAATTTGAAATCATGGTCCTTGGTAGGGCTCATTTCGAGGCACGCCACGCCCACTGTGGGCGGGGCTCCGCCAAGCTGATGTGTGTTTTATACTTCTCGAGACCTGGCCCACCCATCCCACACTTGAACCGGTCTCTCCAGGCAGATCTAAAGGAGGTAAGGAATTTAGTGACAGACATACAGACAGACAGACGGACAGACAGACAGACGGCCAGACAGACTAAGCGCTTTATAGTAAGTAGGATACAATATTATATAATACCAGTCGGTTCGCCTGGCTAACGCCGGGCTTCCCTCCTTCTTTGGCAAAGTTCTAGTGACTGCTGGCTCTTCACTCCTTCTTTGGAACAAGTAATATTTTCCTGTACGACAAGTTTGACAAAGGGCTATTAGGGCAATGCAAATGATATTCACTGAAAGTCGATATTTTGATTGGAAGTATCGACCTTTCGCTCTCTTTTGCCATAAATGCCCACCGAAAATTCAACTCTTAGACAACCGAAGCCTCGGGCGGACTGCTTGCAAATGTTGCAAATGCGAATGTGACACCATTATCATATGTCGTTATCGATGAACCTTATTCTTTACGAAGATATTAGTTGAGAATTCTGGACTACTGGCCGTCTTTTAAGTTCTGTCGCAAATGACTTAAATAATAATATAGATACAAAGAAAATCCTTCATTGAGTCACAGACCTTGTTGGGTAGCGGTCGTAATCTATTAGCGAGAAATAACCAGAGTTTCCTTCTACTTATCGTAGTTCCTCCGGTGAGGCCCTATCACTGCACTCACCACTCACTTTTGTTCTCCTACTCTGGTATCTCGTCTTATCGAATGAAACATACTGAACGGTCAGAGCTACATTGTAAATACCGAAGACGTTGGGATTCTGATCGGTATATGACTTCTCTTATTCCCTTATCTTCCCTTATCGGTCAGTTATTGTCGGTTCCTGTCACCGAGTACCTAAGATGCCGTCGCATTCTACATCACTCTCTAAAATGCCGAGGTTCCTCTTTGAATACGAAAATCTGTAATCCTACCAGGCCTGAACTTTTTTGGTTCACGTAAACAAGAGTTATGAATTTGCAATTAGGATATTCTATCGCGCACGTTTCGCCCCTTGTAGGGGGATCCTGGCCCAGCTGCCTGTCATAAGTGTTCCCATCATGCCTCCTGTAATCCTACCAAGTTTGGACGCTCTGGGTCCACGGGGACTGGAGTTATGATTTTCTGGTCGGACACACACACCGACACACAAATACTAGGATAATATGAACGTATATAAGTCGAGCCAATTTTCAGAGATGATATGTAACAAAAAGTCTCGAAGCCGTCTTTCTCAAGTAAGTTTCTTTACTTGAATTTTGAATGGAAATCTTGTAAATCGTTCTGTGGATAAAGAGTAGCAACACGATGTGCTATCAACAACGTTCTTTTGAGGTGATGGTAATTGAGAAAAGAAGAGTGGAAAATAGCTTCTTTCGTTGAAGAAGTTCAAGGATGTGTGAACGAGATGTCGAGTTGAAAGATCTATCATAGAAATGTGATACTGAGTTTCTTAAAATTACTCAAACCGGTTCTTGAGATATGATAACCCAAACGAGACATGAGTTCAGCAAATGGTAGAAGTCTCTATAAGTCGTTGCCTTCCTACTGATGAACATGGTTAGTTTGTCTGAAACGTATGTAGGGCTCTAACCGATTGAGAGTAAACGTAATGAGACATTTAACGCTGAAAAGGCACTTGCGTTAGTCCTCAAAACCAGATCCAGACGTCTTGATAAGTGTCAGTCTGGAGCTAGTTTGGGCCTCTTTTCACAGGCGAGCTTCATGTTTTCGGCTAAGCTTCCTGGTGCTTTAAGGAGCCGGCTCAGAAAGTGCAGCCAGTATTTATGAGATCTTGAACGACGTGAGGAATACTATCTAAGTGGAAGAAAACTTGCCATTTGGAAGAAGTCCACTAGTATGACATTGCTTTGAAGAATTGGCCATTGAAGAATACAGCTTAAAACTCCGTTTTCTATCAGCTTGGTCATAGTCGGCAAAGCTGAAGCGCTAACGAAACACTGATCCTTACTCGGAATTTCCTATTTGTGTTAAGCCCTGGGTCAACTTTTTGGCATCATCTGTTTTTACCCTTATCACAACTAATTCATAATCTATGGACCATTCAGGGTTATGACACGGTCTCATTGTCAGAAAACGTTACTTATGTCCAGCTACGGCTCTCCCAGCTTACATATCTTCCTTTTGCCTTCATATTTCCTGGGAAGGAGAAAACCTCAACGCTGACAATTGCATCAGAGCACCTCTTAATGCTCTTATTGCTTTCTTGTCAAAAAAGGTATGACCATTTGCTTTGACCATGAAGAATTCAAAAGGCAAATAGCATCCAAATTGTAATCTCAGTATGAAAGTTGTGCAGTGGTTATAGGTGTAGGCTCATGGGGCTCATGGCTGTAGGGAACTCAAAGAGAACAATTTTTAGCTCGATGTGGTAACTGATTCAACCAATATGTTTAGAATCAGGAGTTTAATTGAACCCTAACAAATGGCGAGGAGAAGATGAAAAATAAGCCTATTTACGAATTTATCCACCAAATTCCTGAAATACGTAATATTCTACATTCACCACTCTCTTTGTGATGCAAGGATGGGGTGCGTGATTCATCAGAAGACATTTCCACAATGAACTCTTGGATGGCGCTCCTCTTCTAATTCAAAGAAGCTATCAGATTATGTCAACGAGATGTGTATCACAACTATTTAGAAAAGCAGGTCCTTCGTGGGTACGAGAAAGTTTATGACAAAGTCGTAGGAACTGAGAAGTGATGCTTCGAATCATAAATATGAACAAAAATAAGCAATAGCTTTAAATGGAGGGATTAGTTATGAGTGTAGGTAGTGCGAACGGTTCTCTCTGTATCATATCAACGAGGAGACATGAGTTCATTTTAACAAACCCATGTTTTTATATTTTCGGGCCTCATGGATAACCCATACATCCAAGAATAAATAGTTTATTCTTTGCTGTTATAAAATTTTAGCAGACCCGAAAAACAACGACGTAAACTTTATGTTGCAGAAAATTCATGGATATGCAACTAGCCCTTTTTGCTCGAATTTGCTACATCAGATCTGTCATCGTTGGAGGAGGCTCACGAAAGCAAAAGAATTGTGTTCCCTTTGTTTCGTTTCGTTGACGGGATACGAAGCGCGCAATTATCCGAAGTTCGAAAACTATATTTTTGTGAAAGAAGTATAAGAAATTCATGTACTTCATCAAGCAACTTTAAGCTCTATGACATCACTAAAGAGAAATATCTTGCTACACTAGTAGAATGTGAGTGTATGTGTGTACGAATATGTGTATATGTGTTATCCTACTACACACGGGGTTGCTGAAAAGAAAAATGAGCCTCTGCTCGTCTCTGGTTCGGTGTATTAAATTGATCTAATTGGTAAAATGCTCCAGAAAATGTTCCACAATTAATGGCGATTCTAAAAAAGTGCAATATGATGAGAAAACAGAAGATTCACTAAATTATCAGTAACTAGTAGAGATTTGTTGGCGTGTTGAGCAAAGAGCGATTGAGGCCCAACAAACCCGCAAGTCATGACCGTTGTCTACGAACGACTATGTCAAGGATATGAAGAATTACTTCACGCGGGAACCGGTATCACTGGAAGCCTTAGAACGGGTCGTGCTGCATCATCAATCGAGGATAGTATAGCTTGAATGATCATAGCGTAAGGCTCATAGGGGAAAGCCAGAAGTAAAGGTAACCTGTTTGAACTTGTATCCAGTGATACTTGTGTGCCCACCTTATTTAGCTTTCTAGAGGCAAGCACTAGCAATGACTAATTGTAAGTACATATTGATGAGCTCCACGGCAATCGTCTCTCCCTTACAGCTTGTTAGCTTCGAAAATGCCTTATACCGTTCTCTCGTACAGGCTGTTTTGATAGAACGGCTCTGTAGAAGAACCAAGAAAGACCAAGAAAAAGGGAACCAAGTTCTGAAAGCTACCACTGTTATAACTGGACGAAATAATGAAAGGTATGTTCCCCTGATGGAATGATGATACGATCGTTATGGTGTAATTGGTAAAGGGTTCTAATTCAACTTTTGCCAACAACGTGACTGATAAGCTACAAGAACCGGAGAATAATTTTCTCCGAACTACTTTCGAAAAAGCATTGTTTTTTCCTGATTATACCGGGTTGTCTCAAAAGTTAGCGCCAATTCCTCGAATCTTGTGAGAAAATTCTCTATATTGTTCATGTGCTCCGGTCATTGGGGCATTGTAATCCACATTGCAAAATCTTGCTGAGATACTGATTGCTTCTGCTTAGACTGCTGACATCCTCTAAATAATGGTAGATGAAAACTTCACCTTTGTCACGCTATGCTGTGCCTGTTCGAGTTGGACCACAATACGGTCGAAGCAACCCAGAATATTTTCTTTGCGGTAGGTACTGGTGCTGTCTCCTGTCGCACCGTGGCGAAATCGTACGATCGGCTTCGTTCAGGTGATTAAGAACTGGAGGAGAATCCCGCCCAGGAAAGCCATCTGCCTTGAAGTTGAAACGGCATGCGATATCGTACGATCGGTTCTTTTCCGGGTCTTTCCGTAATGATTCGCTTCGATTCGAGAGATCGAAGCGAATCATAACGGAAAGAACCGTTCTCTCTCAATCAAACTCGGCCGCTACAAAGGTTACATGGACAGAGGTCTTCGCTCTCTAGGAAAATTTTTGAAGATCGCTTTTGAATCCCTCATGAGTTGACCAGTTCTTAAGTTTTCAGAAGAGAACGCGTGTGGAGTACTGTCTGCAGCTGCTCTCCCGCTATCGAGGAACGGAGTGGTTGGACAACCCTATTACAGAATAGAAGTGGGCCTCTACGTGAACTGTAGGCCTAGGCATCGTTGGCTGCATTCGTCAAAAAGGGCTGAATGGGCTGCGAGATCGATTCCTTGTAATAAGAAGATCATGCTGTGCGTCTAGTGGGGCGTTTGCGGAAGCCACGGTTACAAGCGAGGTCTACTGTGGTCAGCTACAAACTTTGGCGGAAAAGCTTCAGAGAACATTTCCGGAATTCGACACAGATCTGCTCCATGACAATGCAAAACACATGTAGCTATGACGACGCAGATCGAGATCCTGAGCCATGGAAATCCTACCACACCTACCCTGCCCCGACACGGCTTCTTGAGGCTACCGACTTGGCGCCCTTCGGCTATCACCTGTTCTTGCCCCTCAGCAGCCTTCTTATGGGCAAAAAAATAGGATCCGCCACAAAATGATAAAAATGACCTCACTATCTTGTCCGCAGCATCTCTGGAGATGAGGCGCCCACTCCTCGCCTAGCAGCAATATAGTGATTTTAATTTTGCATACATGGTGGATTATTGATATCGCTTTTTTTAAATCTTAAACCAAAAAAAAGTTTGGAATAGGCACGAACTGTTGAGACAATCCTGTTTCTTATATTGCAGGTAGGTCATTCTATGCTGGATACTTTTTCATACCAGAAATGTGCACACGAACAGCATCAAGGTTATCACTGGGGTCCGACTATGAGGCACACGGCCAATAGAGTTTGTCGACGCAGAGAACTGAAACCTTTTGCAATCACAGGTGGCCGGCAAAGTTGCATCACTTGCTCAAGCTGAGTCAATGTGCATTAAGCTCCCAGTACGGTTCTGAAGCTAAGTCATATACCAACCATCGACAGGGTTCCATGAGGTTTTGGAACGTATCTGTCCAAATTCTTGAAATACTTCAGTTTTCTTCTGCAACGTTCTGGAAGTGGAAGTTTTTCCTACCTAAGAATCCTACTTCATATGATTCGCTAAGTGTCTCTGTTGCTTTGTCGGTGTGTTCGTGTGTGTGTATGTGTGTGTGTCGGTGTGTGTGTTTGTTCGGAACTTCATAACTCCTGTTCCTTCGGACCTAGAGCATTGAAGTTTGGTAGGACTGTAGGCGACAGAGTGGGAACACTTCCGGTGTGTAGCAGAACTGGACTTTGCCCACAGAGGGCAGGGTCTGTGCGAAATAATATTTGGCTGGAAATTCACAACTCCTGTTCCTTCGGACCTAGAGCATTGAAGTTTGGTAGGACTGTAGGCGACAGAGTGGGAACACTTCCGGTGTGTAGCAGAACTGGACTTTGCCCACAGAGGGCAGGGTCTGTGCGAAATAATATTTGGCTGGAAATTCATAACTCCTATTCCATCGGACCGAGGGACTTCGAATTCGGTGAGGTACAGCTTTTCGTATTAACAGTGGATTCACGGATTCCAATAACTGATGTAAAATCTAATGGGATCGTAGGTACTCGGCGATGACAACTGATAAGAGGAAATAAGGGACCCAAGAGAGCAAGGGCTACCTACCGATTCAAATCCCAATCCTTCGGTATTTACGATGTAGCATTGACTGTTCAGTATGTTTCATTCGATAAAATGGGATGGTAGAAAGGGGTGAAAAAAAAGAGTGGTCGCAGTGATAGGGACCCACCATCGGCACTACGATGAGCAAATGGAAGTTTTGTTCATTTCTTGCTATTTGATCACGACTGTTACCCAGCAAGGTTTGTGACTCAATGGAAGATCTCCTCTGTGCGATAACATTTGCCCCAAAACTTATCGACCGCCAGTAATCTTGAATTCTAAACAAATGATAATTCCGTAAAGAAAGAGGGCCAATGGCAACATCCTATAACAGTGTTATCATCACTAGAAACATTTGGGGGTACCGCCCAAGGCTTTGGTTGTTCAATAGTTCAATCTTTTTTGATTATTTATTTACAGGAAAGGAAGCAAATGATCGAGACTTCCAATTGAAGGCATAAGGAACGACTACACCGAATACCTGTTGCAATGCCCTGTTAGTCTTGTGCAATGTGTCGTGTACAGGAGGATATCATTTGTCTCAAAGAAGAAGTGGAGAATTAGTCGATTACTACGACTCCGTCAAAGGAGGGAAGCCCGGCGTTAGCCGGGCGATGCGACCGGTAAAGGATAAAGTCTTAGGTAATTAAATCCGTCTGAGGTATGCACCCACGCATTCGACTCCCTTTCAGGATTAATGGCGTATTGAATGCGTATGTGGCCTGCACAGTTACGTGCGGTTTCTAGCCAATGTTCAAGTCACTGCTTTCGCTGCTTTTAACCTCTCACACGAGTCTGGTACCAATTAACCGACCATGGCGGGGGGGGAGGGCTTGGTTGACCTAGACGCATATCAATCTGGGGTTCGATCCCGTGATCAAATGTAAGAGGGTTATGGCATAGAAATTAAAAATCTCAAAGTATTTCGGAAAATGTACGATCCCTTATTAACTTCTATCTTTTTCCGCTTCCGCTTCTGCGATCCAGTCACATCCTATACCACACCCCAAGGTAATAATACTTCGCTGCCATACGGAAAGATGAACTGCCTTAGTGGCAATTATCAGGCCATAAAAGTTTTAATCACTCCTTGACCCCAACCATCTACGGTCCCATCGCAATTCCCGCAACCAATCCTAAAAGTTTCATTTTTCCAGTAATTGAATTTGAAGACGCATTCAACTAAAAGTTCTCTCCTCCTACAGCTTCTTATAAACCCTTACTGGTTGCTACCAGGCCTTGTACAAATCGATACCGGCCCATCTCTCATCAAGTGTTCAAATGCCGAAGCTGCTCTGTCAACAGGAGTGGCGTACGGGTTAAGTAACGTAACCTCTCATGACTCAGTCATCATCATTGGTTATCGTTCACTGTCGCCGGGTGTTCACGATCACGTATCACACGTCACCCTCCAAGAGCCAAGGTTCCTCTGCTCACGGGGAGCAGCATGCATCTTTTATTGCTGCATGCCAGCCTCTCTCGCTTGTTATCAATTCCTGCTCCCTTGCCCCCCCCCCCCTCCTAGTTGGTAACGTTTTCAATCACCTAAAACCAGTATTCCCATCTTGACACCCCGTCGGACTAATACTCACCACAGCGAGCTATGTATACAATATAGACACTATTTACCCTTTACTGCCCCACTTTGTCGAGAATTGGCTGGATTTCTATCGAATTTTTTTCAAGAAAATGAAACCGACTAAAAACTTGCCTAGAGGGGTAACTTGACCCGTAGAACAGGAATATCGCATCCATTCGTCATAAAGATGCGTTTGATTTTGGCGCCAAGGAGCTCCATCGGTTTTCGCGCGCATTCTAGCGACGCCCCATGGGAATGTCACACAGAAAAAGCATAGCGGGCGCCAGGCATTTTCATGACTAACCGGTGCGATATCCGTGTTCTACGGGCCAAATTAGCTCACTAGGCAAGTTTCTAATTGGTTTCATATTCTTGGAAAAAAATTCGATAGAAATCCAGCCTATTCTCGACAAAGTAGGGCAGTGAAGGGTAATTATTGCCACAATATATATCTACATATAAAAAGCTAACTTTGTGTCTCTGTTTGTATGTCGGTTTGTGGGTCTGTACGCAGAAAGTCGCGTAGGCGCAATAAAAATTGTGAAATGTCAGGTCTGCGCATGTTAACAGGGGTGAACATGTCATGAACCTGTTGATACTGTTTACAGTGATTATTTTCCTAACCGATTCGAATGACTCTGTGATGTGATGCCCGCATTGGCGTATACTATACCAGTCGGATCGTTGCTTTACCTCCTTTTCGTGTACAGGGTGTGCCAAAATTATGATGACAGCTGGCTCTCCCACTCATACCGATTTTTTTTGAATTTAAAACAAATCGTTCGGCCTCGTCCATTTCACAAGGTAGATTGCATTGTTCCCTTCTTAGTGATACTGGACCTCTGGCAGATTCTGCAAATACTGAGAGTGTAGGAATTCCGTGAATCAATCCTCACTTTGCACTTGCGAGCACTTTTGGCGCTTGACATCTACAGACGAGTCAATATAACGATGCTGCTGGTGTATTCAACAATAAGACGCTATTAAGAGTTGGAAACAACTGCAGACCGGAGTAGTAAACATGAGAGGCATACGAGTACACTTAGGAGGAAATTTCAGAGAGCAGTGCGAAGGTCTGCGTAGCAGTGAAGCCCATTCTGCGCACGAAGTGGCTAAAGTGGTGGATGTCAAGTGAAGTTTTCTGCACAAAGTCGGGGAAAATTGTCTGCGCAACGAGATCTTCGTACAATCAGAGACTGATTTTCGTTTGAGCAGGCTGAAGAGAAGAGAAAAATTGACTCACAAAGCTGCTACGCCGTTTTTGAAGAAATCGTCGTTGGGAGTCTCTTTTCACCTACAAAAAGATATTCACGGTGAAAAAGGAGCTAATGATCAGAGCGACAAGGTTCTCATGAAGCTGAACGTAATGAAGGTCATATAGCGCTAGGCTCACTACCCACGATTCATACCAGATATATTTTCGGGATGAAACTCTTGAACGTAAGTTATCAGAGATTGTTCAGGAACTTCGTGAAAGGAGTCTACCGACTTCATAACCTTTGATCAGAGGCCACTCAGGAGCTTTGGCCTAGTTCCCATGGATGTTTCAGTGTGGTCAGCCATGGAAATGAAAGCGTCCGTCAGCTCAAACGAGAATTGAAATAATCTCAAAAATGGCCTTCAAAGAGCCGCAACAACTTGTTGACCTTTGCTGCGTGCCCTCTATCGTCGTCTGTGGGACCGGCTGAAAACAGAAAGCAACAGACGTCAATTCCAGTATGCTGGTTTTGCAAGAATTTAGTGGTGAACACTTATTTCAAAGTGTTTCTTCCATTAGCTTTCTGTTCGTTTTCGGGTATGTAATATCCGTGTCACCCTCTAAAATAAGCATGTCGTTCATCTCTCTTCCAGCATAGGACAGGAAGTATAAATTTTTTGGCCAAACACGCACTCACGTGAGCGCCTCGTCCTTCATCAGCAGAGTCCTGCTCAAATCACGCGTGTTTAAGTAACTTGGTTCATTTCCATTTTTCTTCCAAATTGACCGGGAGAAGGGAAGGAGCACCGTAGTTCTCAGCTTTTCGCACGTGGTAATCATCCCATCCATCCAGGTATTCCTACCCTGTTCAGGCTTATTTGAAAAATTAGATTCTCCTGGCTAAATCCGCATAAAAGCGCAGATGGCCGCCCATGCTCCTCTTCGTCTCTGATTCAGTGCTAATATAATAAGGATTAACACGTCACACCAAGTTCATTTCTTGATTTACTGACATTGTGATGGGGATACTCCCCCTCAATTACGTTTACTACGTTTTCATCAAAAAATGTGTAAGGAAGAAGAGCAGCAGTTATGGTGAAGCCGCCGAGACCGATAAGAACTTTCGCAAGGGCCGCCCGAATTCCGCCAAACAGTCCAAGATAACTTTCCTTAGTCGTCCTGCTGAAACAGTCAGTGCATCTGTAACGGCAATGAGCAACATCATCTGCGACTTATAGCAGGAGCCTTGTTTATGTGCTCATTTAATATCTTAATCAGGATGGATGTGCCGATTTTTCTATTTTCCCTTCCAGAATTCGACATGCCATAACGTTGATGAAGAAATGTACGGCTTCCGGAATAAAGCAGAATAACGGAAAAACTTTCTGCTAGCTTACAATGGCTCTGCTCTTTACGCGATACCTAAATGTGAAGTACTCACTCTTGGGAAATTAGAAAACCTGTGTCGCTGTATAAGGAAGAAAATCCTGCTATATCGGCAACCATCGCCCATTATACACATGCTGTCCGTAATATTCAGAATTTTCATCTAGATATCCTCAATACTGGATGAGGGGTAGCCATGCGGGCAAGCAGGGTTCCGGAAAGTGTTCAGTTCAATCGATCACATCGGATCTCTCACACGACTCACTGATTTGTCGCAATAAAACAGCAGTTATATCTGACATTAAAGGCACCCTTCACGATAAAAAGGTTACCGAGTTCTTCCTTCAGGAATACTCAGCGCCCCCCATGGGTGGTAGAAAGGACCCTCTCGCTTCCACAATCTCGGCGCTTAGGGCATAGTGGAAGCTCCATTGTTGCCGTAATTTGAGTTCTCGCCTCTCGATCGGTGTCACATTAGACGAGTGTCGAGACAATACAGATTCGTTCCAGGACCCACGCACAATCAGCTAATCGCCGAGTGATGAGACGATGAATTTCTCCCATTCTTTTTTCCTCTGTTTTTCTTTTTGCTGCCGCGATCCCTTATTCAATTTCCTACTCCTAGAGGCTGAAAAAGGTGAGCTACTTTTGCTGTCACTAGATTTTTTGTTTATTTATGCTTATGAGTGAATGAATTTTGGCTTACCATTGTCTGTTATTCGCACCAGGACCCACACGCGCGCAGTGAAACGCACTGTTTAGCTCGTCCGGGCCCCCCACCTTCTTCATTTTCTTGTTTCATTCTCGTCCAGCCCCCTTTTTAACGGTTTTTCGAAGCCTTTTTTCACTTTGGAAACACCGATGCACGCAGTTTTTTCACCTCAGTCGCACTAGTTTCGACCTCGTCTTGCATTTTTCATCATAATCTGGATTTCCCAAATTTAAGTGAACGGTGCCTTCAATAGACTTTTGTTCCATCGAAACAGAAGAGGAATTTCAAGTCTAAATCGAACAAAGTGTTCCTATATATTGGCGCCTCACTAATCCGTATAAATTTTTGACGTGGCTATCGCCACTCTGCAAGAAAGTTTTTGTCTACACTTAGGGTTGGGTTTGGCGGGGTGGCACAATCTCGCCCAAGGGTGCCGCTTTCGAGAACATCATAGGCCATTTGGAATGGGAGGACTTGGGGGGGGGGGGGGGGTGAAGCTCAACGGTCCTACTCATGTCATCTCAATCCGAGCAGAAGAAACGCTACGCTTGAGGAAACTCAAGAATATGGAGGGACCGTGGTGCTTCTTGCTTTGACGAATGCCTCAGCGACTTGGATTCTAGAACCCATTCAACGCACGAAAAGGAGAAGGCGATGCTCGGAGTTTCCTTATACATGCAAGCGCAGAAGGAAATACGGATCCCGAGCCCCTTCAGTGGACGAAGATCAGGAATTCTGTTGCCTACGTCACGAACTCACAAATCAGTTGAGCCGGACACGTTATGCGATATCTTTGATGTGCCATTCCAAATAACATTCGCCACTGAGGACAACAAAAACCCGGTAGGCTCTACTTTGAAGTCAAATTTGATCTTCAAGTACGTCATGAGAGAGCTGAGTTTGATAAGAGCATTAGTGGGGTGTGATGGTTAACTGAAACATTCTCTAACATCGAAAAAGGGAAAGACCTTATAAATACGCATCCATAGGGCAGCATGTTTATGCATTCAGAAGTATCATCAATTTTTCTGGAAAAGCACAGAAGATGCGCGAAAGGAACCTCAATCACGAAGCAGCTCACCTCATTACAGAATTCACTTCACTATAGAAAATCGAAATTACGGCTTGACTTAGGGGTTTTGTAGTACTTGTAAATACATATTCTTCACCAAGCTATTAGTGTGAATATCAAAAAGAAGTTAGATGCAGCATCATCACGAATCATTCACTAGTCTTTGTTTTAGATTCCCATTAGAGTTGAGAAATTCGAAGGAAGATATGAGATTACTAACGTTTAGCTAAAGTTTTTCTGACCCAATAATGTAGAGCTTCTTTCCAGTTGAATGTGATATACGAAATCAGATCTGAACAGTAGCTCATCAGGTATGAATGTTCCGAACGGATTGCGGTGCCTGGGCATTTTACTTTAATCAACACCAATTTCGACGTAACAGTTGCAAAGTTCGGAAAGTGGTTGGATGACACTGCGGTGTTTATAAATATTAACTCGGCAAGGGAGCTCTTTGACGAAGATAGGAAATCTTGAATTTATTTCTAGTATTTGTGAAACTGATCAGGCTTCTAAAATATCGTATCAACCAGAGAGATCAATAGCCTACTCCCACTTTTGAAGAGGTCGGTGATAGCTTTTGCCAAAAAGTCGGGAATCTGTGACTCAAAACAGTCATTGAGTGAAATTTTTAGATCATAGTAAGTTTCAAGCTTTTTTGAACCAAGTGGTGATTGAGAAGGGGGATTCAACAACAGCGACGTTCAATGAGTACGATTGGTGATAAATCTGCAATCGGGCAACGGCGGTGGATTTTTTGCGGGCCCCTGGGGCAAAGTTTTGATGTGCGTTGTCGTTCTTTAGGTACCTCAATATGGCTTTGTCTTCCTCTAACTGGCCAAGTGTAGGGAATCAAAGGGGAGAGTGATAGCTGCGACTGCCTTGTTTACCTTCAGCAACTCATAGAGGAAGGGTTCCTTCCATTTTCACAAATTATGAATGTACATATGTTATGTTTACGTTACTTCGGAGGCTAGTATTTCATGCAGTAAAGCTGTTCGACCAATTAGCGATACATATGTTGCTGATAATTCCGACTGCCAAGCTCACGTTTTTCCCTTGGCGTAGCAGCGAGAGCACTGGATAATACTAATTCTATACCAACCTTGCAATGCAGTTATGAACGGAAAAAAATGGAGCGCCCTGGAATCAGGAGGAGAAGACCCATTGGAAGCAGCTTCAAAACAGGTTTTATGGTGTTTTTCTAGGTCAATAGTACATCCAGTGCGTCTCAAACAAGCTGGATCTCAGGAGAAAACGAAATCGTTCTCGGTCTTTATGCACAGATGCCGGGTGTGAAGCTCATTTGAAGCAAGTATTTGAAAAGTAGTTGACACAGTGAGGGTAGTTTTTAGTTTGCTTCTGGCGCCACTGTTTGATCATGAGCTTCTATTAAATATGTTGTCTGCGGCCTAAAATAAGTTCAAGACCACCGTTCACCCTGGCCCTATATGGCAAGATATTCCAACATTTGTTTATGTATGGCAAGTTATTCCTTTTTTTGTCCTTGCATGACAAGTTGTAACATTTTAATTGGTTCATATGGCTCTCGATATGCTAGGCATCATTTCCCAGCTAGCCCTCGGTCCATTTCTTCGAAAAATTTCGAGAAGTTCAGGTATCTCCAAAGAGACGCTTAAGTGCTGCTCGAAAGAAATCGCTAATTTTGTAATCATCCTCTCTCCTCGATGATCGAGAGCTCAATGTACACTCCTTTGCCTCACTGTCTCATTGTTTAGTGGTGATTCCTAAAAGAAGGGTTTCAACTGTAACCTCGGAACTGCGATACAAACGAACTCATGTCTATCGCACGTATCACCGGGACCTGTGCTGGGGCTTGGGCATCCCTGTCAGTTTTTTGTGGGCGAATTCTGTCTTATTCTGACTACATTTTTTGACATATGGGTACCCACGAGCAGCTCGCTAAGCTATGACGTAAGGGCTTACTAAGCTTCTGCTAGCTAACCAGGCTATCCCATGTTTTACGAAGCAGGATGAGCATGCAATCAATGTCATTCCACGCGCTGCAGAGAGAGTCATGCTCAGATTTTCCCCATACGCACAAGCGCAAAGGGGAATTCTGAGTTTCGTCAATGAGCGAAGATCAGGGATGGCGTTGCTTACACCACAAAATTGAGTATCAGGTGAGGCGAACACGTCGTGCGACATTTTGAGTACCTTTAGACGAGAGTGGTACTGACTGGATCCCTCGGAGCATAAAACCAAAACAAAGACAGCCGCCAGCGCCATAGCCAGACTTCCTTACGGAAGCTCTGGAAGGGAAGGATGTTATGCCTTATCCCCTCGAGCGAATACAATACACTGGACAACTTAGGAGACAAAGACAAAAGGAGACTTTACCAGCGCCCGCTACAGGGAACAGAGAAACAGGGCGGGATGTGATACGAGTAATATCGTGTTTGATGCTGGAGGAGTACTTCAAGAAAATTCCTGTGTTCAGAAAGAACTTCACACTCACTCGACACCAATGACTTCCTTTTATGAGAAATTCCACAGGTTCGCTAAAAATAACAGCTCGCCCTCGTTCCGCTTTCATTGCAGAGGGAAGCTTTGGAGGCTTCCCCTGAGACACCACTCTTGAAGACCGCTTGAGGTTTTCTTCTGATGATCGAAGGATTAGTGCCACTGCGTTGAGGTTTTGCAAATTTAGAAGCATAAGCAACCAGAAGTCAGGCTTTCTACTTTTACAGAGGGACTTGTATAGGAGGAAACTTGTAGTAAAAATCTCATGGATAGTCTCCTTTCCTCATTTTTTCACTCCTGAAAGGGCTCTTTCACTGGGACGATGGAATATAGAAGGCTTGTTTTTTGCTGGGGCTACTCAGCTCACATAAATAATTCGTTCGTGAGTTCACGAATTCGGTAGTTTATGTGCTGTGCTCTTCCTGCCATAGGGCCGTGATCATCTCTTCCTATGAGATGGATAGTCGCTGGATAACAGGATCTCAACGAGGCTCTTATCCGTAAGATGAAAAGTGGACCATCTAATTGAAAAAGTTATTCACTCAAGGCTTGAATAACTTGGGTCGAAGTGAATAAGTTGCTGGCTTTCGACTACGACAAATTGCGTCACTCTAGAAAAACTGGAGAAGTTCAATTTGTCAATCCCTTCTGCTGCGATGGGATATTTGACGCACACAGCGTTGGCGAAAAATGGACGAAAGTTCAGCTTTGCACGAGAATTGACGGCCATTCCAATGTTCTTGGAATTCCGACTAAACAATGTTCTTGGGATTCCGAATGAAAAATCAGTGCATCGCCCATGGAAGAGTCGCATGCTGTGAATGGAAGTCCATCTCCTGCCTACTTGTGAGGAATTGAAAATGCAGGTTAGTATCAGAACCTCCTGCAGTTCATATTCACAGCAAGTGAGATTTTATGACCACTGGTTTCTGATTCTCTCTCATATGAAACAGACTTTGAAAAATCTTCCAAGAAACAACTAAATTAATTGTAACAGAAATAATAACAGTAATGAAAAGAGCATTATATTATACTTTCAGGAAAGAATTCGATGGAAGGAAAAGGATTTCACTGAAGAAATGGAGTAAGGTTAAATAGTAGTGGACTAGTGCTGATTGAGCGATCAGATCGCAAAAGCATATAGATCGAATTCAAACAAGAACTTCAGGCAGAGACGAACAGCGATTGTGTGAGTCATTAGCTGAAAACATGATGACGCGATAGAAGCAGCCGTCGCGGATCGGCGGCCAGCTTACCGTCTAGATTTCTTTATGTATGATCACGGATTCATTTGAAAGGCGAAACAAAAAAACCTCCACGCGTAAGGCTATTCTCCTAACTTCTAGAGAGTTGGGGAGGCTTACAAGTCTAGTGGTATCAATCGGCCAAATTAACAATGAGCGATGCTCTGTTCAGAAGACTAGAACCAGAATACCTGAAACTGTGGATGGCGTACTGTCATATAATTATTAGTCGTTAACCTAGATATCGACCGGCCCGACTTCCTTCGCTCAGAATCACGTTAGAGACGGAGCTATCTCAATCACGTCTGCTAACTTTTTGTTATCTGCTGGTTCAGGATTTTAAGATAAAAATGACATTTGAAATATTCCGCTAAAATGAATTTGCAAGTCCTCTTTATGCCGTATGTGGCGCCGCCCTACCTGAAAACGGCCTGGATGGGGCGTTATAAGGGCTGGAAAATTGTAACGTGTGTAACCTCGAATGAGTTTCACCGGCAGTGTAGAGGCTGCACCAATCGCAAGGGAGCCAATGTAGGGTTACCAACCAACTTTTCATGGACCATAAAGTTTAAAAAGTTTTTGGCGTTAATCAATCCCGTCTGAGGGATGCGCCCCCGCACTCGACTTCCATTCAGAATCGTAGTGGCGTAATGAGTGCGTATGTGGCCTATACAATGACTTGCGGTGGCCAGCCGATGTACAAGTCAGTGCTTTTATCCTCCCAGACGAGTCTGGTACCAATTCACCGACCCCGGAGGGATGGAAGGCTTGGTTGGCCTAGGCGGGCATCGATCCGGGATTTGAACCCCCGACCGTGCGCGTGATATAGTGCGCCACTTGCCACTACTCCACCTCCGCCCTCTCATGGACCTTTTATCCTTCATGGACCATAGTGACACTTAAAGGTAGTCCTCTACAGTTCTGGCTTGACGTCAGTTCTTTGCGCGATTGCAACAACTGAAATCTGGTCCGAATACCCCTTCAATGTTTTATACTTCGTGGTGATCTCGTCCAACCTCTATTATCCCTACACTTGAAGAGCCTTATTTTTCTCTTGAAATCGGCGATTTTCTCGCATTCTCCACTAACAATTAACTATTCTCGCTACACTCCCGCTTTTCGACTAGAAATGAGCAACTCAAAATTATCGTGGGCTGTGCCTTTGAGATTCAGGTGAGAATTCATTAACTCGACCGGGTTTTGCGTTGAAGCCTTCAATATACTTGATTACTATTTATATGAATATCTTATATAACTAATAGTTCAACAGCACGACTGCATGTCTGAACGGTTAAGAGCAGGCCAGCTATAGCAGTGATGGTGAAGACTCAACACTGGCCCTGGCAGGACAATGTTGAGACTCCAGGAGCAAGCTTGCTAAAACAGCAATAAAACACCCTCAGTACCCCACACGCGGGGCCCAGGAGCTCCGGCATTGGACAGTATGGCGACCTGTGAGAGGCGAAGAAATCTCGAATTGCACAGGATTTCGGACCATGACGGCACTCTCTCCATAAGGCAAGGAGACTGTTTCCTACTTCATACCTACAACGCGAGAACAGCCTCTTCCAATGCCTCTCTCCATGAACTCCTCGATGTGGCTAATCATATCAAGTATCATGTGATTGCGCTGCAAGTAGCCAAGTGCAGAAGGACCGACGTACGACGAATGAATGATGGAACCGCCATCATTCGTAGTGAAAAGGTTCCCCCGCGAAACGTCGGGCGTTGGTTTCGACGTGCACCCATCTGTCGTCCATCCCGTCGATTCTGACGAGGACCTGCTTCTTCGCTTCGCCATCCTACGCCTACAACATAAGGTCATCTCTATCGTCAACACCTACTCTCCACACTCTACAGCTGAGAAAGTAGAGCTCGATGCGTTTCACGACCGACTTGAGAAAAACATCCACAACGAAAAGTTTTTCTACAAACCCGTTGTTGGAGATTTCAATGCGAGGCTTAGCAAAGCGCAAGAGGAGGAGTTCAGGATTGGAAAGCTCGGAATGGGGGACGGGAACGAGAACGGAAACAGTCTGGCTGGACTCTTGTTCGCGGCTCGACTCTTCCATGCAAACTCTCTCCTCCAGGAAAATTAGCATCGCCTTTGGATATGAGAGCTCCCAAACGGTGCAACTCATGCTGAACTGGATCACATACTATTAACAAACAGAAAGATGGTGTGGTACCATCTTCCTGCTGGGGTTCTGATCATCGACTCCCCGCGCTAAGATCGGATTCAGTCACAAGCTGGAAAAGATCTCTTAACATCGCGCAAAGAGCTCGAAGCATGAAGTATACGGCGGAGATGTTCTGAATGACGCCTTGTCCCGATATGACTGGCAAGTCTTGGAAGAAACGACCGATGACTACGACGCTCTGGTTTGGGGTCTGCTCACTTGTGCTAAAGAGGCCAAGCTTCCTCGAGTGGATACCTCCGCTCGCATTTCAGGTGCGACAAGGGATCATCTCAGGACAAGAAGAAACTTTAGGCTTGACCAGAACGCCACCCATCTTGAAGGGCTGCAAGCGAATATAAGCTACAGGCAGGCAGTGCGGCGAGACCTCCACCTACGAAGGGAGATGAGACTACTGGAGACAGCCCTGAACAGAACTAATCTGAGAAAATGCCAACGAGATCTTCAAGATCACAGTATTCCACTTTTGTGTTTGAAGAAGGAGGACGGAACACTTACAAAGTCGAGACTTGAGATGGAGGAAGTGTTACACGGAGGTTTTACACAACCTGTACCGATCCACGACACACATGCGAAAACCAACAATTCGTCATGGCGGAAGAGTACTCGGATCTCCCATTCGCAGATGAGGGTCGCGATCGCGAGTATGGAAAGGGGCACAACTACAGGTCCCGACAAGATCTCAGCCGACCTATCCCGTACATATGGCTACGAACTTCATGCGCTTCCCGCAGCACACATAACATCCTACTTCCAGAAATAGAAGATCCCCAACCAATGGAAGAATTCGCGGGTGGTCATTCTTCGCAAGAAGGGAGATTAGGTCGTCCTTCGCAACTGCCAGCCAAAGCTTGTTAAGTGTGCTTCACAAAATGTTCACGAAGATCACTCGGATCCTCACTGAACTCGCGAATGTTTAATGAAGCTCAACCTGTAAAGCAGGCCGGATTCTGGAAGGAATTCAGCTGCTTAGACCACATCTAAGCGGTTGCAATGGTGATCGAAGTGTGTCGAGAATTCCGAATGCCGAGATATTTTCGCATTTTTATGCTTTCCTATCTGTACGTTTTTTTTTCACAGCTATACTCATCAATCTCGTAGAAATCTGCATTCCCTCTGCAGTTAGTGCACATAAATGTCAGTCCACATTTTTGAAACTAGCCATTACGGTTGTGGGAATAGTACTCGCACGTCACGAGCGGTCAGAAATGTTTGACAGTTTCGTGAGTCGTAGCCATTGTTAGAGTAATTCTTCGCATCCAAACAGCGAGGGACCCTGATCGCTCAGAGTCCTTAACGGTGCAAATCGACGATAGAATTACGCTTCGCCTTCCAACAGGAAGCGGATTTTTTCGTTAGGTGGAGGACGAGTTTTCAGACAACCAGAAGAAGAAAAAGTAAAACGCTTAGAAGCTCTATCCTATCTTCTAGAAAGGTTTCCGCGCGACGCATCCCACAAAGATGCAGAAGTTGCAACGTGGTAGCTAGTTTGCCTAGTTTTGCTTAGTTTTGCCGGCCGTGATCAATGAAACCTGGTGCGGCTTGTCTGCATTTTGCTGATGCCTTGGATTTAGGACCATTTGACATTTAGCACATTTAGCAGGTGCTCGCATCTGTTCTACAACGAGACCGGGATCTCAAACAGCAAAATTCATTATGCTTAGCTATCTGCTGACAGTGAAAGGCTAGGGATCGCTACAGCGGCTGTAAGGCAAGCACATGAATTGAAATGATCTTTTGCATAGTGGTTAAAAATAAGGCACTAGCAAAAAATACATAGGGCACAAGTCTCGCATCCAAAGTCTTAGCACGGTCTCGCAGCAGCGAGTCCTCGGCATCCTTTCATTTTGAACCGAGTTACCTGATAAGACCCTTGAAAAAATTATCGGAAATCACTGCTCTTCCTAATAGGCTCGTCGTTGAATCCCTTTGTCGAGTTTTTGCCTGCAATCGAACGACCATTGAAGCCAGCCAAAAAAAGCAACAAGCTCAATTGGAATCACGTTCGGAATCCATTCAAAGGGATTCGATCCGATACAGTTCGCTGAATCAACGGAGATCCTAAATCCACCGCACCGAAAGGACATCCAGGTCTTATGTGAATCATAGAATTAAAATCGCCTACAAACATCGTCGTCTTTTGAGCAAAGTAGGAGGTTTGCAACTTATCGGTGGATAGAAAAAACGCTTGGATTGTTCTAAAGAACATACGAGTCTAAGGTACATACGAGCGTTCGAAAACAAGTATTCGATGAAAACACCATGGTGATTTAAGAAATAATGGAAGCTGTCAAAAGAACGGTGGTAAAAGGAGATAGGGAGTGGTAAAAAAGACGAGAATGTGAAATCTGTAACAAGTTATGATATGAGCGAATCTCGGAGGGAAAGAAAGGAGAACCAGTCGAGGCTGTCTTTGGATTGGCTTATGAGGGTTTTCCAAGGTTAGCCTGACTGTGAATGCTTTCGAAATCCTCTAAGAAGGGCGTAAAGACGAATGTTGGAATTATTCGAAGTGCCGGTCAGAGGAACGTTCTCGAACATTGTCAACTCGATGCCGCCTATTAAGCGATAGTGACGTCCTTACAGGACCTGTTCTGAGCTGATCAGCTTTGAGATTGACTCCACTTCAGGCGAACTTGGCGGAAAACTGGTTCTCTGAGCTTTTCAATCTCTCTTATCAGACGACATTGAGCCCTAAACCGTTAGTTTTGTTCAAATCTAGTAGGAAAATGTTCCAAGAAACCCAAGAAACAGAAATTGCCGATTGACCCTAAGCAAAAGCGAAGTAGGAGCAAAACCGTAAGAGAAGCACTTCCACTGAAAAAATGATTGCACTAGAGTACCAATGAAAAGCAGAATTTTCAACCCGTTCAGAGTAACTATAAACCATTGAAAGTTATCCCGGCTTGGTATTGATCCTCGGAGGAAACATGGCTAAAGAACAGCCTATACCTGAGTGACTTTAACTTTCGATAGGGGCATGAATAGGCTCTAAAGCTATTGAGACACTGGCCACACGCCCTCCAAAAGGGATAAAGTGCCGACTCAGGTATCAAGGAGCGCAGCCAGCACGAAAAACTAGCAGTTCTCATAAGATATCATTTAATCGACAGATTCGGTACTATTTAGTGGGATTGGGTGCCTAGATATGATTCTTCTAACTCGTTTCCATGATTCCAAAATACCTTCCCAACGTTTGGGCATCTTTTCACATCGTTGAGACTTTCTTTACACTTATCGGAACCGCAGCCATTATTTCTGCTCTTCTATCTGAAGTTTTAAACAGAATGGACTTTGAACTGCTCAGTAAAGACTCGCATAGTGGACTCCTTTTTTGTTCCCTGTACCCTAAACAATCAGTACACTCACCGGAGAGAAATTCTTTATTTATTTCTTGACTCCGAAGTTCACTGTGTCCTATGTATATTAGGCTCTTCGTGGAAACGCTAGAGTTCCGTCAGGATTTGCGGTCCAACTTTTTGTGATCTGCCCGTCAGATAGGAGGCATTATTCAGATGAAAAAAAAACTTGCCGCTCAGCTGCTAACGTATCACCGTTAATGAGTCTGCAATCAACGAGCATCGTATTGGGCCGTCATTCCCATCGAAGTGTCTACATAAGCAATGGGCATGAATGGTGACATAAGGGGTTCTCGTAGTACAGAGCCACCGATACGAGCTCATACGAGCAAGATCTCACTGATGAATTATCGTCCAGGATCGGAGCTGTTTATCAGAGGCACTTTTCATTCTGCAAATAGAAATACTATAAGTTTTTCTCGAGAATTCATAAGTTTGGTTCAGCGTTAGATGAATGCAGTATCAGCTTACTTCTGATGAGTGCTCGTAGATTTGTTGACTTCGGCTGCGTTTGTTTATGAGTATTATGAATTGGAAAAACCATCACTTCTTTCACTCGGGGAAGATTTCGTCCCACGAGTGGAAGAAGTGGTGTTTTTTCCTTTTGTACCCTTGTTAGCTGGTTGCAAGCTCACAACCAACCAACATAACTTCTTTTGTAGGACCAGCAGATGGGTATTAAGCTTACACAGTCCGTACGTAGGTTGCCTTATATATTTCGGGAGTAGAGAATAAAAGAAATATTAATCATTGAAAATTGCTTTATTTCTTTTCAAAATATTTCCTATTAAGATCTATTCACTTTTGCATGCGTTTGAACCAATTGTCGGAGCACTTTTGCCACTCTGAATGAGGTATCTCCAAAACATGCATTCTGAACTCATCAATCGTTTCTTCGATTGTCGAAAAACGTTGGTTTCTAAACTCATTTTTTTTCGTACGGGAATAAAAAGAAGTCATACGGTGCCAAGTCAGGACCACATGGCGGATTACCCATCAAATCGATGTTTCGAGTGCTCAAAAATGCAGTTGTTTGAGCCGATGTGTGAGAGCTCCACTGTCGTAGTGAAGACTTTTTTCTCGACGAATTTTTT
The DNA here is from genome assembly GCA_000469685.2 of Haemonchus contortus. Classification (NCBI taxonomy): domain Eukaryota; kingdom Metazoa; phylum Nematoda; class Chromadorea; order Rhabditida; family Trichostrongylidae; genus Haemonchus; species Haemonchus contortus. The sequence continues at coordinate 47,116,067 of LS997563.1, read as the reverse complement.
CGACAGTCAAGTGTTCATGGAAAACTGAAGGTATGCTGTACCCACTAATGCCTAAGGTTGTCTCAATCTCATGATAGGTTACATGACGAACACATGACGGGTTTCCGTAGCAACAAGTGATTTTGATTTGAACGACCTCCACGAAAGTCGTCTTGGAGTAAACTACGAGTAAACTAGGAGTAAACTTGGTTTACCAACTGGATTGGTTGGATTTTGATTTTGTTTTCAGACGTGATTAATTCCGGTCCCGATCTCCAGTAAAATTTCATGAAAATTTCTCGCCACTCTTTTCAGGCTAGTCGCTCTCAAAAAGAAATCCTTGGATGATTTTTCACACGTCTCCGCTAGAAGAACCAGTTGCTCAGCGACCGCATTATCATCTCATCGGTGGATATGTTACATTTTATAAAATAAAAGTATCCTACGTTAGCAGCGGTTTGCTTGGTTCACAGCCAAGTATTGCTGTGGTAGGGACCTAATAGTTCGCCATTACAATTCGTCATTTTCAACATCATGTCTATTATTTTTTACACTTATATTTTTTCGTCTATTACGCCACAAAAAAGCAATAATTGAAGAGACGAGCTGACGAAAACGGTTAGCCGTCAAAACGTTCATCACGACCCCGGTGCCCTTGTGATTCAGTCAGGTTCACGAAGCTATTCTGACAATTGGGAGACCTTACGGTCGTTCAAGCCAGTTTTAATGTCTTTCAACTTTATGTAGCAAAAACAGCAAAAACTTCTGCAACTCATCAAAAAAATGTATTCAAGATAATAAAGTACAACGATCATACCAGCACATGAATACTTGATGAGGAAAGAGTAGATTCTTAAAGGATTATATATCTGTGTGAAAGATGAACTAATGAGGCTGAGTGACTTGACATTACTATGTTTTTGGCGTACTCACACACGTGTTTATAGACAAAGTGTGATCGGTTTGAGCGGGTATACCTGTAGAGGGTACATCCTAGTTTCTCAGAGCTTACTGCGTAATTCAAATTCTTTTCTCGCTACCTACATTCGTACATCCACGAAAAGGTTCATGATTTCTGCAAGAACAAATCTCAACCGCAGATTGTACCGTCACGGTACCTATGCTGAAATACCTAGCTATGAACCCGTTATTATTCCCGATATGAGCTGCAGGAGTTCATCGCCGTAAAGATAGGTCGACACCACTATCAAAATGGGAGACAACAGAGGAAAAAAGTTGAGAAGGTAATGCTTCTGCCGCATAATCTCGAGCGCCGCTCATAAATTTCGGTTTCAGACACTTCTGAAATGCAATCATGCTCACAAAAACTATAGAGGGCAGGAATGTGGGATCGCCATTAGGATGATTTACTTATGCAATATAACTTCTACATCCCCCGTAGCAAACCCCGTAGCAATGCAACTCTACTTCCCCGTAGCAATCGCTACTGCAACTTGTGGGGCAGAATTTTTATCGCGCAAGATGTTAAACATATATCATAGTTAGACAAATATGTCATAGAGGTCAATAAGCGGAGACCCCGTCCCATTGTAGAGGCCAAAAGAAACAGGGAGAGCGATGACTGAGTCAGTTCTTCCTTTTCCTCGCCTCATCGAATAAGGTCGTAGCAATAACAAGCGTGATAGCGTGATACTTTCCTTAGAGAACTGATTTTTGCAAAGGGCTTGTGTCCATCTAGTAACGATGCCAAGCTTCAAAAAGAAAGAGATACGCTCTGCGATCTAATTTCCTGAAAGCCAAATAAAGCGCAAGACATTTTTCGCAAGAAGGTGTCATCCCTCAATCCCTAACACGATGTACCCAAGATTATGGGCCATGCATTGTTCATCGTCTTAAACATTCTCGTGCAGTCAAACATAATTGACGGTTGTATGAAAATAACCCTTCACCATGCGCATAACTCGCAGCAATCGTTCGATTCCGCGAAATGGCTTCAATAGTGTTCTCTCGAGTTTCTGGATTACTGCATAATTCATTCGATCTCCGATCAGGAGTTGTCGTTGCAGGTGTTCAGTTCGTCTAACGGCTGTTCTTCAACTTGTTGGTTTGACAGTCGTTTTCCGTGTTTGAGAAGGTTATCACCACTTTCTATGAAATTGAGTTCTGAAAGCAAGAATCTTTATGTATTGTAATCTTTATATCTTTTCTTTATGTATGTATGTAACCACTTTATTTTACTTCCATTTGACGTCGAGATGTGCCATGCATACTCTTGTCATTCAAAATGTACATTGCTTATTTTCGGATGGATATTCCAACGATTGCCGAGCAGGAGGAGATTATGAAGTAAGCTTATGAGATATTCGATTTAGGAATACTCGAATTTTTAAATAATTTCTACCGTAGCGACGTCATCTGTAACTGTTCCAGTATTTTCTAATGGTAGTATTCGTAGCAAACTATTAGGTTGATGCGTAATTATTACGGATTTTTTTCAGCAAATCATACTTGAAGACACGATAACACTATCTAGCAAAGTCATGTTCAAACAATTGCTCCGGAACATATCCACCACCTACGTCAAGCACTGCTTCCCATTTGTTAGGAGGTCGGATTCTACAGGCGAAGGAATTTCATTTATGGAGGCGATCACGCCTTGACGTTGGCCATCAAGCCATCCACTTCGTCTAAAGTTGGTTCGTTAACCAATTTTTCAACCGGCGATCAAGGTAATAATGCATAGGAGTTTCTGCTGGTGAATTTGGTGACCGTAGAAGCAAATTCCATTCTTCATTCGGCTTTGACTGACTGTTCCATCGCCGAGAAGTTCGTTGACATCACGTTATGAGTGTGCCGCCTTCCAACATCTCTAGTAACTAATAGAGCATAATGTGGCGTATATGAAGACGACTTTTTAGACATATTTCTGTTAAGCAAAGCGAGAAGACCATTCCTACAGAAATCCCGAATTCAAAAGTTTAATTTTACAGGGAGAAAAGAGGCCGCGAAAAAATCCGCAATAATTATGCATCAACCTGATAAAATCCAGAAATCCATAATTTTATTCTGTCTTATTGTACTTTTTCTCCAAAGAATTTCGATTTCGGATTTGAAAAATAGTGAATTTCGGTAGCGCCTGTTCTACTCCTACCTGTGAAAGTCTTGCAGGATGAAGGAAAAGTTTTGTCATTCACTGATATTACTACACTGATTCTCAATATTGTTGTCCTTGGAATAGAGCGGCTTCTAATTACCCACTTACTGATAACATCCTTGATAAAAATTCTCTCCTTAATCCTATCCATAGATAAAATATGGTCTGGTCGATATGACGTCAAATCCTTCTTTTATAATATATTATGAAATAAATCAGAGATAGAAATATAGGCTAGCCAACCATTCATCTTTCGGAAATTCTTCTGTTGAAGGTCGATCTTCGCTATAAACGGCTCTCGCTGCTGAACCGATTCAGCTAATTCTGAACGGATTGAATTATATCGCAGCCATTTGAATATCTGAGTTTTTATATTTTTTTTATTCGAATTTGATAAAAATCTAGCTCAAATAGTTAACTATTAATATAAGGTAGCTTACGCTTGAGCTTCTCACTTAGCCCATTTCTTCAAATCGAAGACAGAATACAAAACAGGTCTTCTCAAAACTAATCTGGCTCAGCTCTTTAGGAAAGTAGGCATAGTTGGCTTCTGTACATTAATTTAATGAAGCAAAATGGCGGATACAGTATCAAGAGCGAACACGGCTTAAGAATAATACAGCATTAAGGCCTGAAAAATTGAAAGTCTAATCAATTCAATTTGTTCAAGATTTGTAGTTAGTGAATTGTCTCTATGGCCCTTGTAGTCTACACTGCTCACCGAATGGGACGAAAAGTGATAGGATTCGCAACGACACCGTTATGGTCCCTTCGGTCCACACATGCTCTCAAATTTAGGGTAAGGTAGTAATATATATATATATATATATATATATATATATATATATATATATATATATATATATATATATATATATATATATATATATATATATATATATATATATATATATATGATATAATATAATATAATAATCATAAATTTATTTGACTAGTGTAAGGTTAGGTGGTTTCAACCTGCACTATAGGAGTTTGGGTAGAGAAATCAAAGCCACTTCCACGACATTGTTCTCTATCGCGGCGCGAGATGGATGCAAATGTTACCTGCCGAAGTGCTTTCTGCTAAAAACAGTCATATGCTTAAATAGATTAAGAAAAATAAATTTTCTGGAACTGTTAGGTTTGGAGGACTCTAATTGATTTTGATGTATTCGCTTTACAGTTATTTATTTCTTCTTGAAGAGTAGTTCATCTCAAAAGACTTCCTGTCCTGCGTGACTTGCGACGATGAAAAATGATAATGAAATGAAAAATGATAATAAGGCTAACAGTTAATGATAAAATTGCTTCATACACTAGATGCTACAGTGCATCCTATTATTTCATTTTCTTCTGTTTTATGCTGGATGCTACGTGGCTGGGGAACTTCTCTCTCGGCAACTCTGTAATCATCGCCTCTCCACTCTCGATCGTTTTGGCGATTGCCATCTGTCTTAGTACTAACTGCAGTGGTCTGAGGTTCGAGTAAATAGCGAGGATTTTTTCTGTCCACCAATGATGTTGGAGCCTCCAATGGCATCAATAAAAGCATACCATCTTCAGTTCATGTCATTCCAACACTATTCGCATGCATGTATGACATCTAGTGTGAGAAACACTTTAATTGAGCGGTTTCAGTTTTTACGGCTTTTCTGTGTTTCTGTGTATTGTTTCTCTGTTAGCCTTTCTTAGTGGCGCACGTTTGTGCATAATAAATAAATAATTAAATAAATTTCGTAGAACTCGCCATACCGCAAGTTTTACGCAGGTTTCCCGATGAGTCGCTAGTGTATTACTTTTTCCAAACAAATCCTATGCAATCTCTCGTAAGCATGATGCTTTATCGGAATGGGCAGCATTTGGTCCACGATTCGAACTCCACTTTACCATCACCTTGATCTTTCTTTTACGATTTTTGAGTAGTTTAAGTTTCGCGAATCGTTAGTGGAATTGTATAACCTAAATTCGTAATGAGCTTCTGCTGCAAGGGTAATGCATCTGGTGAGCTTGTTTGGAAGGACAACACACGATCTGATTAGCTCTGAAAGTTATGAACAGGGATATATTTCGTTTTCATTCGACATATGGCGTTGTCACAGCAAACAGGATGAAGGAATAAAGCGAAAAATATTTCATTGAACCCGATAGCACCTTTTCCACACTGTTTTTCTGTGCTGGCACATGCTGGCAGTTCTTTCTCACGATAAACGGTTCGTCCTCTATTTAAGAATTTCTAAATTGGAGTTCCACCAACCCTTACTTCGCGATCAAGGTCAAGGTAAGTTCGCAGCTGCCAGCTCTTTTCATTTGTCCTTCCAGCGACTAGTCAGCACATCTTACAGTAAAGGATTCGAGTCCGGTTAGCTTTCACTGTATACCTTTCACGGCTCCTCGTCATTATTGAATCACGGTGCAAAGTTCAAGGGAAGTTCACCATCAGTCGCGCTTCGCTACCTTACTCTAAGTGGCGCAACAACTAAAGTGGTTTGCCCTCCCAATGTGAAAAAAACAGATACAGCAACTAACTGGTGTGGTGGCTCATAGATCCCTCAAGTCGAACGAGGTATTGAGCACGATGACGGAAATCACGATTCAGTATCAAATATACGAATAAGTGGATGCCAGAGTTGATTGTCTGCATCCAAACGGACGGCTTCGAGATCACGTCGCTTACCTCAAATGAAAGTTTTCTTCCATTCCATGATTCCTTTCGTACTGAATGGACTAATTAGCTCAGCTTTCGGTTTGATCGCAACTTAGCATTCAGGAATCCGTCCGCAACTGGACTAATCATATGATGCACTAACCGATTGCACATAGACTTGGAAGAGTGCTATTGTGTTTGGCAACGAAACCAGTACGGTCGAGAGTAGTGAAATCAGAAGGTAATATCTAATGATATGAGCTTGGCGTTGGGCTTGCTGCCTGGAAAAAGATGAATTGGAAAAGATGAAAAGATTCACTGGTTGTCGAATGTATTAGGAATTCAAAAATGCTCCATTAATCAAAAAGTTACTGTGGGAAGGGGATTCGCTCATGTTGGTGTATCCCATACTGGGTTTAGTAAAATATCAAATTCAGAGTATATTTAGAGTGCATGCTCAAGATCTGGGTCACTGCTGCTTGCGAATAAAGGAGCTTTAAATGTAATTTAAAGTCTTTGGTGAAATTGAAATGTTTGGGTGATGCAGAACGTCACTAGCAGGTGGCCTAAATTGGTCTAAAAGAAAAGTAGCGTCCTTCCAGACGACTTGAGGAACGACTAATATCTCCTCTATCACCTGATGTCCCGTTTATCATCGAATTCCCAGAACAAGCGGCGATACGTTTGCAGTCGTACTCTGTCGCGAGTCAGAACCGTCCAGTGGACCGTAATTGCTCAAAGAACACAGGCCATTTTAGTAGCGTTTCTTACGTTCAGAGCTTTCTTGAGTACGCCTGATCATCGATCGCGCAGGACTGCCGTCCTGATGTTCGTTTTCGTTCTCTGAGGGATACTATCAGTAACCGCCATGGTCCAACGGTGCCTACAATACCCTACCTGATCTTCGAGTCCTTGGCGTAATCCAGAGTCCCGAGTTCGATTTAAAGGCACCGTTAACGATAATTTAGGGTATTCTTTTGACGGGAATGGATAGAACTACTCAAGAATAAAGCGATAACAACGAAAAAAACGCAAAAAAACGATGAACAAAAAGAAATAGAAAGGGTCAAAAAAGAGCTGGAAAGGAGGGTTGGGCCAGTTTCACATTGAAAGACGGAGGGAGTGTTCGGGCGAGTGCACGGAGGCGACGCAATGTCTGCAATTGCAGACAAAACACCCAATTTGCCTGACAATCTGAATGGCAGACTCTAGCAGTTTGCCAACCAGCTTATCGACTTTTCACCAACTTCGCTCCAACGCGAAAGTGGTGAACGGCAATTAGATTTCGTAGTCAGCCTAGCGAGGGGGGGAGGGCGACCCTGGCTCACTCCCTGGCCCCTTATTGTGCCCTATCCAGACCTTTTCCGACCTCATTCCTGCACAAATGGTATCAGAGGGGCGTCGAATTCAAACCATGTGCAAATCTCCGAAACCGTTTTTTCGTGAACAGTGCCTTTAAGCAACGACGCGCTTGATCCTCGTTTGATGACGAGCTCTGTACTTCTGCACTCCCTTCTGCACTTACGTGTATGAAAGAATTCCAAGCGTAATCCCTTATCCGAGAGACGGTCACTGCATGCTCATCCTATTTGCATAGAGCGCAAAACTCCGGCAAACGTCAAAGCAGGAAGGGTCGCAGTGCAGAAGAGTGGAAATGTTGCTTTTGCTCTTTGCCTTCTTCGCTACTCCCTTTGATCTTTCTAGAGCTCTCGCGTCGCCCGTTTCGTTCTGCTCGGCATCGCAGCCACTTCATTCATCATGTTGACTTCTGGACCTAAGTAGATACACAACGCTAGAGCATTCAGAGAAATGGTTGAGATTTAGCGCAAAAGGAGCATCACGCACCAACCCGTTCCCCACGAACATCGCCTTCGATGAGTTCAGTGTTGAGCCCACATTTCTGCAAGCCCTGTTAAATAGCCGTAAACACAACATCAGCATTCTTTACGCCTGCTCAATGTTCGGTGTCACTAGCACGATGTCGTCTGCATCGTTCATGAGAAGCGACCGCCAACGTTCATTCCCAACCCTTACCATTCCAAATGAGGCATGATCTTCTTGAGAACGGACCAGAGAAGTTAAAGCGAGATGTTTCTGCCCTACCTAGCCCTTCTGTTCACTTCGACAATGACTTCCTTGTAGAGAAGTGAAATTCTGGTCTACAAGATATCGTAGAGCCCGCAAAGCATCCTCATATATTGTGGTGCCCATTGCTGCCCCCAGCCTGTCACGACGGTGCGAAGGTCTCTTCAAACTGATAAAGGCCAAAACGACGGCATCGTGCAAACCATATTCATTGGGACAGTGTGGATGGGAGTGATTAACCTCTCCGAAATCCTGACTGCTCGCTTGGACGTCTAGTATTTGTCAGTCTTGTTGGGGTGGCTCGTGTAAAAAGATTATAGGTTCAAACAGCAGGTAAATTGTTCGATAGTTGCCACGTCGACTGGATCTCCCTTCTCATACAGCAACATCGTCTTTGCACTTTGCATCCGACAATCACTGCATGAAAGCCCGTCTAGGGTTACAATGATAGCTCATGAAAGACTCTTCAGATGCTTTCGTTTGATCTTACGGATACCGGTTGCCACAATCAATTTTTCATGGACGTGATGGCATGTCGCTTCGGAAGGTAAGGAGCAACATATCCATCTTGCCAAAGACGGTAGACACGCAGGTGGATGTGACTGTAGAAGAGTTTCGACTAGAAGCCGCAGATGACCTGCTCCATTGCCCTTCGAGAAGCAGTAACTGTTCCGTCAGGACGACGAAGGGAAGTCATCTTAGTGTTGTAATTGGCGAAGCTTCGGCGAGCTTTGCTAATGCTCTTTTCGGCTTCGGCGGCTCCATCCACAGCTGCTGCTCTTCCCTCTTTCAGATTTTCCTTTATCCCTTCTCTGCAAAGCTCCACAAGTTCGGACGTTTGTCGATGATTCTTGAGCTGATTCCACGACTCCACGCTGGCGTATACTTGTAAACTCTCTGCTTTCCTAGCACTATCGTGAAGATATTCTACAAACCGGTTGTACTCTTGGATTTGATGTTTCGATAGCGGATTCCGTAGGAGCTCACAAGGAAAGCGAAATGGTCTCAGCTGATAAAGGTCTCGGGGCTTTGCACTGAACTTCGTAGCTCTCTCCCCACACACTCAGAAGCAGAATCTGGCGCGGAGAAGACGATCTCATGGGGAACTTCGGAACAACAGCGACAGGCAAAACGTTCGATTGTACGTTCGTTCCATCTATCATGGAGCTGCCCATACGGTGACTCCTATGTCTATCACAAATGAGAAAGTCTTTGAATTTCGAGTTGCTGTAAATTGTGGATCGGACCTGGTAATATCCTGTCTTTTACCCTGCTCTCTCCATTCCGTTCCGTCAATCCAACAGGCAGCTTTTCATTCAGCCTTACTGCGTCAATTTCGGCGTTGAAACCGCAGACGATGACCAAAAAAAAAGTCCTTCTTTGGACAGCCTTTGCAGGTCCATATGCAACACTTCTACCTCCCCATTTTCTTAGCTTGATATTGGTGCGCACGAATCGCGTTCGTGGCCAAATACGTTCTTACGAGAACACCTGCGTCGCCAACGTCTTTGCTGTCACATGTTCCGGAAAACAGTCCTTCTCTACTCAAAAAGAACACACAGCAGTCTCCGATGACGTCGTTTCTGATCTTTCTAGCTCGCATCACCAGATTTTCAATACACGCCTCCGAGGTACGCGTTCATGCATCAGAAGTCAGGTCGTCACCTAGACCCTTTCCCTTTTGAAAATCCTAGTATGATCTCAAAATTCAAGCAGTTTTTCCCGAGCTGCTACCCAAAGCTGCTGTATATGGTACTCCCCCAGGTTCAGAGGAACAGGCTGTATTTTACTATTTTTGGCATATGGATATCAAAGAGTAAGCTCTGACGCTTCTGACGTCAGGCTCTGGCGTGGCGGCTGAATAGACTCCGAGTAGCCAGTCAGGCTATCACACAATAGGCAAGAGGGTCAGTTTGGAAGCGGCATCGGCGAAGGCTTTTCGTACAAGATGTGCAAAATACTACCCGCACCTTCATAATCTCCACATACGTATGCATTGATGCACCTGCGAGGAGACAGAAGGTCTTAATCGACCTAACAAAGCAGAAACTGAGAGTTCATTAATTCAATCGACGTGATTTCATGGCAGATACCACTGAAATCCGTGGTATTCAAGGTAGGAGCCAAAAATCTCCTTCTTGGTCTTGGGTTTTTATTCTACTCTTTCTGAGGTTATTACTCTATTCTATTTTCCTGTGTACTGTGGTACGTTTCCGCAGTTTGGAAGGTCGAGAAGTCAACATGATGAACACCCTAGATAGAATGAAATGGAGACGGCTGACAAGAACAGCGGACCCTGCGACGGCGCGGGATTAACGCTAGGGAGAAGAAGAAGAACACCCTAGCTCAAAAACTCAACAAAACTAATTACGCGGCTTAAGGAGCGCTCAGAAAGGTCTATGAAGTAGGGAAGTAGACGAAGAACATTTGGCTTAGCGCTCAACTTTCCTACGACGCGATCCTTCCTGTTTTTAAGCATGACTCGGACTGTGGAAAGAACGACGCTGGAATTTAAGCCACTTCCATGTTCGCCTCTCTTGAAGCCTGAGCATCGGTACTAATATTATTCGATGCTTCTGTGCCACGCAGGTTTTTCTATTGTTGGAATTTCCACTTGGTTGTAAGTTCAGCGGTCTGAGTTGCAACCAGTTAAGAACTGGTCAAGTGTTATAGGTAACACCCTTAAGTTTCGATACGTTATCAGGCCTTTGAAAACGACTATTTTGTCGAAACGTCATGCGAATGAAAATTCCACCATTAAAAAAACCTGTGTGGCACAGAAGCATTGAATAATATTAGTGCCGATGCTAGGAGTTTTTCCACATAAGCAAGTGCAAGGGGAAATCCAGATTTTCGAGCTTCCTCAGTGAATAGAAACCAAAGATGCGCCAAGGAATCGAAGGTTAGGTGGCCGGTTACGTTATGCCATATTGTTATGACTGTTGGACCAGGTAGGCCACTGACTGGGTCTCCGGAGCGAGAGTGGCCGCCAGTCGAAATTCTTCACGGATGCTTCCAACCGAAGAAGTGAAGAAAAGACAAAAAACGACAACTAAGATTTCTATGATCAAGGGGAAGACAGATGATGCAGGAGGATTTCAAACGGTCAAAAATTATTGCGAAAATACTCAAATGTTTTTCTCTTCGTTATGCGAAATAAATAGCAGAAACCTATTCGAAAAACTAGACTTACACGTTCTTCTTAGTCTTCTGCTTCGCTTTGATATAAGCGGCTGCATTCAGTAATGTGGACACTACATTGCAGAATATATTCGTGACATACACAAATGTCGAAAACCCTTCGCCGAAAGTCACTTTTCGGCCACAGTGATAGTTCGCCGGGCGATCGTTAAATACCGCAAGGGTCACGGCGTATGCAGATGCTGTCAAGACGAAAATCGCACTCAAAAATGGAACCACGATAGATCTATAAATAACTGCTTCAGCTGAATAGTACTGCTTTGAAATACAACTATAAGTGTTTCTATGAAGCCCAAGCAAATCCATTTCTATGCTACATGCATCCGCCTGAGACCAAAGATCCAGAGCTGTTGAATACATATCTGGAAGCAACAGTGGGTTGCGAATGTTCCCAGTATTCACATCACTGCGAGTGCGTTTGTAATCGAATTCTCGATTTTTTCGCGGGGAAGTACCAACTACATTCCTTCCTAGCTGCTGGCTACAATGTTGGCTTGCTTAGTTTGAATTTTTGTCAGCTCTAATTTTGCGTGGTCTTGTGCTGATTATTACACTGTTTGGCTATTGTCTATGCCAGAGTGGTGATGGCTTTCTGCGAGCCACGTAGCTTTTACACACATGTCCTGTGGAACAAATCTCAAACCAAATCTTGTTGAATTTTTTTCCGAAATGCATGCTGGTCGAGCGAAACATACTATTAAGTGGAAATGGGGACCTGATTTCCTTGTCAACCGGCCCACAGAAATAATTTGTGATATTTCTGTTCATTCTATTGGCTCGACGACTCTGAACAAGACGCTTCCAGAGAGTGATCCCTTCTGTTCCATCGTAAGAAGACTCTTCCATGTTTTCTTTTTCACATTCGACTCAAATCAAGGAAATACTTCACTTTTCTATTTCTGGAGTTCTCCCTAGAATGAAACTTGGACCGTGATGTTCAGCCCAAGGGACGATGTCGGGTCGAATACCTCTTCTGCCGCCACAATCTCAACCCACCTCTATTTTGCTACTTCCTTGAAACTATAAGTTGTCTGAATACGCCGCTTTTTTCGCGTTCTCCTCGTCGCTTTTACACTGAATCACCTGTGACCTGTCGTCTTGTTGGCCATCAATTTCCTCGATCAAAGGTCAGTAACGTTCCCATTCTTCTTGTTGCGAAGTGGCCCGGTGAATTGTTTTCGCTCGTGGGTCACGAGGCATAGCTCTCCCCCCCCCCTTCCAAAACTTTCGTAAAGATGTCTGAGAATCACGTGAGGTGCCGCCCTGGTGTTCCTTCGATGCTGCGAGGGATATCGCAAAACTTGTATGGCGCTTCTGGGGCCGTAAAGTATGCTCTCCTGTTCGGGGCCGGGACGCCCCAATTCGGGTCTCTCTCTGTGCTCTCCCCGAGAGCACTCCTTACCAGGAAGGGGACCCTCCCCTGTTCGGGGGAGCACACCTTACGGCACCTGATCTCAGATTACTTCAGGTGGGTACCTGTAACCGGCGTTCCTGACCTCTGTCCGATGACGAATCTTGGGTAACCGGGTTCCGTTTTGTGGGGACTACCGTGTATGAGGAAATTCCAAGTATTGTTAGTCCCACAGCGCGTTGTATGACGCTGACTACTTCCATCCCTTCAAAGTCTCCAAGGCATACATCGAAACAGGAAGGTCTTCACTACTCACTCAATATTCGCAAACGCTCCTTACGCAGCGCAATTCCTTCTGCTCAGCTCCAGGGCTAGGTCGTTCATCATGTTGACTTCCCAACCTAAGAAAACGTAGCTGGAGCATTCGGAAACGCCCACTCCGCTAGGCGTAAAAGGTCCACCAGGTACCAATCCGTTTCTCATGAGCATCACTTTCGGTAAGTTTGAACTGAAACCGATCTTTCCTCTGAGCGCTGTAGAATTCGGCCGGCATCCTTTCCGCCTGCTCGAATTCTGTTCAAAGTAGCGACCAACAACTTTCACTCCAGAGTCTTCCTATTTCGAATGATTCTATGATTTTTTCGAGAGCGACATTGATAAGATTTACAATTTTCTGGGCGTTATGGCGTGTCGAATTTCGAAAGGGAAATTCAAGTACCGACATATCTGTTAAGCCCATGATGGTCGATGGGCAGGTGAGTTTTCTTCGTTTCGCTGTTGACCAATCCCCATTTTTGCTCACTTGTTTCCGATTGTCTGGACTGTTATGAAGCCCAATTGAAAGCACAGTTCACGATCCAAGTGGTTTTTGTGATCGCAAAATAAATCTCAAAAATTCATTATCACTAAACCACGAATGAACTGGAAGGAAGAATGTATCACAATCAAGCGGAAGCTGAGGCCGTATATAAGGTTCCCCTTCCACCAGCGAGTCTGAATCACATCTAGTATGAAGAGAGTACTAGACCGCTGCTGGCTTCTAAGTGGTCGCGAGGATCGGATTGATCTACGGTAAGTCAAAACCTACAATTGCGTGATGACCTCTGAGGTTTCAAATTCCTGTAAGGTAGTTGAGGCGCTTGGTCGGGTAATCATAAATTGCTTCGATCGTCCCAGGCTCTGAAGAAAGCGATCAACGTCGGACGTGAGCCAGAATAAACTTCTCTTATCAACCTCGTCCAAGTTCAAGCAAAGAAAACCAACGTTTGCACTATGCCGATGTTTAGAGATAGCCGTACACGGCAAAATAAATCTGTCACCCGTAAGAATGGTACATGGACCGCTGTCGAAGCAAAGCAAGGTCTAGCGTTCAATGAGGGCTCCAGAACCAGTTCGGCCGACGCGACCACTCTGAGTGGCTGTGTTATGCCAGCCCTGTTACAACTGCCCCATTCGCATTACGAGACAAATAGTGCGCTTAAATGAGAAACACCCAGACGGCCATATCCTACAGCTCTTTTGTGCTACTTTTCTGGTGTATTTTATACCTTAAATCTAACAATTTCGCGCTTACTCCGCCACCTTCGCACTATCCTGCACCATGGCTTGCAAAACTTCACTCAAAATAACACCTCAAATTAATCGTGAACACTGTGGGAGGAGGTCCGTTGAACTCACGTGTGCTCTGTTAATCTTGCCCTATGCCCAGCCCAACCCAACTTCATTCGTGATCCTCTCCGGGTGTTTCTACACGTAGTATCGATTTCCGTGACAAACAAGCACAGACTGACGCGAGCAAGTTATACTATATACAGTAGTAAGGATGGTGAGAGTAATTATTTCTAATTACCAGTTTATTACTTTAGTGTGTGAAATAGGATATGAACAGCAGTCAATCGTGAATTGCCTTAGATAGCAATCTTTTATAACCTACTTCAAAGGTTTTCCGTCCACTTTCATGCGATAAAACAGTGGGAACGATATAGCAATGAATCGTTCGATGCCCATCCAGAAGATTGTCACCGGAATGAAGAGATCACCTGAAAATCCCATCAAAGCATGTTGCAGTCATAATCAATGTTTATACAAAACTGTTGGGTTGATGCATAACTAATGCGGATTTTTTTGAATAATTTTTTTAAATATGATAAAAATATTAAACAAAGACATGTTCAAGGAATTACGCCGAAACGTAGTCCCATGAACTTCAAGCACCGATTCCCATTTGCTAAGGAGCTGGTCGATTCCACTGGCGAGAAAACTAGATTTCTAGGGACGGTACACGCTTTGACATAGGCCATAAAATCATCGAAACATCGTAAGTTCTGTGCGCTAGTCAATTTTTCTAAGAACGACTGACATGATAATTCATAGCAGCTTCTGTCGGTTAGTGGGAGTAGATCCCATTCCTTATTTGACTTTGGCTGATTGTTCCGTTCCGTTAGCGAAATGACTCTGCCATCTTCCAGCCTACTCGAAAAATCGGATTCGGATTGTATCGAGGAAAAAGGGCGCGAAAAATCAAAATTCGCAATAGATAATCTAGAGCCAATTAGAAGATTAAGAGCGTATTATTTTATTACATACAAGATTATTCATTCTGGATTTACCGTGTGTGCTACTGTGTGCTACCGATTTTTTCGTACGATTCGATCCTATCATAATATCGAGCTCCCGTAAGGAGACATGCTGTCAAATAATCGTTCCGAATGCGTACTGCGGCGAAATAACAGCATTCAACAAAACATCGAGTCAAAACAAGTTTTGTCATGTGAAGCTTATTGGCTCTGTACTAATATGGGCCGGCCGGCTCATTACGTGTGAGTGCTGATAATGTATGGCATATAAGCCTTAAGAAGGCGAGGACAAGCGGGGTCTCGGTAGTGTAAGGGATAGAGCACGGCAGAGAGAGCACGGTGCCCGGATAGCACACGTACGAGTTCAAGTACCCCCGGATGGGAGTGAAGTTTTGTCCATAAATGGCCAACTTTGTGAGACTTCCGGATTCGGAAAGCGTACCGCGGCGAAATAACAGCATTTAACGAAACATCAATTCAAAACAAGGCGTTTTGCACACCTATTAATTTCAATAGCAGCCACAATTGCAAGGCACATTCCCGAGTAGTCCTGAATGGAATTGTATATGTTCGATAGGCATCTGTGTAGATGCGAATACGATGCAATCCACTGAGAATTACAGCCAAAGAGTAGATCAGATCTCCAGCACATAATTGAATCAGGAGCTGAAAACATTCTACTTTAATCGATTTTGTTTTGCTAATAAATATTTGGAAACAGCATTTTTATTTCCCCGGACTGTTTTCGTGCCAAATATTACTTCAAAAAAAGGTGGAAGGAGATCTCAAGAAACTTTCCTCTAATGTGCTCCTCATCTGCAAAAGTCGCACTTCTTTGTCACTGCCCCACATTTACACTTTATAATCTTCAAAATGTAATTTGTGCTCCAAGATACGCTAAATCAGTAGGTTTACAGTAGAATTCCCAGTTTAATGTCTAAATCAAACCAAGTCCTTCTCTTTATATCTCAAGAAGATGGGAATAGAATTCCCTTCTGAAGAGAACTTGATAAAGGAGCAATAAATATTTAGAAGTGAGTTTACTCTGGTTTAGGAAATTCGGATCCTCATAGTAATTCTAGCCTGAAGTGAGAGATTTCGATATCTCCGACTAAAAAATATTAATTTGCATAGAGAGGAAAATGTGACATGTGATGATCGGAGGCACTTTAGTGTGGGTAATGAGGTACGTCGCGTCTCTCTCTATAATCTTTAGACGATTTCATTAAGATCTATGGTGACACTCTGATGATGCTGTATAGGCTTCCCATAGAAGCCACATTTTTGTGAGTGCTTGTTCATGCCATCTTTCTTATAAGATGTCTTTGCTAACCCCTTCGCAATGCATTGAACTGATGTCTACAGAAGCTAGAGAGAGCTCCCCCGACAAATTTAATGTAGATAGTGGGAACTGACCACATATCGTGTGCGAAACGGACGATAACCAAGGAATATGCCAAGTAGAATCAAATTAATTCCGAAGCACAATACTCCAAGAGAAGTGTTCACGAGGTGATAGTTGATACGATCCTCGAATCGATGGGCAATGGATGAATTAATAGTCGTGTACTCGTCATGCATCTATGTTTGCTCAGATTAATTTCTCTGAAAAAAGGGGTATGAATGGCAAATGTAAGGCAACAAGAAAGCATTATATTACGGTAACTTAATTGAGTGGTGCCACATAATGACGGATAAAAGGAAAGCAGTGGATAGTGTGATGCAGTGGTTGAGGACGTCTCAGTGACCAGCACGTTTCGATAATCGCTCAAACAGAAAAAATCGAATCGACCGTCGGTTACTGTTCGGGCTAGTAGAGATGAAGTTTCTGGACAGGCGAATCCTATCCGACTCTACTAGTACGGTGGGTCAAGAATCTTATCCCGTCTCACCAGCATATATTTTCTCAATTTTTTACTATCTAAAAGACCGATCTACGATTTTCGCCTTTTCAACAAGACTGCTATAATACTTACCAAATACTTTTTGGACTTCGAGCCGCTAGACTGCATACATTTCACACACTTCTAGAGCAATCTAGGGGCGGATTTGCAACCAAAATGTGTGCACTTTGGAAAACGATTCCAGGGCAGAGAGATTTTTTCATTTCTACCTATGTTCCACATTGTGGGTTCTTCATCGACCCTAAGTAGAGTGAACTTACAGGGTGGGCAGAAATTATAATTACACAGACATAACACCCCGAAATCGTATAGAAAGCTAATAAAGCAAACCAACTTCAGAAAGGTGTTCACCACTAAACTCTTATCGGAATATTACAATGACACTGGGATCTGTTGCTTTCTGCTTTAACCCTACCCCAGAGACGACGATGGACGGCACTGACGGTGGCACGCAGCTGAGGGCACCGAATTGATCCCGGATTTTTGCAAGGCATTTTCGAGATTATTTCACTTCTTGTTTGAGCTAAAGGATGCTTTCATCTCGAAGGCTGACCACACTGGGACATCCATGGGACCTAGGCCAGGGCTCCAGAGTAGTCACTGATTAAAGGTTCTAAGGTCAGGACCCCTTTTACTGCATTTTTAGCTAATTTCTGATCAGCGCTCATGAGCTTCATCTTAACAGTATGTCCGGTTTGAGTCGCCAAAGCGACCTACTGCGCACGACGAAATCCATGAGGTTCCCGAAACATTTTTCACTATTTAATTTACAAAAATAATCGGTATTTTTGTCTCGGCGGCGACGCTCCCAAAGGCCATCGCAGAAAATCAGTGAACCTAGCTCTTCATCACTTCCATTTCTTTCAGCTTCATAGAAATCTTGTCGCTCTGCTTATTGATCACCTTTCCTACCGTGAATATCTTTTCGTCGGTGAACAGGAATTCCGTGCGATAGTTTTTTTCGAGGCGCGAGGCAACTTTTGCGAGCCAACTTTTCTCTTCTCCTCAGCCTGCTCTCTGAGGAAATTACTTCCTGATATAAAGGCCCCATTATGCAGATGAAGCTTCACGATTTCGCGCAGAAAGCTTCGTGAAATATCAGTTCATTTAGCCATTTTGTGTCAGAATGAATTTCGCTGCTACGCAGACCTTCGCCCTGCTTTCTTGACACTCCCCCTAAATATAAATATAAATAGATATAACCGCAGGCCTCTCAGGTTTAATACTTCTACAATTGTATCTACAATTGTTCCCATTCTCGAAAGCGTCTTAAGGTTGAAAGTGCTAGCTGTCTTGTTACGCTAATTCTTCTGCAGATGCACCGAGCCAAAATTGCCTGTGAATGCAAAGAGACGACTGATTCACGGGGTAGTGACGCTTACATTATTTTCAAAATCTACCAAAAGTTTAGTATCATTAGGAAGGTAATAATGTAATCTACCTTGTCAAATGGAAGGAGGCGAACGAATTGCTACGAATTGAGAAAAAATTTGCTATGAGCGTCACCGCGTGCTATAATCATAATTTTGGCCCACCCTGTAGACCTGATTTTGTCCAATTGCTTCTTCTCTAGCCGACTGACCTAAGAGTGGTGAAGCAGTTTGACGGTGGAAAAGTGAAAGATACCTGGAGTCACGAGGGAACCAAATATGGGCTCGTTGTTTTCTTGTATCGACCTTATCTTATCTTATTATCATATTATACTATAAGTGAGGAACGCTTCGATGGAACAGCAGCTGCTAAGAAGTCACGTAATCAGGCCTCACGTTTTTCATTATTCTAAAACAAAGGAATATGTTAGAAGGGGAAGCCAGCATACTGCAATTCAATAGGATTATATGAAAACAAGCGTAAAGGGAAAAATGAGTAATGAAAAACAACAAGAATGTTTAAATGGTGTGGCATCGAAGTGTGTTGCATAGAAATGTGAGGCAGTCACTGAAAGTTGGCAACGAACATTGCAATCTGTAGTAGGGTGGCTTCATGAGAAAATTCTCATCAAATCAACAGTACGTTGCTGTCAGTCATGAGAATTCATTAAATTATTCATCAATCAGCATGTCATGTGACAATTTCTTGTTTGAAAGAGAATACAGGTATCATCAAGTACATCAGGAACCAGTGCAATACAAAACTATAAAAATATCGACGATCTACAATTTTTCCTATCCGTCAAAAAGCAGTTCTATATACAGGGTGCGCCATAAATATGGTAACAAAAATATTGGCTTCTAGAAACCGTAGTTCATGTTGAAACATAACCAATTTTGGTATATTATTTACTGTGCATCCCATCTACAAAACGAACACACCGCCATCTTATATAACTATTTCCTGTACTAATTATAGCTCAAAGATTCTCCGGCTACTCATCGACAGTGGCACGCAGAGTTTCTTGGAAAATTCCAGCCCAGGCTTTTTTCAGTGATTTCTTAAGAGCAGCAGCAGTGGTGCGTTTTGAAGCGCAGGCTTTCCTCTCTAGCATGGACTATATCCGGCGACCCATCACATTGTGGTCCGGGAAATTCGTAGGAAGATTGCAAGCTGGAATTAAGTCGCGAACATTTCCTCACCACCAGTCTTGGTCTTTTCCCATTCGTGAGCAAGTGCGATGCAGTTTTCAAGTCGTACCATTAGAAAAATCTTTGACCCTCAGCTGCATCCTTTCAGAAGAACCCTTCTTAAGAGGGTCGGATTAAGCCGCTGTACTTTTCTCGAACAAAAATTGCGATATCGCTGTGATGGTAGGGATTCTAGCCCAAACTATCATAAAAGAGAGAAAATGGCTATGAGAGGCGATCTGACTCTTCTCATCGGCTTCAGCACTCGTAGTGGGAACTATACGTGTACTTTGAGATCTCAACATTTCTTTCACGCTAATCACTCTTTAGTGAAAAAAAAGTCTGTCTAAGCGCGTGCCGCGCGCAAGTGGCGCGTAGCAAATGTTCTTTCTTTCAACTTCCTCTCGTCAAAATGCTTATAAGGCTTCCGAATCCTGTTTGGGTACAATTGTAATTACTCAGGGTAGAGTCTATCCTCTAAGAAGAACATACAAACAAATCAGCTGTCATTTTTCACGTGTTTCTGCATGTTCTGCATCATACTCCTTTCTAAGAAAATGTCTTCGGAAAAAGGGTCGTATAAGAGAGAAGACGACCATTTCGAGATTTGTTTTTACCCTGTCTACGCTACACGATTCAAGAGGCTGTCATGTGGGAAATGTTGAACTGAGGAACGATCCCGGGGAAGGATTCACCAAATGCGCGCAAAAGCGGAACGGTCGGTGGTTGTCTGCGAGGCTCCACCATTTTTCGGAATTTGACGAGGCGAGGGTCACAAAGTACATATGTTGGCTAAGGTATATCATGGACATAAGGGGAGGTACAGTTTTGGAGAAATTCGCCAAACAAGGAAATTACGCACAACCAAAAAGTTGTTACCATATTTATGGCGCACCCTGTAAAGACCGTTGAAGCACCGTATTAATTCACATACACAAAACAATTACTGAATTTCGGATGGCACCCATTCATACTTTCTAGTATACTTAAAATTTCAGTTCCAGCGTTACACTTTGAACTTTTGCGTTCATTTTTTTGAATTCGCCAGCGTCAGTCCCGTCAGGGCGTAACTATAGTTTGTTGTAGTCGGAATATGCGCAACTATCAGTTGGACTTGTCATGCAATGTTGGAACTCAGTTTCGACATGATAAAAAAGCATCTACAGGGTATCCCAAAAGTATACGCGCCAAAATTCAGAAACTTTTAAGGTCGGAGTAATCTATCATATTCTCTTCGCCCGCTATTAAGTTGCACAAGAAGGGTTTCTTGCGAAATACGTGGTTACTGAAGGGAATATCTTTTAGATGAAGGAGGTTCATTCAATGCTATTTGCAATCGTTGACGCGCGAGAGGTGGATGGGCATTATGGAACTCCTTAGTATTTTAATAGTTCTTATAGGAGGCCGTTAAACGATATAGAGAAAAGATCGAATTAGCCACAAACCAGAAGGGGTAGAAAGGCCAATATTTCTGAAGATAGGACCATTAAAATGGCCCGCCTTTCAGTCGGTCGTGGTCCTAGGTGATCCATCAAAATGAATACAACGGGCACGGCTTATCTGAGCTTATCGCGATGGAATCATGCAGAATCTTCATTACCATTCCTATAATATGCAGAAATCCCACTTCATTGGCGTCTCCATATAAAGTAGGGTGAAAAATGCAAAATGTTGTTGACTCTCTTGAGTTGAGACACGCATCCTTGCATCGTTTTCTCTAGCTCAAAAATTTTTTATGCAAAAATCATTCCTCAAAAATAAAACGATCGTGTTTTGTATAGAACTATCGAACGTGCAATCTCTCTCAGCTACTATGACGTCTTTAGAGAAAGCCACTGGCAAGGGTGAGACGCTCGAGGTTTCGTTGCTGAAGGCGTGAAAATCGAGAAATGCCTGTGCTCAAAGGGCATACTGAAGGACGTAATGCAGGACTGATCCAACTCCGCTTCCTGAACCAGCTTGTAGTCCTCCCATCAAGATGGTACTGAAGCCTACGGAGCCGAACTTGCCCGGGAGTGCTGTCGACGTTAGCTGCTCGACCTAATGACTTTAAAAGCAACGGGCTCTCTTCTGGTTGGGGACCATATGGTGGAGTCAAATGAGTTAAGATCTGGAACGCAAGATGGTTATCCCTCATAAGCATAGAGGGATAGTCATCCTGCTCTCCAGATCTTACTCACTTGACTCCAACGTATGGTCCCCGATTAAAAGAGGACCTGTCGGTTTTCCCGTCTTAGTTTGGAGTCCTAGAAAGCAATACTCAAGAAAGACCCTAAAGAAATGGAGGAGTATACTTGCGTGCAACATGAGGAGGGTTCAAGATCAAACTTTGAGCCTCTATCCAAGCTCGTGAGGATACAGTACCGTTCAAAAAGAAATTACCTTCAACCTTTTTTGCCATAACTCATCTCAAACTCAATGTTTTTGACTGATTTTTTGGTATGTTGTCAACAGTAATGATATTCAATGTATCCATCATAGAACTCACGGTACCCCTTTTTACTTCGTTTAAAAGGCCACTTTTCGCATTTTTTGCTGAACAGGACGAAATAACATCAGTTTCATTAATTTAATATAAATCACTTGACTTGAACGCTATCATCATGAGATTAAAACCTAATCAACTACTAGTCCTATACTTTGTAGTGAAGCCGTTGGCATCGATGACGGCTTGGTATCTGCGAGACATTGGTTTGACCAAGTTGTCGATCAGGCACTCATTGATTCCCTTCCATTCCTCTTCAAATAGGCCAAAGTTCTGAGCAACATTTGTGACTGTTTTATCGGCTATCCTTTTCTTGAGTTCTTATCACGAGGGTCCACTAATGTTCAGGTCAGGAGACTGGCTAGGTGAGTCAAGGCATCGAATTTCCCGATGAGTCAACCACTCGCGCGCCCCTTCTAGATCTGTGTCCGGGGTCGTTATCTAGCTGGAAAGTAAATTTTCTTCCGTGCACAGGGCGGGAAAAAGGTAGCATGGATTTCTCCAAAATGTCTACGTACATCTGCTAGGCCATAGTGGTGAGAATATGGTGCATGGACCCCATGCCTAGACTCGGAGACCATCCCCAAAACAACACTGAGCCGGCACCATACCTGACAGTTGTCAAATGGTACTTGGGGTGCTGTGCTTGTGCTTTAAAAGGTCGTTTACGGACGAAACTCGAGAGAACCAAGCAAAACAATCAATCTTTGAATAGTCGCTCTAGATGACTTCGCGTCATTGGTCGAAGATTCAGTGAAGGTGCTAACGCGCCCATTAAAGTCGAGCTCGTTTGTTTTTTTAGAGATCCAGACACTTTCTGACAAGACTCCCTCCATACATTCCAGCAAGCCATAGGCGTCTGTTGATGGTACCTCTAGATGGTAGCGACGTCGCCGTCATCGATATTTCGGCCATTATATCGGAAGATGCTCGTCTGGGATCTTGAGCCGGTGCACAAATGATCTTCCTATCGTCCTCAATAGCGGCAATCCGTAACCTTCCCGAGCTGGCTCGCTTGATTGGGCCTATGAAAAACTCAATACCTTTGATAGCCTTCGTAAACGTAGACATTGGTACAGCAAACAGCCTTGGATGTTGAGCATGGATCAGTTCTTGCTTACTGCTCCTGGCAATGGCGGAGAGCTGCTCCAAGCTCAGAAAGCGATAGCCAGAGTTTTGTCTCTTCACTGAGAGCGATCAGCTAACAGAATAAAAGGATCACCAGTATTTCTAGGCTCGAAAAACACAATGAATCTCACCTAGACAACATGCTCCTTTCGCAAGTTTTTTGAAAAAAAATTCATCTACTTGGCCGAAAGTGAGCTACCGCCAATTTTGCATAGCAGGAGAGTCGGTAATGTTTGATAAGTGTGCTGTCAAAAAATCGGGTAAAACGATTGAGTTCAAGATGAGTTATGGCAGAAAAGGTTCAAGGTGATTTCTTTTTGAACGGTACTGTAAATTGAAATTTGACCGTATCATGTTGTAGCACATGATGTAAGCAAACGTGTATATAGATTTCATTGTCATTCGCAGCGGAGAAGCTTCAAATATATTGCTATGAAATGGCGCACATAATTTCGGGGCACTCTGCAAATAGCGGTTTGATGGATAGTGGGAAGAGGGGCTCTGCGGTGCATTCTGCATCATGCTTGAACATACAAATAACTTGATTAACACTTACGAGGAATCTCCCAATTTTATTAGCGCTCTATTTCCTTTACTTGCTATACAGTAGAAAGGAGAAATTCAGAAGCATTGGTACGTACTGAGAACTTTTTTCGTCATCACCTTTGAATACCTGAACCCTACTTTTGGTGGTAGCAAGTAGGTTGACCCGTATTAAGTATCGCAATCGATGGTAGGATTACATTATTGATGGTTTCGAGCTCGGTTGGGAATCTACGGTGGTGTCCTCAAGTATATTTACTTTTAACGGTTCCTCCAGCGAACCACTCACTGTACAGGTAAGTGCTTTTCCCCTTCACAACCTAAAAAATGTGAGTCGACCGATCGAGTCCGGGATATGGAATTAATTACTCGGTGAGATTGTCTGTTCCAGTCCAGTATCTTGTCAGCTATTTATGGACGTACAAGATCGCTATGCGGTCGAACACTAAACCTTTTCCTAACACTCCTACAATATGACAGTTTTCCGAAAAATGACCAACAGGTTTGAGAAATGACGCTAAATGCTGAAAGTTTGAGCCAAGACATTAAAAACTGACATGTTTTATGAGTAGATTTTGGACTGTATTCAAATGCATCATAATCACCTGCGCTTTAAAATCAGTGTGATAGTTGCGATACAAAATTAGGAAAGTAGTCGATGCCCTAAATGACTTGAGACTTCGTGATTTTTGAAAGTAGTAGAATTCTTTAAAACATTCGCTTGTAATGTTTTACTTTGCTCTGGTTGTTATGGTGATAATGGAATGGAATGTGCACTCGTTCGCATTATGTAAGAAGGAGCTACAGGATTTTGTACAGTTGGACAGGAAAGGGAAAAGGCATGTCAACTACCATCTAAAATTACTTCAATCAGTATGTTGTACAACACGGAAGATCAGGCTGGTATTCGCCGCAATGCATGAACTTCAGTGGTCAGCTTATGACGAAACATATGTATTATATGTATATATATATATATATAATATATATGTATATATATGAGTGAGACGGGAAGAATGCTGTGCATACTCGTCAAAAAAAATCTATCGGGAAAAAAGCGCAGAAAAAAGCGCGGAACCCAACATTCACCACTTTGGAGGCCCCTATTACGAGAAGATTAGGGACGTTGACATATAATAGAAAGCAAAATTTTAGCCTACATTAAAAGATAGGCGTTAGAAGGATATGGAAAGCGTTCATCACATCACGTCACATGAGAAATCCTGAACTCAGCAACCGAAATGAGTATATGATAACGAATGAACTCCTGGTATTAATTCCTTTCCGTGTTCTTAGAGATCACGTGATAAACGGGCCAACGACCATTAACGGTCTTTCATAATTCCCTTGTTGTTCACACAACCGCCGGTAGATAAGGTTGGTTACCTAGCTTATATTCTTTCTTTGAGTTCGGAATACTGGGAGTTGTTGCCACTGATCTAGCTCGTTTGGGCGCTTGAGAGGGCAAGCCATAAATTAGGAACTTTGAGGTCCCTGATTTATGGCTGGGGTGAAGGCGAATGTTTGTTCGAGATGTCGACCTAATGAAGTCGACCTCCTCCTCCTTCATCTCCCTAGCGTTGATCCCGCGCTGTCGCAGGGTTCTCTGTTCTTGTCAGCCGTCTCCATTTATCTAAGGAATCTTCTGCCATCATCTTAGCTTCGGCAAGGTTCTTCAGGTCTCGCCATCTCTTCCTTAGACCTCCTCGTGGACGGTACCTTGAGCCTCGAACTCCACTATATCGACCTTATCGGATGGCTCTGTAGCCTTTTTAGTACATCTCCGAACTATCGCAAGCGCTGCTCTCTCATCTTTAGTCGAACTGGGGCTGTTTGCATAGCCGTCTTGATGTCTTCACTTCTGACCCGATCCAGCCTCATCCAGCCGCAGACCCATCTGAGCATTCTCATTTCAGCAGAGTGGAGCTGTCCCTCATGGGTTTACTTAAGGGACAACATTCGTTGCCGTAGAGCATCATGGGCCTTACCACTGCCTGATACGAAAGAGAATACCTTAAAGAGAAAATACTGGAACCAGGACTCCCAGATCCCGAAGGACCGATGCAGCAAACCTGGAGCAACGCCGTGATGGACATCCTACGATGTGCCAGTGAAACGCTGGGAGAAACTCAGGGTGGATCCCGAGGGGACAAGGAAGCATGGTTTTGTAGTGATAAAGTCCAGCGAGTTGTGAGGCAGAAGAAAACGGCCCACAAGCGCTGGGAGAAAACACGTGCTCCAGGGGACCTGACTGCCTATAAGACTTCCAAGAGAGTCGTCAAGGGTGCTGTAGCGAAGGCAAAGAATACGGAAACGGAAGCCTTGTATGAGAGACTCGAGGGACGAGAAGGAGAGAAGTTCGTCTTTCGACTGGCAAAAGAGCGTAACCGGGCTACTCAAGACATCGGGGTAGTGAAGTCCATTAGGAGCAGCGAGGGTGCCATCCTCAGGAAGCCTGGTTAGGTCAGGGGTAGGTAGAAGGAATACTTCGACAGGCTCTTAAACGAAGAATTGGCCCGGTTGGCCCCATCAAACTGGGCAGAGGATGAAGTGCGTAAAGCAATGGGAAAAATGAAGGTTGGAAAGGCAATTGGTATGGATGGGGTATCTGTCGAGGCATGGAGGTCGCTCGGAAAGCACGGGATAAGGTGGGTCACGCGATTCTTGAATTCAGTGACCACCAAGGACGATTCCCAGAGGCGTGGAGGAGCAGTAGTATTGTTTCCATCCTCAAGCAAAGGGTAGACGCAATGGAGTGTTCTGACTACAGGGGGATCTAGTTGACAGCTCACACGATGAAAATGTACGAGCGGCTGGTCGACTCAAGATTGAAAGAGTTGGTCCCGATCTCACAGAAGCGGTTCGGCTTCATGCCTGAAAGCTCTACAACGGATGCCATCTCCATAGGCGGACAAGTTATGGAGAAGTATTGAGAAAAGCGTAGACCTGCTACCTAGCCTTCTTCGATCTGGGGAAGGCATTCGACCGTCTCCCGCGACAAGTCCTGTGGAGGGCGCTCGGAAAATGAGAAGTTAGAGAGCACATGATCTCTCGGGTAAAGGACATGTACGATGGTTCCACCACAACAATACGCACCCCACACGGCCAAACTGGAGCAATAGATGTCAAGTTTGGGGTACACCAGGGATCAGCTCTGAGCCTGTTAATCTTATTGCTCACTATGGAGTCGTCACAGAAGAACTCATGGATGGACCACTGAAGATTATCCTCTACGCCGATGACATGATGACATCCCTCTGATAGTGGAGAGCAAGGAAGAGCTGCAGGACGAGCTCCAGAAATGGCAGAGGGTATTGGCGGAGAATGGACTCCGGCTGAACATGAACAAGACCAAATTCCTCAGCTCCGAGCAGGGCCCGGAGTCAATCGTCGACGGTCGCGGGGAAGCCATCGAAAAGGTACAGGACTTCCGTTACCTGGGGAGTGATCTGGCCGCTGCCTGTAGCGTGGACCAGGTCGTAAAATCCCGAATAAATACGACGTGGATGAAGTGGAGGGAGTCCACCGGTATCCTCTACAGCCGTCGGTGCTCCAGGACCCTCAACGGAAAGGTGTAGACAGTCATTGTGTGTGTGGACACTAGTAAGGCCCACGATGCCCTACGGCAGCGAGTGTTAGCCCGTGGGTAAGTCCCATGAAGGATAGCTCCAGCTCGAAATGAGAATGCTTAGAGGGGGCCTGCGACTGGACGCGGCTGTATCGGGTCAGAAATGAAGACGTCAGGACGGCCATGCAAACAGCCTCAGTTCAACTAAAGACGAGAGAACAGCGCTTGCGATGGTTCGGGCATGTACTAAGAAGACCACAGAGCCATCCGATTAGGGAAGCAATGAAGTTCGAGGCTCAAGGTAAGCGACCACGAGGAGCCCCAAAGAAGAGATGGCGTGATCAAAAAGGACTTCGCCGAAGCCAAGGTGACGGCAGAAGATGCCGTAGGTAGAATGAAATGGAGACGGCTGACGAGAACAGCGGATCCTGCGACGGCGCGGAATTAACGCTAGGGAGAAGAAGATGCACCCATTAGCATGAACAGAAGGTTGAATCACTTGGATGAGTTGGCCATTTCACAAACTGCTCAAATGGGAGCCGCAATGGGAAGGACCGCGCCAAGCAACATACATCACAACGCAGTGTTCGGGGAAGAGATAACAAACTTGTAAAAAACAGTGTGAGAACTTTGTCTTAATTACGACTTATTCGTAGAGACTTAGACTTTTCGAGTTTGTACATTTTATAATTTACTCAGCTTGCTCCATAATCTTTTGAATGTCTTGTCAGAACTTTGTCAAACATGGCCCACTTTTTACGGATGAGTATATGTAGGTATAAAAATTAACAGAAATAAACAGAACAAAAAATTAAGGGAACATCGCTCGGTCAACATGAAGTTGAGAAAAACAACGGCGAAAATTTCGAAGTGAAGTGGCCGATAATAGCGCAGGAAACGGAAATTTTAGCAAGAAAGACATTAGAAGCGTTCTGGATTTCACAAAGGAATCCTATGATAGACAATAGAGAAGAGAGTCCGTCCATAACCAGTGTCCCCTTGCCATATTTACCGCTCTGCGAGCTACGACTCGTGGTCAGTAACATCGCAATGTGATCCCAGCTATCAATGTAAGGAAGACATTTGAGAAGTCTTCTTCGCTTGTGACAGTCACCTGTGGCGACATCGGAATCCATCCGCTTTGACGGTGGAGCATTTCATGAATTGGATAGTTTCCTTACGATTTCAGTCATTTTTGCTAGAGAGATTAAACGCTATCGGGTATTATTGTAAACCATCTCGAATTGTGTTCAGGCCTCTGAAGAGGCGATTACGATGAAACGATAGGTCGTCAACCTAATAAAGTGTTTTACCTAAAAACCTTGAACGGCAGAAGAGTTTCGTAAATGAAAATGCCGAGATTCAAACAAGAGAGAAGTTGGAGACTACTAACAGGAAATTTTGAAGATTTGTAAGTAATATATCTGGTTGGTCTCCAACTTCCCCAATGTTTTACGGCGGCATACTTGTTTGCGGTTGTGCATATGCTCGGGTCATGCAAGGTTCTCAGAAGGGACTACATATTATTAGGTTGAGTCATAAGTCTTCGGACAAAGTGATCGTGATGACTTCTAGTGATCATAACTTGGAAGAGAGGTGACGGAAATGAACGCTCGTGGCATCATTAGATGGAGTATAAAAAGCTCTTCCAAATGCATATCAACAAACACACTTAACTGTTCCCTTCCCTGCAGCCATACACCATGACTTCAAATCGTCGCAGCTTCATCTCCGCAACACCATCCTATTTCTTCTTTTATCTGGCCAAGAACCTAGACGTGTGAAGGAAGTTTACGAGAAGGTTGCTCTTCCTAGATGCGCAGTTTAAAAGTGGCACTCGAAGTTCACGTCGGACGACTATTCCATCGAAGATGATGACCGTCCGGGACTCTCAATGGAGTTGGATTTGGACGTGCTGTGGAGCCAGGTAAAAGCCGACTACTCGTGAGCTGGCAGCCACTCTTGGGGAGTCACTAAACATTCATTCGTGGATTGAATTCAATCGGCAAGGTTCGAAAGCTCGGTCGATGGGTGCTTCATGCTTTGAAGTATGATATGAACTGCCTCGCCGTCATGGCACTTTCTCTCCTCACGCTCAAGCGCAGGGATTGGTCAGATGTATTCGTTAGTATGTAATTGGAAGAGCTGTTTCACTCCACCTAACAATGCCTGGCGCGTCCATTTTCGTCATCTCTTTCCTGAGTTATGATCTCTAGAAGTCATCACTATCACATTGTCCGAGGACTTATGGCTCAACCTAATAATTACACCAACGGCCCAATGTTTGGACGCAATCTTCATATTCGAAATCCCATAAGCAACTCAAGACGAATTGCTCGAAATCCAACAAGGGACTTATCCCCTTCAAAGAACGTGACGACGTATTTGAAGTCCACGTTTGGAATATGACTCATCAATTCCACCGCTCGAGTGGACAAAATTTGCTGACATCAAAAATTACAACCAGCAGAGAATGAGGTCTCCTGCTTACTCCCATATAATTATAGTAGGAAGATCTAGTTACTGAGTCCCAGCCCGCGGTGCAGTATGTAGGATTAGTTCGCTAGTTATGGTCGAACCCACTCCTCTATCCTTTTTTTTATTCCATCGGAAAAATACAGAAAGCCTCTATGGCATTCCCCACTGAAATCTCCGTCTTCTCCGCTAATACAGTGCATTTTATTTAGGAAATGTTGCTGTTCCGCTCATCAACTACAAATCGCCCGGGCACTGTCGCAATCGCACCTCATAATAGCTTACTGTTCTTTAATTTGAAGTGAACCGTTGAATTGATGAATAGTTCCTTCTGAAACCCTTGCTCGGCAGAAGAGTATAACAGCCGCAAACAGTAGATCCTCATTCTTTTTGAAATATGCGATAAAATGGTCTCATGTTGAGATCAATGTGTATTGTTGTGATTGGAAAAAGGCGGATAGCTAATGTTTGCACGGTTTGCACGATTAATTTCTTAAAGGCACCGTTCACGATAAAAAAGTTATTGAGTTTTTATCTTATCAATACTCAGCGGCCGCCATGGGTTGAAGAAGGGACCCTCTCACTCCCCCAATCTCGACGTCCAGGGCATAGTGGCAGCCCCGTTGTTGCCGTAGTTCGCGCTCCCGCCCCTCGATCGGTGTCACGTTAGACGAGTGTCGAGACAATACAGATTGCTATTATTTGTTCTAGGACCCACGCACAAGCAGATAATCGCTGAGTGATGAGGCGACGTTTTTCTCCCATTCTTTTTTCCTCTGTTTTTCTTTTCGCTCCCGCGATCCCATATTTGATTTCCTACTCTTAGAGGCTGAAAAAGGTGAGCTACTTTCGCTGTCACTAGGGTTTTTAAGTTTATTTATGCTTATAAGTGAATGAATTTTTTCTTACCATTGTCTGTTATTCGCACCAGGACCCACACGCGCGCAGTGAAACACACTGTTTAGCTCGTCCGAACACCCCACTCTTCTTCATTTTTCTGGTTTCATTCTCGTCTAGCCCCCTTTTTAACGTTTTTTCGAAGCCTTTTTTCACTTTGGAAACACCGATGCACGCAGTTTCTTCACCTCAGTCGCACTAGTTTCGATCTTGTCTTCCATTTTTCATCATAATCTGGATTACCCAAAATTATCGTGAACGGTGCCTTTAATAAAAGGATTGTGCGAGGGATGTATAATGTTTGGTCGTCATGCCTATCAAAGAACGCCGGAGTCGCTTTTGTTCTATCAACTCCAGTGGTTGAGCAAATTTAGCGTTTTTCTTCTACCCCCTTCGGCGGGAAAAAGATATGCTCGGATAATGACTTCCACAGTTTTTATATTGCCTTTTCGAAAAAATCACCTTTTCGCGACGCTAGAATGGTAATGCGAACAGGTAGGAAAAATGTGTTAGCGTTCCAATGGTGCCTATACAAGCACTCGCCCGATTCCTCCGACGATCCAAAGCAATCATCCCTAGTTGAGGTTACTCTCACCCGAACATCCGCTAAATTGGCAACCACATCTGACATGTCGCGAGGATAAATTCAAGCAATATATTAGGTTGGCAAATAAGTCCTGCGACGAAAAATTTGAAGCGTTTAGAATTCGTGTCAATAGTGTGAACACGGTGGCAAGGGTTTTAAATTGTAGGCCATCCTCCGGGCAACCAACACATGAGTAAATAAGGGCACGCGTGTGGGCTTTAGCAGCATTCTGGTCAATGAATGGACAAACCCTATTCGTACCATCACCTTCTACTAAGCACGCTAAGGAAAAAACGCGAGTGTAGCGGCTCGAAATATCAGCAATCTATTCGATGCTAGCACTGCTCACCGATCGACGGTCAACAATCTGTTGGATCGCTTCGCTGTAGGAGATACTAGACTTCGGAGTAACGCAAGCATCGTCCCTTAGTTTGATGGAAGGCAACCATCCACTATGAGTTGCCAGACGCAGATAAGATGGACACAGCCATCACTTGCTCCTATGATCTCCTTTATTTGGCCAACGCTGTTAGAGACGGACGATCAAACCGTAAATCAAGTCTCTACAGAGGGAGTACGCAAGTAGGAAATTCGCTTCAGACCCACGTCAAGAGTTCACCAAACCCGTTCGGTTCCAGGTTACTCATCAGTCGTACTCCTGGAGTGTCCTCCCCCTCGACTACCATGTGCTCCGTCTTTTTGAGCATCCCGCTGTGGAAAAGAAATTCGTAACTTAATGTGATCCAAAAACGGCAGCCCATTACTTCTTTGAGTCACAGCTCCCTCACTCCTGAAGAGATGGCATCAGCGATTGGCTCAGAGTATGAAAGAGGGTTGTTGACTTTTTCGGTAAGTATTTTTCCGAAATTGATTGAGATGAAAAGATTTAGAAATGATTCAAAAAAGGTCTTCACTTTGTCATAGGACTTATTTGCCAACTTAATAATAGTTTTCAGGAGTCAATTGCCATTCGGCGTATGGTATTATCGATGGCAATTTTTTGATGAAGTATATTAAAAGTGTCTTAGAATGTCGTGGAGATGAATCAAGTAAAATCAAATTTTTGAAGATGGTGGCAGGAGTGATGGGGCGAGAGTTGGCAAGTGTAGCCAGCGATCAGTGTATACATCAAAAAAACTGTCAAAGAGTAGTTTGCGTTAAGGCACGCACGGAACAAGCATTAATTAGCTTTTCGAAACAGACGAGTAGCATTAGGGGGCTGAAAACCAGACACAGAGGCAGGGAGAAATAGACCAGAGAGCGACTTTCTGGTCCAATCTCTGTTGGTATCATCAATTTCTATTACTTGTTAACTAATCCTGAGTTATATGACGAAGCATTGTTTCAACTTTATGTTCATCACATCCTTGGTTTGTTTATTTCTTTCTTTGAATTTGTATGATCGATTCGGTGAACCATATGGTCCACAGCAGCGCGACATGGAAAGCATGAATAAATAGATAAATAAATAAATAAATAAATAAATAAATTGAGCATCTTCTCTTTTGCTTTTTTGGGAGCTTATCGTGGCCAAAATGGTGTAGTTTGGGCACCAACGCTTTGAAGAAAAAGAGGGTCCCTCTCAAGCTGATCCATCGAACGACCCGACTTATGACCAGGAATTTAAATGAAAACTTTTCTTACTGGACTTCCCATTGTTCATTTTCTTCTTGAACCCATGCGAGGACTGGATACTGTCGTGGAGAGTGATCACACTCTGCGATGAGGGGTAACTACTGTGTTTGTTTCAGATAGTGATCCAAACAAATCAATTTATGAACCCAATAGACAGGATAGGCTTCTAGGTCCCGCTCTTCACGCATTCTAACTTTCAAAATCAGTCGCAGCATATTTTTCACCAGATGGGTTATGCACGCTAATGCGTGCATTATGTGTCCACGATCGCTCATCAGCGATGGAGTCATTCAACGGAATGTAAGATCATTAGGATAAGATAGTTCTCTCTAGACTTGAACGCTAAACCGCTTCGAGAGCATCTCGCTCGATAAGCATATTTCATTTAGACAGAATTATTAATAAGTGACTATAGCCCCTTCCACCGTGCGGACCCTCCCCCCCCCTAGAAAAAAATTTGCCCGTCATTGTCTTGGCCGCCCTTAACCACTCTAGGGTTTTTCAATCAGATTTGTGAAATTTTGATCTAGCCCCGCCCCTCCCTGTTCAAACTCGGCCCAAGTCAGGGATCCGATCATCCCCCTCTCTGACCACTGATTATTTTTCCCGCATTCTAGAACTGTTCTGAACAAAACTTTGAATTTCTGATCTAAGCTCCGCCAATCTCAGCGCAAACCCCGCCCACATTAGAGATTTGATTCCACTACTTCTATTACCTGTAACCCCTTTTCTCCGCTTTTTAGAACGTTTTGAACAGAATTGTACACGTTTTCAAAAGTGGCCCCGTTTGAGCGCACGCCCCGCCCATTGTGGGCGGAACCCCGCTAGGTCTATGAATGATCGGCACACATAAGCCCTTGCTCGCTCCTTTCATTTCTTTGTCCTCCACGCTTTCGTTGAGGCAAGCTATGATCTTATGTGGAAATTACCGCCTTAGATAATGCTCCGCCCACCTCCGGTGAGTCCCCTTCAGCCCACTTGTTGACCAATCCTCAACCTTTGCTCATTTTTTCAAGGCTTCTGAGCTGTTATGAAACCTAATCCTGACGTTTTGCTCAGCGCCCGCTTCTGTGGGAGAGTACCCCCCCCCCGTGGTCGTATCTCCGCTGAGCTCACATGCGCGTTGTTGCTTCTGCCGTATGCCCAAACGACACCAAGCTTCCCTCGACTTCTGCTGGTGCTTTTTCAGGTAATATCGAATTTCCGTATGAAAAAACAATTAAACAACAAAAAGACAGACAGACAGACAGACTAGAGCGCTCGATATATATATATATATATATATATATACAGGGTGGGCCAAAATTATGATTACAGCACGCGTTGACGCTAATAGCGATTTTTTTCTGAGGGCATAGCACTTCGTTCGCTTTCTTCTATCTCACAAGGTGGATTACATTATTACCTTTCTGATGATACTAAACTTCTGATAGATTTTGAAATTAACGTAGGCGTAATTACCCCGTGAATAAATCGTCACTTCGCGTTTACAAGCACTTTTGGCACGGTGCATCTACAGAGACTTAGCGTAACAAGGCAAGTGATACAATCAACCATAATACGCCTTCGAGAGTTGGGAACAATCACAGATAGGCGCGGTAAACCTAAGGGGCCTGCGGTTATATTTAGTGGGAGTTTTAAGGAAGCAGGGCGAAAGTCTGCGTAGCAGCGAAACTCATTCTGAGCCCAAAATAGCTCAATGAATGGATACCTCGCAACGTTTTCTGCGCGATATCGTAAAGCATCATCTGCACAACCAGGCCTTTATACGATCAGAAAGTGAACTCCTCAATGAGCAGAATAAAAGGAAGAGAAATGTCGGCTCACCAAAGCTGCCCCGCCGCATACAAAAAATTGTTGTACGGAACTCCTGTTCACCTACATACGAAAAGATATCCGCGGTGAAAAAGGTGCCTAGTAAACAGGGCTACAAGTTTTGTATAAAGCTGAAATAAACGGAAGTGATTCAGCGCTAGGATCCCTGTCTTTCTGCAATATCCTTTGCGAGCGTCACCGCCGAGGCAAAAGCACCGACTATTTTTGTAAAATAAGGGTGAAAGTTGATTTGAAGACCTGTTCGATCTTTTGTGCGCAATAAGACAATTTGGCGGTTTAAGCCGGACATATAGTCAAGATGATGCTCCTGACTGCAGGTCAGAAATTGTCTAAAAATTCCGTAAAAGGGGTTCCCTGACTTCATAACCTCCGATCAGTGACAACTCTGGAGCCCTGCCCTAAATCCCATGGGTGTCTCAGTGTGGTTAGCCTTTGGGATGAAAGCATCCGTTAGCCTGAATAAGAAGTAAAGTTATCTCGAAAATGCTTCGCAAAAAGCCGGGATCATTCGATAACCTTAGCTGCGTGCCACCGCTTGTCCATCGTCGTCTTTGGGGTTGGGTGAAAACAGAAAGCAACAGATCCCAGTCCCAATGTAGTATTTTGATAAGAGATTAGTGATAGACGATTTTATGAAATTGATTTGCTTTTTCAGCCTTCTATTCGTTTTCGGGGATGTGATATCTGTGTAATCATAATTTTGGCCCACCCTATATATATATATATATATATATATATATATATATATATACATATATATATATATATATAAGGTCATCTCATTCAAAAATTCGCAAGCTTTTATTCGAATAAAATGAACAGCAAACAAGGTAAAAAGCTAATATTCTAGTGTTGTGTCGGGTAGGCTCCATCATTGTTGACGACCCTCTCCCAGCGTCCAGGTAGCACCTGGACACCAAGTAGCTTCCTTCCTTCAACATGTGCAGATAAAATGCTGTTGACGTCCATTTCGGCGATCGACCAGTTGTCAAAGCGTTTGCCGCTGCGACGTATCTTCATTTGACCGAACCAGTTGAAATCGCACGGCTGGAGCTCGGGGAATACGGCGGTTGAATCTAGGTTTCAATATTCTTTCCTTCAAAAAACTGCTGCGCAATTTGAGATGGGTGGGCCTGGCATTGTCATGAGCGATAATTGCCCTCTTAAAGTTGTGTGCTGCCATCCAATTGTCGGTATTATCTTGGAGAAACTGGCAATACACTTCAGAAGTGACGGTCATTTTCTCAGGACAGAGTCGCCAGAACGCCACGTCCCAGAAATCCATTGCCACGATGAGCATCCACTTGGAACCACGTGTCTTTTTATGAACCAATTCGAGCGGTTCCTCATCGCCGTCCATCCAAACACGACGCTTCTGACTTTCGGGCTCAGTGTACAAACCCACCCATGTTTCATCTATAGCCAACGTTCGTTTCAAAAGTCGTGGGTGTCGTCGGTGGCGGAGAAGACTGTTTCTACAGGCATAAATTCGGTTTTGGACCTGCGCTTCTGTAAGTAAATGAGGTACCCATACACACATCTTCTTGACCATCTTCAATTCTTTGGACACAACTCGGCCAACGGTAGTAGCAGGAATGCCGACCTCGCGGGCAAGTTCGGCAGTGGTGCAATCTCTGCGCTCAGCCATTCGACGCTTGATTTCAGCCACTCGTTCTTCGTGTGCGGAGTGGACAATGTGAGCACCACCTCGGCCCTCACTTGTCTCCGTTCTTCCTTCTTTAAACATTCGCACCCATTTCTGCACATTACGCTTGAAAAACTCGCCCCGTCCATTTGTTGATTGAGCTCACGATGAGTTTGAGCGGCGGATTCTTCTCGTGTAGTGCCCATTTGACAATTTCGCGTTGATCCTGTTCAGTAATACTTCTTTTCAAATTGTCAATATTTTCTGCTGCAGTCATGATGTCGAAATCGGGCAGTGTCGTAGCTGACGGTCCTCGCTTCTGATCAAAACGCTGTGGATGGTGACAGCCTCCTTCATAATCCCGCCATCCCTCTGGATGTCTGCGAACTTTTGAATGAGATGACCTAATATATAAAGAGGATATGGGACGCACTCTCTGTAAGCCTACTCATGGAAAAGATGAGCTTCAGTTTCATTTTTCCGATATGGAAACACATTTTTCAGGTCTAGTTTTGATTAGGTTCAAATCTGTAGGACGAGGGGCCGCGCTCGTTGGCCCAATTCTCGAGGGCAATACTTGAAAATATTCAAGTAATTTAGACCAACGTCTTTCATTTTTTGTAGTGTACCCGGAAAAACTAACCAAAGTCAGCAGTTTTAACAGGAGCAAAAATGTTCCTGTATCGATGCTTTCAGTTGAGAGTAAAACCGATGAAGTAATACGGTACTCTAATCTTGTTACCGCTGACTACGGAGAGGTTTTGGGATCCAGTAACGGAGGAGGAGAATATTTTACTCGACCTTTCACCCTTTTCTCATCACTGCCTAAAACCAAGTAAATCATTGTTTTTTTCGATGAGTAACTGGCAGTAACTTTTTACGATCTCATCATAGTAAGTTTTAAGAACCATGCCCATTGGGTGCTGGCCACTGAAAAGCTGCGACTGGCTCTATCACAGAGGTACTGATTGGGTAGACTGGGAATGGACAACAGTGGATCACAACGACGATGGGGATTCTTCCCATTGAGTGCATTAACCTTCCCCACCTCATGAACTGCACCGCTCGAAGCGGGCAAGCTAGAACAGAGTAAAAGTATCGGAAAAAACAGCATGAGTTTGGTTTTGTGGGTTCTTGGATAAGTCGCTGTGGAAACTATACATGCGAAAAAAACCTTCATTTCTAAAACTTCTGGCGTTGTTTAAAGTGAATATGTAGTTCTCCTAGGCCAAATACTGCTACATTGCCTGTCGAACTTCACCTAGATTGTAACCACCTAGTGTACTCGGCTTTGATTCACTTTTCTCATCGCGTATCGTCAATCTCAAAGTGTTGTGAAGCTTTTCGTAAACAATCGGTTGATTATTGTAAGCACAGCGTAATGTAATAGTGAATGGAACGCTCATCTAATCGCGCAGAATTTTGTCATTGTGAATTCACTTATCACTGTTTTCCAAGTGAAGAAAGGGTATAATATATTCACAAAGTAGGGTATAATATGTTCACAAAGTACATAGGAACTCAATGTTTCTATAAAGTGCCTCTAAGTATAGTATTAATAATGTCATTCACCACTTCTCCCATTTACAGTGCCTACATATTATCTATGTCAGCACGTGAATTATTACTAGAAAGATGTTACTGATTGAAGAGATAACAGGGAAGTTTTAGAAAATAATTGAATTGCTTTTCACGCCATTCAGAGATTCATGGTCGCACCATATCATATATGTATGTTTGCATAGACAACTCGGTCATCTTGGAAAAGCAGATTTCTCCTGCATTCCAGCACTATGCTTCTTTTCCATAATTGTATTGAATTACAGTAGTACGCAATGTGGCGAAAAAATCGCCGCCGAAGTTTGTGATCGTTGGTGAAGAGGACAACTATACAACAACACTAATAGACAAAAAAAATTGTCTGTACCCACTTCAAATCGGATCGAACTTCGGAACGAGGCTAGCGAATACAGCTCAGCTGAGCATGCATAAAAGAGCCTGCCTTTTCAGTCCACTTGTCGCTACAAGGCATTGCTCTGAGGATTCCAAAAAAAATCTCATGTTCTAGAAAAAAACTTCGTTTTTTGTCTCTCCCTCACAACGAATGCTTTGTTAATGATATAAAAGGTCAGCTCTAGTTTCCGATGCCAAAATTCAGCCGGGGTGCATTTGAAGAAGGAAATCTAACACCGCCACGCAATGTCGGGAGTATCTTTGTGACTGCGATATGCGAAAGAAAGCACTTCATCTGCTGCTGTGATAGCGCTCATCAATCGGCTTCACACCAACTGAAGAAATTAAATTTAACGATGAAATCAAGAATACTTCGCGTAATAGGGTTCGATGTTGGGGGCTCATAAGAGCAGAAAGCAGAGTGGGCTGTTGGCGTGCCTGGTCGTCATCGAATTACAGCCACGCCCACAGTCAACCTTTTGATTCTAATGAACCGCCTTGTGTACAAATCATAGTTTCCTCCCAATCGAAATCGAACAATAACGACGTCTTAGAAGTTGACCTGAACACTGCGGTGGCCGCCAAGGGACAATATTCTGATGCAATAATTTTTCAGAGAATTCTGATGGTATCTAAAGAGCTTTTACTTCCCATGCTTTTTGTGTATTGGTGTGACTAAGAACAAGAATGGATTTTCTTCAATGGAAAACAGACACCCATGAGTTCTAATCATTATTCGTGAGCGCCTTGTTTAGGAGTTGAATGCGAAGTACATATATATAGCTCATCTCGGGATTAGCCATCATTCGATGCACTCAGATGGTTTCCTTTGTTCAGAAAAAACTTCAATACTTTTCTTACTTCTATCACTTCTATCCCATATCTGATGGATCAGTATTTTCCGTGTCACCAGAAACCTGTTATATTGGCTGGAACCGCTTCTCGTTGGTAGGCTAAAAAAACCCAAGAACAATTTGATTAGATCGCAGGCAATAGGTCAACGGTGGTTCTCTCTGAAATGCTTCTTCAAAACAGTAATTTACCGAAACTTGAAAACTATATAGGCTCAGAGAGACATATATATATATATATATATATATATATATATATATATATATATATATATATATATATATATATATATATATATATATATATATATATATATATATATATATATATATATATATATATATATATATATATATATATATATATATATATATATATATATATATATATACAGGGTGTTCCAAAATTATTTGCGCCGATTTATAGCAATATATTTGAAACTTCTCAACTGCGATAGACGATGGAATTTCTATGCACGCTAGCTGACACTATGTGCTACAACATGCTAAAGTCGCATTTCAAAATATCCCCCGTGAGCGCGAATAGAAGTCAAAGTTTGTTCTCGACTTAATCGCATGTGGCACGCAGGTATCCTTCTCCATTTCTTCCCAGCCGTCCTCCAGCTTTTGCATTCTAGGACTCCAAACTGGGGCTGCAAACTCGACAGGTCTTCTTCTAATCAGGGACCATTCGTGGGATTCAAGTGAGTCAAGTTCTGGAAAATAGGATGACCATTCCTCTTCACCAATGAAGTCGGGTAGCTGTCGTCGGCACCACTCGCGAGCAAGCTTGGCTCTGTGGGCTGAAGAAGCGTCCCGCTGGAAGGACTACGGGATGTTTCAGAAAACGTAGCCGGGTCAGTGCTTCATTACTTCTATCAGTACGCTGTTTGAGTACTGGTCTTGGTCAATTTTCACGCCTGCACCGAAGAAACCACGAGCG
Source organism: Haemonchus contortus (assembly GCA_000469685.2). Taxonomy (NCBI): domain Eukaryota; kingdom Metazoa; phylum Nematoda; class Chromadorea; order Rhabditida; family Trichostrongylidae; genus Haemonchus; species Haemonchus contortus. The sequence continues at coordinate 47,076,106 of LS997563.1, read as the reverse complement.
GCTTACCCTTTCCAGTGATTTCCTCGGAAAACATCATTTTACTGCTCTGATAACAACCTTTTTGTGAGATATTACACGCTGGATGTTACTTTCCGGAACGCGGACGTTTTGGTTGTTGAGGGATGGTTTTATCGTAAAAAATTTTTTTGACCAGAGAAAACGACGAAGGGTTGCGTGTCATCACTCAAGTGGATCTGCGACTTTCTGCATTTTTTGGCCCTGCAGAATCTATTGAGATCGGGATTGGAGCATACGATAGAAATGGTAGTGAGGCTTCTACATGACATTCTTCCATCGCGATAGCTCCTGTAAGCCGTGCCCATTGACTTCCTTTTGATGGGTCACCCAGGATCCCGACCGATTGGCACACGGACCATTTTAATAGTCCTATCTTTAGGATCATTCTACCTTTCTATCTTTTCTGAATTGTCTCTGATGCAATCTTCTTTTCTATATCGTTTAATAGCCTCCTATACGATTATTGGAAAAATCCAAAGAGTTTCATAACGCCCTTCTACTTCTCGCGCGTCAATGATTGCAGGTGGCATTGAATGAGCCTCCTCCATCTCAAAGATAATGGGAGTTCCACAATAGCAAAAATGCATATTGCAAGGAAACCTTCTTATGCAACTAATTAATAACAGGTAATGTGAATTTGATAGATTATTTCTACATTGAAAACTACTGAACTTTGGCGCAAATAATTTTGGGACACCCTGTATATAGTAGCGCTCAAAAGTATTCGGCGAAATGCTTCTTCAATTATAATTTTCAATCACAACTCCTTTCCAACTGGATCTGATCAAGCGAAGTTTCAATATGCCTAACATTGGTGAAGTGTGAATATTTACCACTATTGACCTGCAATCTGATCATGTTCCAGGTATCCAAAAGGGCTTGAACAAAAAATCAACTGCAAATACGAATGGTGGTCCTTCTAGGAGTCCTTCCTTTCTTGCCATGTCTTAAGTGTACGAGCACTAATGTCGGACACAGAAGAGAAGAAAAACGTACTCAACGTCGGAATAACTGCAGAGGTCACAAACTTGCTTTAAGCACAGTCTACAAACGCATCCCCATTAGTATGTGGATATGGCTGTTTTGCAGTCAAAATTGTTGGACAGTGTAAAATATGCTTCAGCTAAACATATCAAAATTTCATGTGATTTGCTCTTCTGGGAAAAAAGTTACGGCAAGTTAAAGTTGGCCGAATACTTTTGAGCGCTACTGTATATATATATATATATATATATATATATATAGTTTGCATCCGTTATATATATATATATATATATATATATATATATATATATATATATATATATAACGGATGCAAACTGTATGAGCCACTACGGGTGTAATGGTGTTCAAGAGTAGGCTGATATAGGTGGGGACATGCATAGGTGGATGAATGCCAGGTTGGTTCATCGTGCCGCAACCATCACACCCTCAATTTTCAAGAAACCACGGGCACTTGTACGATAAGCCAATGTGGTCTCGACGATATGACAATACTGTGCCGGCCTATGGGCAATGCAGCTTCATTTGAGGCGGCTGGAATTCTATCTAATACATTTAGGCCGATCTAGTGCAAAAACATGAAAAGATCAGGAAAGCAGTCGTTGTGATCACAACTGCGTATAGAGTAATTCCTATTAAAGCATACCTGAAGTTCGGAATAATCGTCTGTGAGCTCATGGAATTCTTTCTCTTTTCTGAGCAACAACCATCTCTAGGAAACTGGAATTCAATCTGATGACGGTAGTTCGCCTACGTTTTCTTTCCAACATACACTAAAGCTATCCCCCAAGAGCCATTGATTACAGCTTTTACCGATATTGATGTAATGCTTATCTTCAGTGAATTTCAGATGTTAGTATAGCAGCGAAATGTCCCAGTTAACAGTGATTCAACAGAAACTTGTGTGTGATGATCTAATTGTTCAATGATAAACCATCTTAATTTGACTTCTATGGCCAATGATATACGATTCGAATTTGGGCAAATTATGCAATTTTAAACCTTTTCATATAAAACCAGTTACCAAGATGTTAAGTAGTTCTTATTACTACGTTTCGGCGTTATCGCCTTGTCAGAGTTGGAGACTGGAGATAATCGCTAGTCATCCCTCATTCAACAATTCAACTTCAAAAACCGGTTCCATAGACCTAATGTTTCAAAATGAGCATGATAACCCTAAAAACATTAACCCATCTCCAGCAACAACCGGTCATTTGAACGACCCCCGATAAAGTGACCCAAGTCCCTATGCGTCAATGTAGCGGCGGTCGTTCGAACGACCGACCTTCTAATACTTTTAATGGGAAGGACGAGTGCCCAGCCGTAGCTAGTGAACTCGCGCCTTTTTCAGACTTCTGTGGGTTTTATACGCCTCCTGTATTACGAGGAGAGGGACAGGGCATATCATCTAAAGCTACCCCAAGCCCCTATGGGTCAGTTTAGCGGCGGTCGTTCAAACGGCCGGTTGCTGCTGAAGGTGGGTTAAATGTTTTCAGGGTTACCATGCCCATTTTGAAACACTGGATCTAGGAACCAGTCTCTGAGGTTGAACTGTTGAATGAGGGATGGATAGCGATTATTTTTAGGTTTCCAACTCTTAAGAAGGCGACAACGCCGAAACGTAAGTTGATAAGAACCATTTTACATCTTGATAACTGGTTTTATATGAAATAGTTAAAAATAAAATTAATGTTCAAAGCCATGTCAAGATTTTTTGAGTGTCGAACATGGATGCTTATGCAATTTTATACTAGCGCTGAACACTATTTGCTGAAGTGTTTCACTCTGCTGAACAAGTGCTCCGTCGCCTGATCCTTTTTTTCGACCATCAAATCCTTGACGGTACACCATCAAGTGGTGCTCCATTAGAGAAATCTTGACAAGTTTTTTTGTTGACTCAAAGTTTTCATTCATCAAAAGAGGTTTAAATTCGAGCCACAAATAGCGAAAACCTATATGCATCGAACATTTTGATAACACAAAAGAGTAGAGTTCCAATGTAGAGTGAGCTGAAGTTTGTCTTGTTGAACGAATCACTTCCGAGCGTTTTGTTTTTTCCTTTCAATTAAATTAATCCGAAAAATATCCCTGTTATTCAATTTTTTGTCCTATGCGAGTGTGAATCTAAGGAACCCGAAACCTCCGTACCGGCTCGCTTGCTTCAAGGATGGGTGTTTGGTGATTATGTTAAAAGCATGTCGTGAAACTAGACTTCCTGAACAACAAATTAACAGAGGTATCTATTGTAATTTGAAAAAATGAGGAAGAAGAAGGCTTAATCTTATATTTCCGAATGGGTATCACCTGTACCACCTCTCGTCCCGATGACCGTCGATTTCCTCGGGCGCCAGTAACGTCCACATTTGTCCTTGTCACGAGCTAGAGTGGTCTATTGGACCGTCTTCGCTTCAGGGGCTTGAGGCCCAGACTCCTTTCATTCAGAGTTCTCTCGAATAAGTCTAGCCATTTCGTTGGTAGTCGTCCTCGTGTTCGCTTGACGTGCCGAGGGATCCAGTTCGTAATCGCCCCGGTCCAACGGTCGTCACTATGTCGCACTACGTGTCCGGCCCCGACCTGGTCTTCGATTTCTTGGCGCAGTCAATTGCTCAAGGGATCAAGTATTGCGGCGTCACTCAAACCTGTCTGAGGGATGCGCCCACGCATTCGACCTCCATTAGGAATCGTAGTGGTGTATAGAATGCGTATGTGGCCTACACACTTACGACTTACGGTGGCCAGCCAATATATAATACAATTCAGTGCTTTTATCCTCCAAACGGGTCTGCTACCAATCAACCGACCTAGCACATATGGAAGGCTTGTTTGGCTCAAGGGATATCGATCCGAGAATCAAACCCGTGACCGTGCGTGTGTGAAATGCGCTACTTGCAACTACACTACCTTCGCCTTCTGCTAGGTCTCATGTTATGCCTACGCCACTACGACTCTGAATGGAAGTCGAATGCGTGGGCTCATCTCTCAGACGGGATTGATCAACGCCCCAGGACTTTATCCTTTATTCTTTAATCAACGGTATCCCTGATCTTCGTTCGATGCGGAGCTCGGAACTAGGGATTTCTTTCTGCAATTGCGTGTGTACGGAAATTCTGAGCACCGTCCTTCCCAAAGCGTAAGGGAGCGGATGTCGCTGCAATGAGTACATTGTGTAAGACTAGCTATTACCTTCATATAATACAGAATTGCCTATCCTCTAGGCCAGATTTCATATTTAATTTATGTAGCGAGTTGGTATCCTATAAGAGTTTTCGAAGTCGACATTTTCGGATTCTAGGTGCTCAAATTCTTTCTAGTGGTTTCAGATTGCTTCACCTATGCCACATGCATACCTTGCAGCTGACAACGTTTTGTTCGGTCACAGTGTGATGAAATCGATTTAAAATTTGAAGTTTGAATCGCAAGACAGCTTTTGTGTATTGCTGAGAGTGTGATTAATGGCGCGAACCTGCCTTTATAAAATTCTGTTGACTCCCAGGACAAGAGTTCATTGACGACACACGTGAGAAACCGTTAAACATAGCTACTTTTTATTAAGAATGCTTTTTGTGAGAGCGATAATGCTAGAAGGGTTAACTTCATGAAGGAATATTCAACTCACAAAGAGAGGAAATTAACTCTCTGTAAGTGACAGGTAAGTTATTAACGTTTGATGCCAAGCTAAAAAAAGCTCATCAGCAATATAAAAAGGAGCTGCAAAGTTGAAAGCACAGTTCACGATAATTTTGGCATATCTGGTTTGGACGAGTAATGTAAGGATAGTCGGATGTACATAGTAATGTAAGGTAGTCCAGATTTGCGCATAAAGGTGCAAAGAAGACGCTGAAATCAGCGTATTCAGGAAAGTATAAGCGTCTGAAAAGGAAGTAAAATTAGGAGTTGGACGAAAATGTGACAAAAGATGTTGCATGGAAAGAGCACTGGGACGAGCTTTTCGAACGCGCGCGCCATTGCATACCACTGGCTGCAGGGAGCACCTGCGGACAAGATATGGGTTCCGGTGCGAACAGGGCAACCTCTACATTTATCACAACGCTCAAGAAGACGTCCGTCTTAGGTGTTCGGCTTAGCTGGTTTTGGAGCCCCTTTAAGCTCTACCTTGGTCGTTTTTCGACTCGACTCTAACTATATCCTTGGGGTTCACAGTTCCAAGGGTATAGGATCTTAGAAATCATTTTTAACGTGAGATGTGTTTTCGATCAGGCATAAATAGTGATGAATCGAGTAAATTTAGTACCATTGAACAAGACTTATGGTCCCGTCATCAACCAGCCCCGAATACAATATTTTGACAATGGCATAATTTGTAGTTAAAAATTTACGATTCGACGTTTTGGGGGCTATGTAAATACATATGACAACACTTCTTTCATTCCCTACAATCCCATAGGTATTCATTGAGTTTTTATTAACTTGGAAAGAGTTTTTCATGCATTTTTTCTGCATTTTTCCCGTAAGAAATTCTCAGAATGATTATCCCGCAAGTTTTCTGAGTATAAATCGAAAATTTAGTTATGATGGTGCAGTATTTTGGTCCCGTCTGGAAGTTATAGCAAATAATTGCGCTAAAACACGCATGGTTCAGCCCTAGGATCACTTCATCCATGTCAGGCTCGAAGTATTAGGAGTATTGAGAGGGTAAAAGCCCCGATTTAATCATTGGTTCTCCAAGAAAATTTTTATAGCCAACATAACCATTTATATCACTTAGATTCAGAATGACAGCTGAGTATATGACTTGGTAAGAGAATGAGATTGTAATATTTTTAGCCCAGGCTACTCTGATAATGAAGCACACGCACAACTGAATGTCTCTGCGACTTTCGCGAAGCTTCATGAATCTCCACAATATTTGGGAGAGCCATCCATTTTTCGGTTTCAGTACTGAAGTTATTCGTCATTAGCTGTAATCGATAACGCTGCAGAACTGTGCTAATAACTAGAATTTTTACTCATGAAAAAAATGATAATAGTTGTTGAATTTGAGTTGTGCTTGTGTGTTCCTCTCTCTTCAATTTTTTGTTCTCAAAAAATGGTTTGTAAAGTATTTGGCGAAATTATGAGTAAGCGCATTGATTGATGTGCTCTGGAAACGACGAAGCAATTCGGATTTTTTCAGCAACTCTCAGAAAGCCCCATGATTGATCTGTGGCATCAAGGAGTTTCCAAGGAATCCCAGCACCCAGCAAGTAAACCCACCACTATGGTTTTTATAACAATTTTGAGCCCACGTCGATTACTCGGAAAGAATCTCTCCACTCTCGGGTACATGGGCTCATTCACTATCCAAAAGCTCAGACAGGGGTGGGAATAAAATGAGAGTTTCGACGTATGTTTTGTTAACTGCTGTCAAATACTCAGTCGCACTACGCGATGAAGATCACACAAGGTTGGCAAGTTATGGTCAGAACACGATCTCCGACGGGGCGCGAACCCGAACTTGCGCTATCCGAGCATCGAGCTCTTATCCCTTACACTACAGAGACCAGGCTAGCTCTGACTGATGACATCTCTTCCATGCATTCGTTACATATGTATGACTATGCTCTGGGACAAGAAGTTGGAAAACGTTAATCCTTTCCCAGGTCCCTTATTGGATGTTGATAATTTCTTTTCGGTCTCACAGCCCACTTCATTAAGATCTTCTCAAAAATCAATCTTTGCCCAGGTCTGGTGGCACTCCTTGCCTTTATGCTGACTCAGCAGTCAAGCATGCCTGTGCTAGTCTTTTGTTTTCCCATATAACCGTAGGACTGAAGGAATTCGAAAAGATGGGCGTCCTGGACAAGACCAGTGCAAAGCTGCCAACGGAAAATGGGTGTGATGCTGTATTTTGCTGCTTCACTCCTTTTGGATAACCCTCAAATGGAAAATATAACTACCAAGGAAACAAAGAGGAACGTACATATTTTTTGTTCCTATTCTATACAGCCTACAGACCAGGTTTTTGATCTACAGCTCTTAGTATCATCATCCTCCGAAGCATCCTGGAATTTATAATGAGCAAACAAAGCATATTTCATTATTTTAGTCATTAGTCTCGCACCGAGACCACCGTGGAGTACGTTTTCGGAAAATTGCACGCACTCATCAGTAATGGAGTGCTCGTTCAATATCATCAACTACAATTTTTCGATAATGCCGTCCATCTTTCATGTGTCTTGTCACTTTATGAAAATTCGCCAAAATTAAACAACAAGATGAATAATAAATATAACCAAGATGAACGCCCTCAAAATCTGTCGAATATGCAGATGATTTGTTTTTTGAGATCGTACCACTTAAGGAAAGTTCGAATAACACTGAAAGAAGGAGAATATTCCATGCATAAGCACAAGTTCACGTGGGGACAATGATGTTTTATCGAAATACTACATATGTAATCGAAGCAGTATGACGCGTTTTAGAATTCACAACATGCAGATAAATAAATTAGGCTACCACAATCACAAGCCCGCATGGAATAAGTATGCTGCTTACACAGGTAGTAAGTATAACATATAGATGGATTGAATAAATATTATAATAATTAAAAAAAAAACATGTAATTGGCCAATGTATGAGAGGGCTCGAAACGGAATCAGTCTATTATCTCCATGTGAAAACGAAATTAGCGCTTACCAAATCTTTTTTTCAAAAAAATCACGCAAAAATGATCAGCTTCTTCCGATCATCCCAGCAGTCTTCATATTTCATTTTAGGATGGGTCATTGGCTGCTTTCATAGTCCGCAGGCAGGCGCGCTGGCGCGCTGGCGCGCAGGCAGGCGCTGGCGCGCGCAGGCAGGCGCGCAGGCAGTGCTAGGGGGAGGAGGGAGGCAGACAGTGTAAGGCAAACAGTCCACGCCCCTTCGAAGGTTGTTTGTTTTCAACCCCTCGAAGGGGCGTGGACTGTTTGCCTTACACTGTCTGCCTCCCTCCTCCCCCCTAGCACTGCCTGCGCGCCTGCCTGCGCGCCTGCCTGCGCGCCAGCGCGCCTGCCTGCGCGCCTGCCTGCGCGCCAGCGCGCCTGCCTGCGGACTATGAAAGCAGCCATTCACACCAGTGTTCAGTAAACATTTATGGTGAAAGCGATCGCTTTCTGTTGGCATTCATCAAGAAGGTTATTGTCAATGACGTACCCACAAAAAATTTGGGTACGGAACTAGGGCTTAAAAGTATGCATTTTAAAAGTCTTTGATGCACCATTACTAGGGCTTAAAAGTATGCATTTTAAAAGTCTTTGATGCACCGTTAACTTTTCCCATGACGTTTACATCTGCTTCGCTGAAGGACTTTACTGTTTCCTTTTCATCATGTATACCTCAATTCCTTCTGTATTTGATGCATAGAGTCGCAGCTGAGGGGCTCTGAATGCCTATTTTCTATCAACACTGACGGGTTTGCTAAATTAAAGTTCCTCTTCCCCTCCATCACTCTGATTTGTTGCATTTTTTCGAAGGGCTGTCAACACTTTATCGGAGGGCTTTTACTGACGGCTTTTATGTCACGGAGCACGAGAGCTTTCAAGTATAGATAAGACATACGAGAAGAACAGGACCTTGTTGGATGTGAAAACGAATCTTTTGATGTATTACATGCTGCCTCCTACTCAAGATCTGCTCAACGTTGTGATCTATACGGGTCTTCCAGTAAAAACGTAGGGACTTCACCCCGCCAAATTTCGTCTGGAATACTTGAAAGTTCTCCGAGGTTGCTGTGCTAGATACTACAAAGATTTTTCGTATTATAAATCTACAAAGGTAGACGATGTAAAAGCTGCGCAGAGGTCAGCGACTCTATCGTAGCATGCGGCTTTTCGAAGCCTATTCAATCTTCTATTCCTGCGTTTCTGTTTTACATACTCTGATTCGAGCCGTCGTGCTAGGAAAATACGCTGTTACCCGCCAAATTGAAATCCTACATTAGTTCTTGAAAGGGATATCAGTTGGGCGGCGTGTCCCTCAAATATTTGACAAAAGTGGCAGAAGAAGACTTCTTTATGACTTCGTGAAACCTTTATTTAACTGAGCACATTCGAAAGTGTGAAGCGATCACAATGTGGCGTTGATGGTAAACACTTGAGGGGCATGACAAACATCTGGTGAATACATAGAACGGCCCATTATTACACACTGAGGCTTTTGAAAAAGAACTCGATGTGTAGAGTTTTCGAAAGCCATAAGTTATATACAAAGCATCAGCCTATGACAAAATTCGAATTGAGTTAAGCTTATTTCAGGTTATGGATTTTTTCATGTCAGGGAGCTTTTGTTTTTTCGAATGTGAATATTGTTGAACCGGATATGAAGAGTGCATAAGACAATGAGTCAAGGTTTGGTGGCAAATTAATCAGGTAGTGCTTCTTTGCAGCGCATTGAACTCGGACATTAGAAATTACAGAAATTATAAACATATCGCTATGGGATTCCGGGACTGGGATTCCGGGACTAAACAATGCAGAAAATGACGAAACTGGTCGAATGCAGAAGTGAAACTACATGCTTGCAGAGCGAGCTGTCACAATTTTCTCCCTTAGCAACCTCCATTAAATACTCGACTGAAGTGGATGGACATTTGGAATGTCTGTCGTCGAAGGTTGATTGACCAGTGTCGGTGAAATCTTACCACTGAGTGCGCAGGCCAGTCATAAAGGCTAAGGCTTAGGCTGAGGCACTAACACGAAATCCCTTTTCAACTTGTGATTTTTATTCAGGTTGCATGTTATATTTGTAGTACTTCCGTGGATGTTCGCTCTCACTGAAGGATCTCTAGGTTGAAACGAGGCTACGTGAGACGCATGTCGATTGAAGCTACATATAGACCCCCTGTTTCTGCCGTAGTGGATCGATTTGTACATTCTGTCTCTTCGTAGGCGTGTCCATGCATACAGTGTGGAGAGTCTCCCGATGCCGTTAGATCCTGTACATCGGCTCAATTGAAAGCATTCAATCGAGTTACCGGGAAGTGATCCGAGGAGCGAATTAGCCACCTGCGATAGCTGTCATTTGTTCATTCTGAGATGGTCTGCTTAGCCATCCGTAGTCTACCCTGCCCCGTGTCAGAGCCTCGTAAGCCATGGGTACCCTGCAGGTGTATGCGATCGAGAAGATGTGGCTCTACCCCAGCTCTGAAAATCTTCGTTGCCCACGCACCAACATCAATCTACGGCGATAGGGAGCTAGAAGCGTTTCATAGAAAAGCTATTCAGAGATTACCTTTCTCTTCAAAGTCATCGTCGTTCCTTATCGTCCATGATTATTCGCAGTTCTCATTAGCAAGGAACATGGGAGCTACTTGGTAAACGGTTCCATATTTGAATAAATCACATAATGTTCACTTGAAAGTATTGCCTAAACATGGCCGCTTTTTTGGAAATTCTACACGTGACCAAGACGTCGTCGAACCACTTTTAAAGAATCGAGACAAGTTCTCTAGACCTCAAGTCGGCCCGCAACTCTTACGGTTTGCGCAGACTACTTGATCTCACGATAGGTAAAACAACCCATCGCATCCCTTCTGCTTAAAATGCGAATGATAGGGCTGCTCCTCCTCCTGGGATTTTTCCTTTAGTAGTTGCGAAGTTCAGTAACCGGATCAGACCTTCAATCCCACTTCCGTGGCTCAATCAGTCCCATGAGGTTCTAACACTTTACCAGTATTGATCATCTTTATTAGTCGGCCCATTCCATCCTATCTCAAGCGGTCTTTTAAACCTCGATGTTCTAAATTGCCTGATGCCAAGCTTTGGCGAGAAAGACAAATTGTTCTTTTTCTCGAACATCGCGTTTCTTGTACAAGGCGTCTATTCGAGTAATTTTTGCTTTCCCTTCAGCAGCCTTGACGGGCCTCGTGCTTCTGTGGCGAGCTAGTCCTGCTTGAGCTCTCGTTTTTTGGCAGTGCTTGTACGCATCTTCCTTCGACTTCACGACTTTTAAGAACTTAACCGTATTTGAAAACGCGTGAAGATAAGTCGATAAACAACCGATTCTCTCATACTACTGTCTTGTAAGTGCCTGAGGATGTGACTAAAACGAATAAAGCAAAGGCTTATTACAGAAAGGAAGAAAGAAAAAATGACAAAAGAAAATGAAGCGAAGAAAAGTTTCAGGATTCTAGCTAACGAATAAGTGAATCAGCTCAGTTGAAAAACTCAAATGACCAATCGCTATTTTCGACGACAACGGTGAATGAATTGGTCCGGCAGTCACTGTTATAAGCTCTGAAATGTGTTTCAGCATCTAGAGAATAAATAGGTAGTAAGACACAAGGTACACAGAAGTGGGTCGCGTGTGGAATGAATATAGAAAAAATGATGAAAGAAGTAGCTTCAGTACGGTTACGTGACTACTTGAACTTTCTCTACGTCCCTGACGGCAAGAAGCTAGAAAAACACCCTGGGTGAAGCCTACGATGGTGGTGGTGGGGGCCCCATAGGACAGGCGAGCAGAACACTCAAACAACACATCAAACGGGAGTGCGCCGGACGAGGGCAGAAAAATGAAGCATCCGGCAAATTTAAAGGAACCGAGTTCAAGTAGTCCGTAGGCCCTTCAGTACGTCGCGTTGAATAATTTAAACATGCTAAAAAGGTGGATGGGTAAAGAATAAAGGACTCGGCCAAGAGAGAGAAAAGTTTCAAATTCGCTCAACGCTCTCCCGCACACGCCTTATTCATAGTCGTAGAAGTGTATGGAATACGTATGCGTATGTGGGGGATCATTAATGGGGAAAATATCACTACTCCCAACTGCCTCAATGTTCAGATCAGCTTATGCCATACTCATGTCAGAAATATGAATAGATTAGCGGATAGAGGAGCAAGAACTATTTCAAGTTTACCACAACAAAAACTAATGCGAGGTTTCAAAGCACGGTGAAATCCACTGCAGATTGTCATGCCCGGTTTGGAGAAATGAGGGGCAGTTCAACTGAGGGGGATGGGGTTGGGATGGGGAAGGGGAGGAGCTACGATAATTCCATCTTTCTTAGTCTAGATAAACCTCAAATCTGACATTGAAAGCAAAAATCCCTTGTTCTTGATAAGCTAGTTGCAAGTTGCAACAATCCCACTTATTATGACAATAACTTAGATCACGATTACAATGGTGTTGATTCCAAGTGGACTTTGAACGAGTAATATATCCGGAAAGAAATGGAAGAGAAACGATGAATTCTAATTTTGTTAACTAGTGCAGCTTTTGGTTGGCAACGTTCGAGTGAAGGAGAACTCATATTCTCTCTAGAATTTTCAATCAAATACTCCTCCATTGTTTGTCTCCGTTGTTTGTTCAAGGACATTTGCCCGGAGTGTCCCGAAATCATGGGCGCCAGATTCAGGAAATTCTGGGACGGAAATAATCTATTAATTTCACTTCATTCGCCACTATGAAACTAGTTGCGGAAACAAGTTGCATAATGCTCAGGCTGCCAACTGCTGGTTCGCTCGTTTGAAGGAGGAGCTCCGAAGACGAGCCTCGGTTGGGACCTCATCCTCACACTGTGGATACTCGGCCATTCTCAACGCTGCCAAAGTGGATTCCGAGGTTGACGTCTCTCGCGGCGGGGCTCGGGTGTACTCATCCAACAGTCCTTATCCTCTCCAGCCTCTTGGCTAGAGGAGAGTTCTGACTCAATGAATCCCTCATGTAGTGTCGACAGTGGTTTTGCTACCCCAGACAAATCTGGTAACAGAAGACCAACGTCGAAAAATGGTAATCTTAATTGACCTGGAATGGTATCAACCGGCATTGTACTTCCTGACCATGCTAGTTAGTCCACCTGGAACAACATTTTTTCTGGCCTGCATTATTCACTGGGAATGTCCGTCCATTAATATAATGGACGAACATTATCAGTACAATACAGAAGTGAAATTAAATTACTCTAATCTATGCCGTGCGTTAGCCGGGAACATATAAATAAATTGAATGGTGAGGGTACGTACGCTTCGAAACATCACGTTGCCAGGGCTTTTTCCTTAATGAACCCTAATTTTGTTAGGGCTTTGTGTGGACCTGAAGTTGATATGATTTTGGAGGAGATTCCTGGCATTCGCGCATAGGCAAAGTGGACTGATAGGGGGAATCTTGTCACTTACTTCTGGTGATGATAAAGCCGAGAAACCTGATGGTGATAGTACCGAAGGCACATTTGAGAAAAAGTTGAAGTCTTACCAGTATGGAAATCCATTAGACATGAATTTCGCAAGCTAACAAATTTTAGCAATAGGGTGAAGGTGTGAACGATGGTTATTGCATAAAGAATATCTCACAAGGGACTCGAACAAACATTTACCACTTTCGAGTATGAGCGAGGGTCTAGAAGCCTCTTGCCTGAGAGATGAGGAGAAAACACTGCTTTCTCGAGGATTTTCTGTCGTCCTGAAATTTCCAGCACAGATTAATCAGTGAAATTGATAAGATCTGACCTGGCAGAAGGCGAAGGTAGTGTAGTGGCAGGTGGCGCACTTCACACACGCACGGTCATGGGTTGGAATCGATATCCGCTCAGCCAACCAGGCCTCCCATCCATGCGGAATTGGTTAATTGGTACCAGACATGTCTGCGAGGATAAAAGTACTGACTTCTACATACGTCGGTTGGCCATGGCAAGTTATTTCTAGCTGTCATACGCTTTCATTACGCCACTATGATTCTGAATGGAAGTCGAATGCGTGGGCTCATCCTTCAGACAGGAATGATCAACTCTTCAAGACTTTAGCCTTATCCCTTATAAGACCTGGCAGTTAGTCTGCTTCTCACAGGGACAATTTAGAGTATCCTACTATATATAATTCGCCAAGTGTGTCTGTTGGTGTGTCGGTGTGTTTGTGTGTGTGTGTTTGTTTGTTTGTGTGTGTGTGTCGGTGTGTGTGTCTGACCGGAAATTCATAACTCCTGTCCCCGTGGACCTAGAGCGTTCAAACTTAGTAGGAGTACGGGGGGCAGGATGGGAACACTTATGGTGGGTGGCAGGACCGGACTCAATGCACAGGGGGCGGGGCGTGCGCGATAGAAGTTTTGGGCCGCGATTTCATAACTCCTGTCCCCGTGGACCGAGAGCGCTCAAATTTGGTAGGAATACAGGGGGCAGCATGAGAACACTTATGACAGGTAGTAGGACCAGACTCCACCCACAGGGGGCAGGTCGTGCGCTATAGAAATTTTAGGCCGCAAATTCATAACTCCTGCTCCAGTGGACCCCAAGCGTTCAAAATTGGTAGGAGTACAGGGGGCAGCATGGGAACACTTATGATAGGTGGCAGGACCGGACTCCATGCACAGGGAGCGGGGCGTGCGCGATAGCAATTTTGGGCCGCAAATTTATAACTCCTGTACCCGTGAACCGAGAGCTTTCAAACTTGGTAGGAATACGATGGGCAGGATGGGAACACTCATGGTGGGGGGCGGAACCGGATTCCGTGCACAGGGGGCGGGGCGTGCGCAATAAAAATTTGAGCCGCAAATTCGAAACCCCTGTTTACGTGGACCTAGAGCGTTCAAACTCGGTAGGATCACACTTTTCGTATCACCAGTGGGACCTCAGCATTCTGATAGGTGATGCGCGATATGACGGGATCGTAGGTACCCGGTGACAGGAACTGATGATCACCGATAAGAGAAAATAAGGGACCTAGGAAAGGCCACCTACTGATCAAAATTCTAACGTCTTCGGTATCTACGATGTAGCTTTGACCGTTCAGTATGTTTCATTCGATAAGACGAGATGGTAGAGCAGGGTGACAAAAGTGAGTGGTAAGTGCAGAGATACATTAGGGCAATACGATAAGCAGATTGGAACTCTGTTCATTTCTTACTATTAGATTACGACCACTACCCAGCTAGGTTTGTGATTCAATGAAGGATCCTCTTTGCTCGACGTCATTTGCGACAAAACTTATTCGACCGCCTATAATCTGGAATTCTCAACTAATGATATCTCCGTAAAGAAAAAGGTCTATTGATAAAAAATATCTGATAACGGTGCTATCATCACTCAGAACATCAAAGCATCATCTTTGATTGTCTAACAGTTGGATTTTTGATGGGTATTTATTTCTAAGCGAGCAAAGGTTCGAGACTTCCGAACAAGGGCGTAAGCACCGACTATAACTGAACACCATTTGCACTGCCCTGTTAGTCCTGTGTCAAATTTCGTGTACAGGAAACTGCCAATTGTTTCAAAAAAGGAGTGGAGAATTACACTTACTACAACTATCAAAGAAAGAGGGAAACTTCCGATTTCTGTTGTGTCAAAGAAGGATTTCGAGCTCTATTCCAGTTTCATACTCTCGCTCAGAAAAGCACGGAAAAAACTTAAAACCTATAAACTTTGAGAAAGGGAATAAAATTATTCAGTTCAACATTTCTCGGGATAGGGTGTTTGACACAAGAAGGAGGAGAGCCTGGCGTTAGCCGTGCGATCCGATATCTGTACATTTACCAAACCTTACTGTCATTCATTTTGCCTTTTATTTTAAACTACTTCCACTTCTGCATTGCAGAATGTTGTGCTATCAGTGCCGGATCATTCCAATTGCACTGAAATTTAACGGAGATACGCCTCCTTAGCCCATCTCTCCTTTTTTCCTTAAATAATCGCCTTTTTGATACTATACGATATTCTATTCGAACACAGCTAAGATGGTGTACAGAAAAAAAATCGCTCACAATTCGGAGCTGATACTGGGGGTGTAAAGCTTTCAAAGGAAAATGAGAATACGAATTGTTATTTACACATAGCGAATTTCTCGCAGGAAGGGAAAGCGCCCGGCGTAGCCGGGCGAACCCATAAGAAGGAGGAGAGCCTGGCGTTAGCCGGGCGATCCGACTGGTAATACATATATTCGAACGTGGCAGATAGTGGCCTTGAGTGTGGCCCATCGAAGAAAGAATATCTTTGTGAAAGCTGCTACGACTAGCTCCTGGGAAGCAGGCAGTGACGTTATTTCTATGCAAAAACTCGTTCCAAACCAATTTCAAAGCAGTCTTCAAGCCAATAGGACCGATTTCCGTATGTTTGGATGTTGCATGATATTAGCAAACATGGATTTGTTTAGAACTCAGACCTTGCCACCCTTTTCAACTTTATGTGGTGAGATCAACACCGTAAGAGAGGATCTTATTTTCACATTTCGGCTTCTTTTTATTTTTAGGTCATTTAGCGTCCACACTCTCGCCGATTTCAATTTGAATCGCTGCATTCGAAACGCTACGGACCCTTTCTTTTCTTGTGGTAGGCAGAGCAATGACCAAAACTGACGAAAGAGAGGGTTTACGATTTTATCTAAAACAATACAGAAAGAGGATTCTTAGAATATTTGTACAGTTAAACTGGATTTCACCAAGAACTACTCCTATCTTGGATATGTCTGTCGGTCAGTAAGTAAATATATGTAGATAGGAATTTTCATTTCCTTACGGTTTAGCACATTCACATAATAATGGCTCCCCACTCCCGACCCGAACCTTCAATGATCAAGCAGTCATTACACTAGGTTGTCGGCTATTCATGGTTTTAAACACAGCTGATTCAAAAAGCATCGCAAGCGTAGTCAAAAAGTGTGGATAACGCCGGGTTTTGAACAGGGTTAGACATTTTTCTTTCAAATCAACTGAATTTTAGATATTTTGGTGGGCTGTGGGAGAGGCAAGGAAAACAGATTTAGTCGCAGAATAAAATGAATTACGAAAAGAGGTAAATACATAGTATGGACTGCAAGAACGGGATGGTAGCAATATACGTTATTGCTTTATCATATTTTGTAGGCGCTTCAGGCATCTATTAGCTATACTTATCAATTTGTGAATTACTCGGCTCACTCAGTCAGAATTCATTCGGTCGGTGTTTCCGTAATGAACAAGACAACTTTCAATTGACAATCCGGCGCTAATCTTTGTTTACATCCCGTGAAACTAACGATGGCAAGTTTGCGCTCGTGAAACTGCAGATCTGAGAATCTTACATTCGGAAGAATATCATCATACAGGCGATGTGAAATTGGGTCCAAGTTTATTGCCAAGTGAAACTGCTCATGACCAGTTGCAGCATCATAAAATAACCATTTTCCTGCGTGCAAGCACTCCGAATCTATAATACCTGTGAATTTCTTATTGCGAATTTGCGCTGAATGGTATACGCTTACCTTCACTCATATTTTTTTGTCACAGGACGATGCTTACATCCTCAACGGATGGAGATTATAGTGATCAGCTATGACACATTACCCTGCTTACCGAGTATTCACACTAAGCACGGTAATGTGTCATAGCTGGAGCGTACGTGATTACTATCATCTATGTATGTATGATAAATCAGTAGTAGTATGGATCATAATAAGCAGTCAGAATGGGAGTACACATAAAACTAACATGGCCGATAGTTTCCACGTCCGGTCTTCCTGAAACCTGGGCAGTTATTTGATCTTCTGCTCTGCAGTACATGTTCGTTATGGTTGAACCACTTCGTTTGTGGACATTTCAAATAAATCGCCGTCTTCAAGGACAAAAAAGAGTCTCCAGCTCATGAACTGTGACTTACTCGACAAGTTGTTGTAACTAATCCCAACGCGCTAGGTTAATTACAACAACTCACAGACTAGCTCTTCAAAAGATCTCAGCATAGCAACCAACCCTTCCGCGGTTCCACCAGCGTTTACGCCCCACTCGATTACATGATCAGCAAGGGACCAAGGAGACGTCATTGATGATTGTTAGATAAGATTTATGCGGTGTTCTCAAAGCCCACAGAAGGAAACGAATAGCAAGAGTTCACTTGTTAAGGCCAAGCGCTCATTTCGATTTTCAAGTTCGGATTTTTTGCGCGTCTATGTAAAGCTTCCGGAGGGCGGAGGTGGTGTAGTGGCAAGTGGCGTACTATATCACACGCACGGTCAGGGGTTCGAATCCCGGACCGATGCTCGCCTAGGCCAACCAAGCCTTCCATCCCTCCGGGGTCGGTGAATTGGTACCAGACTCGTCTGGGAGGATAAAAGCACTGACTTGGACATCGGCTGGCCACCGCAAGTCATTGTATAGGCCACATACGCACTCATTACGCCACTACGATTCTGAATGGAAGTCGAGTGCGGGGGCGCATCCCTCAGACGGGATTGATTAACGCCAAAAACTTTATCCTTCTACGGATCTCCTTCACTGAGTTCTCTCTCACTGAAGGATCCCCAGCCGGTTAGTGACGAGGCTACGTAGGGCGTCCCCAGGTGGCGGATAGGGGAATTAATCGCCGACCAAAAGTCACCAGTACTTGCCCAGAGACGCAGGTAGATTCAGGTGATGGACTCCTTGATTCTGCTGTGCTGGGTCGATATACCCTCTGTTCCTCGCAGACGATCCACGCATACGTGTGTGGAGAGTCTGTGGGTGCAGTTGGTATCCTGCCCATCGACTCGGCCAAAAGCTTACATTCGAGTGACGAACAAGTCACACTGGGAAGTATCTGGGAGGCGATTCGGGGCCGCCTCCAAAAACAAAGCCCCTTGTCCAACCCCCCACGTCAGAGCCTGGCAAGCTACACGATGGGTTTTTCTTTCACCGCCAGAAACAGTAATAAAAATGGGCCTCATTCCCCTGAACCTGAGGGAGCCCCCAATACGGCAGCGTTGGGTAGGACCGCTCGGGAGAGGCTGCTAAAATCTCAGGGCCAAAACAGGCTGCCCAAAAGGAGAAGGACTAAGATGGCGATCTGTACTTTCAACGCACGGACGCTTGCATCGGAAGCGTGTATAGAAGACCTGATGATGCAAGCTAGAAAAATCGAGTACAACGTCATCGGACTAACCGAGACGAGAAGGCATCGACCGCTGCACGCTGTATTTGAGACTGGAGAAGAACTGTTCCTTGGAACATGCGACAGTAAAGGCGTCGGCGGCGTAGGTGTCCTCGTCAACACGCACTTGGCCATGAACATCGATTCGTACGAAAGCTTAACAACCCGAATCGGACGTTTGCGATTAAGAAGATGTGGCTCAACCCCAGCTCTAACCATCTTCGTTGCTTACGAACCAACATCGAGCTACGAAGAAGAGGAGTTGGAAGCGTTTTATATGGATCTGGAGAGGCTCTACAGAGAAGACCACACTTTCTTCAAGGTCATCGTCGGTGACTTTAACGCCAAGATTGGCCCCAGAAGAACGGCTGAAGAGCTTCACATCGGGACTCACGGAGTGGAATGGAATGAGCAGGGTGAAAGGCTGTCCGAGTTTATCATGACGACCCACACCATCCATGGTAACTCGCAGTTCCAGAAGCCCTCTCATTTAAGATGGACATGGGAGTCACCTGGTGGACAGTTCCATAATGAAATAGACCACATCATCTTCAATCGGAGATTTTGCCTGACCGACGTCGCTGTTGTTCCGAAGTTCTACACGGGATCGGACCATCGTCTCCTCCGCGCTAGATTCTGCTTCTCAATGCGTGGGGAGAGAGCTATGAAGTTTATAAAACGAAGTCCCAAAACCTCCACCGACTGGGACCACTTCGCTTCTCTTGGGAGTGAATGGGAAGATTCCGTTATCGACAACATCGATGAGGAGTACAACCGGCTCGTCGAACATCTTCACGATAGCGCTAGAAAAGCTGAGAGTCCACAAGTAGCCAAGAGACGACTCTCTTCGAAGACTCTCGAGCTGATACGCCAGCGTGGAATCGCGCGAGCTACAGGCAATCATCAACAAACGTCCGAACTTGCGAAGCAATGCAGAGAAGCGATAAAGGAAGATCTGAAAGAGAGAAGAGCAGCAGTCATGGACGAAGCCGCCGAGGCCGGAAGGAGCATTCGCAAAAGCCCGACGGAGCTTCGCCAACTACAAGACCAAGATGACCTCCCTTCGTCGTCCTGACGGAACCGTTACTGCATCCCGGAGGGCGATGGAGAAGGTCATCTACGACTTCTACTCGGATCTCTTCGACAGCCACGTCTACCTGCCTACTCACCATCTCAGGCAAGACGAATATATCGCTCCTTCGGTTCTCCCTTCCGAAATACGACATGCCATCAAGTCGATGAAGAACTGTACAGCGCCCGGTCCCGATAGGATCAAACCAGAACATCTGAAGAGTATACCACAAGTCATCATCAAAACTCTGGCTAGGCTCTTCACGCGGTACCTGTCGGAATGCAAAGTACCCACGTCGTGGAAAACTAGCAAGACTGTATTGCTGTACAAAAAGGGAGATCCAGACGATATTGGCAATTATCGCCCAATCTGCCTGCTGTCCGTAATCTACAAGCTTTTCACTCGTGTCATCCTAAACAGGATTGGCAGAATATTAGATGAAGGACAGCCATGCGAGCAAGCAGGGTTTCGGAAAGGGTTCAGTACAATCGATCATATCCACACCCTAACAAGGCTCATTGAAGTATCGCGAGAGTACAAAATGCCGCTATGTCTTACGTTCATCGATTTGAAGAAAGCCTTTGACACTGTCGAGACAGAAGCGGTAATCGAAGCCCTGGGCAACCAGGGTGTTCCTACTCAATATATAAGGATGCTTCGTGAGCTCTACGACAACTTTACGACCAGGATTTCACCATTCTACAAGGAAGACTAGGTTCTACATCACCTCCGCTTTGCAGACGACATCGTTCTCATAACACCGAACATCGAGCAGGCGGAACGAATGCTGGCCGAGTTTGACAATGCTTGTGGAAAGATCGGATTGACACTGAACTTAACGAAGACGATGTTCATGAGAAACGGTTTGGTACCTGATGCTCCCTTCACGCTGAACGGAAAGAATATCTCCGAATGCTCTAGCTATGTGTATCTAGGTCGGGAAGTCAACATGATGAACGACCTAGCTCCGGAGCTGTGCAGAAGGAAACGCGCTGCGTGGGGAGCATTTAAGAATATCGAGGGAGTAGTGAAGAAGACAAAGAACATCCGGCTCCGCGCTCACCTTTTCGACACTGCTGTTCTTCCTGCTTTGACGTACGCCTCAGAGACTTGGACTCTACGAAAGCAGGATGAGCATGCTGTCAGCGTTGCTCAACGCGCTTTGGAAAGGACGATGCTCGGAATTTCCTTGTACACGCAAGTGCAGAAGGGAATCCGGAGTTCCGAGCTCCGTCAACGAACGAAGATCAGGGATGCCGTTGACCACGCCAAGAAATCGAAGATCAGGTGGGCCGGACACGTTATGCGATATAGTGATGACCGTTGGACCAGGGCGGTTACTGACTGGATCCCTCGGGACATCAAACGAACTCCAGGAAGGCCGCCAACGAGATGGTCAGACTTCTTCACGAAAGCTCTGAACGAAAGGAATGTTGATCCTCGTGTCCCTGGAGCGATTCATTGGACCACTCTGGCTCGTAACAGGGACGAATGGAGACGTTACTGGCGCCCGCTCGAGGAAATCGACGATCAACGGGACGACAGGTGATACAGGTGATGTAAAGCTTCCAGAATCTTTCTAGCAGAGATCTTATTTTCGTAAGCTAGGATTTTGCATTCAATGTCGGAATAATTGCCCTGGTGCCCTTCCAGTCGGTGCCCACGTAGCTGTCGCCAGAGCACGCTGTTTACAGAGACTCTTGCTGAATAGCTGACGTTCAATGTTGCATTCTGGTAGGGTTCACCAAGACAAATCACTGGCCGAATCCGCTTGTGCAATGCATTGTCGGATTTCTGCACGGATTTTGTTCCATATGAATCTCGGAGAATACCTTTCTGAGCCCGATGTTCCGTAATGTGTCCCATAACAATTCAACTTTGCAATCTCAAATGCTAGTGTATGTGACTCGTTCCGTTGCACTTTGCCTTGACAAACCCCTGTGCTGTTGTGTGCATACTGCGATTATCTGCACATTTCACAGCTACAGGTTAGGCAGACTTTGCGTAGAGTAAGATGTTCTTTAAGCTGTTCATCCGATACCACTTCGCATCATACCTTCACACACTTGCCCACACACTCGCTCCGGTGCACTAGGACGGAAGAGTTGGTACAGAATATTCCGTCGAGGGTAAAGAAAAAAGGAGGGTATATTCCGTCGAGGGTAAAGAAAAAAGGAGGGTAAAAAAAAAGAAAAGAAAGGGAAGAAAATCGAACGAAATCTCGGAATTCTAGGCCTTCCTGAACTAGTTCACACATTGCCAGGGTCTTTGTCAATCTCTCTTCGCGTCTTCTTCATTAGGCATCTCACCTTCAAAAGGATAGAGAACGGCAGGAAAAGCTCGCGATACCTCATCGCCCACTGCTATAACTTATAGCAAAGATTCCATGCATCTGTTTGTTGATATTGCTGGAAAGATCAGGCTTACTGCTTCTCTCAGTGTACCTGAACTGGTCAACCAGTAACAATGTAGGAGGAGTACATCACATTCATCCCTCATTCCCCAGTTCTTTCTCTTACAGTCAATCTGTGTAATTTATGAAGTCTTCAAATTTAGGTGGATCCCTTCTTTCTTATCCATCTTCGACTCGTATAATTGTTCACATGTCCGCTCCCGACAAGAGATACCACTCTGGAGGAGCGAAGAACGACGAGGTATACCCGTTATTCATGGGCACATCACGCAGAAATAGTACGCACACAATACCGAGCGAAAGTGGGGTCGAGCTTTCAAAAGACCAGGCAAAACACTGTGTAGCACTGTGTAGTGGAAAAGCCCTATTCAGGCAGCTTTCGACCCGGCAGTGTTCCACGTGACTTTTAAGGAGTCACAAATTCCTACTTACAGTAGCAACCTGGACCATTTTCGCGAACAGTGCCTCCAAGTGAACTTTAGCGGCCTGTAGGAATTCCTCTTGCTCGGAAAGAACTTCTCTTGCCCCGATAAGCTCCATCTCCAGCATCCTCACTAACAACTGCCTTTGCTAGAAATCAGCTCAGATGTAAAGGTTCAGCGATAAACCAGGTTGCATCTGGAGGATGAGCATGGTTGTAGCATTTTAATGGATTGAATTCGTTCAGTTTTGCAAAGACATTTGACTGTGTACCAAGCAAATCACAGTTTGCATTGCTTCTAATCTTCTACTCGTACATCGGTAATACATCGGTAAGTTAGCGACGTTGCATCTCAAATTAGAGATCGTCTTTCTCGGTGATTCTGTGGGTGGAACGGAGCCTTCAACAACCATTGCTCACAGTACTGATACTGTGCAATGTATTATGAAGTTATAATGACCGCAGAGGCAGCAGTGAGATTCAAGAGTATCCAGCAAGGAGCTCAAAAAAGCATTTGCGAACACTTTTGAAGTGAGGACTGTTTGATAAAAGCATTCCGATGAGCCTCGGGATAGAGCATGAAACAATGTGAGAATCGAAAATGTTGATAGCATCGGTGCTCCCCGTCGAATACACCGGGGTGCAACCATTGACGACCGTTCGGAGATGGGCTCATATGTTCATTATATGAGACCAACTTATTCAAAGGCGAGCGTACATTCGAAGGAATGGTGGGAAAAGGGAAGATGCTTGCTCCATCGACATTGTTGTGATCGGAACTTAGTACAATTTAAGTTAAAGGATAAAGTTTCTCGCGTTAATCAATCCCGTCCGCGCACTCGAATTCCATTCAGAATCGTAGTGGCGTAATGAATGCGTATGTGGCCTATACAAGGATTTGCGATGGCCAGCCCAGTATAAGTCAGTGCCTTTAACCTCCTGACGAGCCTGGTACCAATTTACCTAACCTAAAGGGATGGAAGGCTTGGTTAGCCTAGCCGGATATCGATCGGGATTCGAACTCGTGACCATGCATGGGTGAAGCGTGCACTTTGCCACTACACCTCCTCTGCCCAGTTACAATTACACTTACAATACTGCTATTATAATCCGATGCCAACCGACGATTTGCAATGGATCCATCCACTTGCGTCAGATTAATCCGTAGTAATACGACGCTTCGTCATGACTTCTACTAAACTGCTCCGATTTATTTGGAAAAAGACCAGCGGAAAGTTCTGCTGGTGGAAAATCCAGAATTATGATTAAATTTACGATTTTCCCGTTTTTTTCCTTCTCAGTAAAGATGAGGACTGAGTCTGTCAGCATGTTGGGTGTTACTTGCGGGTATTATAACAAAATGGGAAATGCGCGGCCAAAAATAGGCAAGTTTTTGGATACTATGTTTATCCAAACCATTGTATTCTGCCGAATTCGTTAACAGTCTGTCATCAGCGGTTTCGAATAATCACGACATTGGACCACAAACAGATAAGTTTCATGCTCTACTCTAATACACTGCGATGCACAATAGATCGCATAGAAAAACTAGTTTCAGAGAGAAGCCAAAGTTCTTGCTGCTCCTGCTGACAATATATGATTAGAAGAAGAAAGATTATTTTTGTGGTAGCTATTTGACTATACAAATTCTCACAAGTTCTTAGCAACAAATTTACATTTGTTAAGCAGGTGCATAATAGAATGGACGATATTCTTAGTAAACCAAGGAAAGAACAACATCTGAAATCCGATTTCTACTACAAGATTATCCAATAATGAGTGCAGGCCTTCTCTTTCCTTATAAGTTCGAAGATTCGATCAGGCTTTCAGAAGAAGCTCTGCGATTTGAAGCCTGATCGAATCTTCGAACTTATAAGGAAGGAGAAGGCCTGCACTCATTATTGGATAATCTTGTAGTAGAAATCGGATTTCAGATGTTGTTCTTTCCTTGGTTTGCACACACAAAGTCTGCACTAAGAGTTGAAGACGTTCATGGAGATTTATGTACGTTACCTCTTGCAGGAGCAGACCTTAAAACCAAAAAAAGCAAAAGTTCAAAGCCGAAATGGCGTCTGCAGTAAAAACCTCCTCTCCCATCTAACCTGCCGAGCTCGGGTAAGAATTGCTGGTGAGAATGCGCCGGGTTCCAAGTAGACTCTCACTGTGACTACGGAGTTTCAAGGGTGTGATGTGATGGATTAACCCTTGAAAAAAAGGCAATCACCTCAACCTCAACTGAGTTAGTGAACGGAAGGTGCCGATCGCTCTGATGCCGGATCCGCCGAAGCAAACCAGAACAGCATCACATTGCACTTGTTTAAAAGAAAAGCTCTTTGGCGCTCAGATATTCCTTGTAAGCTGGGAATGAGCTGCTAAAAATTGCAGGGAAACTTGTCTTACCACAAGGATATCAACTTCTTAACTCCTTTGCTACCAGTTTTGTAGGGAAGAAAACCTGCGAACTTTTTGCGAAAGTATTTTATCACCTGAAATGTTCAAAAAACAAAGAAAATCGGAAAGAGGAAGCTTACAGGTACAAGCACGCCATTGATACCGCTGGAGAACAAACTTATGTGGACACTTGGGATCGGGACGCGTGCGATTCACGCGTGACCCCATCAGAGCTCTTCGCGCCCGCAGCACGTGACGCAACACGCATCACGTGCATGTTTCGATGCAATTGCTTCTGTACGGGTGTATGTCGTTTGGCGCGGCCCTTCGCGCGCAATTTCTACGTCGACCATCTCGTCCAAATCGGCCAGCTTCTCGAACTACGATCAGCTGTCGAACTAATTAGAGTTTCTCATCATAGGTGCGAGGCGACCCTGATTAGGGAGTGAAGATTTAGGGGTCACCAAACTTTTCAGTCAACCTCAGCTCAATAATTGAGGAGGAAGAAAGGGAATTGTGAAACGTTTCAGGAGTTATCTGTTTATCAATCTTTTTGTGCAAATTCTATCAGTTATGTACATCTCGAAAATAACTTCATAGCACACAGTAGCATGGTCCAGCCTACCGTTTTTCTTCTCCCAGAGACCGATCAAAAAGGGTAATCCTGTAGGTTAAGTCCAAGAAATCGAGCATACAAAAATGTTCAAAAAATTCTAAAGTACTCTCCTACTGTTCGAAAAAGATCGATCAAATTTTGAGAGATATCAATTACCACTGCATGATGGGATTTCAGATTTGCCGGATTCCGCTTATTGCTGAATTTATCCTTGCTTAACATTCTGAGTTTTCTTCCTCTCCATTTGTATTAGCATTTCTTGACAGCTGTTTCCATATTCTTATGAAGCTATCCTTCTCTAGCCAGAAGTTGGGCAGTGATTCAATCCGCAACGGCTATGATTCCATTTATAAGGTAACGGCTATGAAATCAAAACTGGGGAAGGAGTTTTATTATTGATGAAAATGTTTCCTTCCGACAACCTCCAAACATTTAATGCTAGAAGGGGTTTGAGTAATTATCTGAATGCTTGTTTTTCTCCAAGAGAAATGGTTAGATGTACACTTGACTATTATATTTTCACCTATGCGATGATAACTTTTAAAACCAAAAACCCAATAATTGCATTTCTTTTCAAACCATAAACCATACCTAACCATAAATACAATCTTTACAATTTCCTCACTTCCAACTAGATGGAGGAGGTTGTTCAGAAGCTCAATGACCCCTGAGTCTTCACACTTAATCAGGTTCGTCTCGCACCTGGGTGCCAAACAACTCTAATTAAGCCGATAGCTGATCGTAGTTCGAGAGGCAGACCGAATTGGACGAGATGATCGAGGTAGAAATTGCACTGTATGGGTGGCAATTGAAGCCTATGCGCCCCAATGGCAAGGTGGCTGCAAAGGGCCGCGCCAAACCTCCCCTTCAATACCCTTCAGTTTAATTGACCAGATGAGACGTGCACTCGCCCATGACCTCACCATGTAAATGTGCAAGTCTCTTTACTAAGACAATTAAGCTCCCTCGAGGTTAAGAATTTACTTCACAGGTCAACTATTTACTTGTCAAGCAATCAAAAAAAAAGTAACTTCAAAATGTTTGGATCCAAATGAACGCAGTCCTTCTGTGAAGGTGCAAACTGATAATTTTTTTACTTGTATTTTATAAGTTCCTATTTCTCCCGTAATGATGATAAGAATGATTTTATAGCGTGTCTCGTCCACCGCGCCGCCGTAGGCCTTTCACACTAGATGGCCTCGTTTCACTCACGCGTGAATCGCACCACACCCCTGGGAACCTATCTGCCCAACGGGTTCATCTCGTGTTTAGATATTAGGCAGTGCAAGAAGTGGTAGGATGACGAGGGCACACTTACTCAACGCTAAGTGACTTCAATGGTCCCTAAATTGGCTTTGCACATCCTTTGAGCTTCGACCAGTTCCACCTAATCTACATATATTATCTTCAACTTAGGATAATAAATGAAGCTGTGTCACCTCCCAGTTACTTTTTGTAATCACCACAATTTGTGAAAACTCTCTGCTATTCATGATGAACTACTGCTCTTTCCGAAAACCGCGAAAACGATGTTTTCTGGGCACATGCCCAGAGTTGTTGTTGAAGAAGAAAGCTTAGCCATCAAACTAAGCTAGTATTTATTCGAAGCAATTCCAAAAAAGTTTTGGTTGTCGTATGTCGTCTGAGCTATTGAAAAAGAGAAGGCCAAACATATGTGAGCGAGACAAAAAGAAGAGACTCGTCGTCAGAGCGTGTGTGTGAGATATGGAGAGGCACAAGATGATGCTAAGCATGCGTTGCCATCACTTGTGGTTTCGTTCGTGGAAGTGGCTCTATGAGGGGACTCGGCATGTAAATGAAAGATTTACCGATGAAAGCAAACGAATGGTTACATAAGTGGGATCGCCTGGTTCTAAATTGAATTGTTTCTATGGGGTTTTATCTCTCTCATGCTTTACAATATGTTGTTTTGTTTCCTAACGACATTTATGTGCACTGTAAAATAGTATGTTTTGTACTGAGAAAGGTTTTTGAATGGATTGAATTTCAGACCTGCGAAGGGGTAGGCTAGGTTGCCGAAAGTTAGCAGCTGGAAACAATCTCAATCCCTTTCATCCAATGCGAGAAATCTGTCGGTGACGTGCCGTTAACATAGTAACCAATTCTTATGAACATCTCACCATTGGGTTGTTCATAAGCCTCGTGACTTTTTATTAAAAGTTGCTTTGACCTTCAAGTTTGAAGGCTGTCTATCGAGACTGTACAACTCTTCCAAAAGAAGCCTTTTGCATTAGTTTTCGAGCTATTCTTCTTGGGTCAGCTACCTCGTCATTAACCACGCAGATATCACGAAAAGCTCTTGCGATTTTGGTGCTCTGAATGAAGACGAAGATAGGAAATAACGGTGTGCTTTCTTGGCACACAGTGAAACGTTACGCACTTCGAGACGAATCGCAAGTAAAAACGAAACAAACATTCTGTTAGTGAAGGCGAAGAGCATACAAACAAGATTAATGCTCACTATACATGAACCGCACGTTTGGTGTGCCTGTTTGTCTGTTTGTTTGTTTGCCTGTCACCAATTTTGATATCACTCGAAGACCGTAGAGGTCTGGTCGAGTTCGGGATAGGGTAGACTTAGGGAAAGTCTAATAAAGGCACAGTTTACGATAACAATGATTTCTCAGTTTTCCCCTTAGTATTACCCAGTGCCCTCAAGGGTCACAGCAAAGGACGCTGTCGAGTCCCAAAACTCAACAGCTACAGCGTAATGGGAGCCCTGTTAGCGAATCGTCCGGACCTCGCGCCCTTCGATGGATTTCACGTCAGACGAGTGTCGAGGCGATGCAGTTTGTAGTATTCGCTTCAGGACCCACACACAATCAACTGATGAGGCAATGTTTTTCTCCCATTCTTTTATTCCCTGTTATCCTTTTGCTGCTGCGATCCATATTCTAGTTTTCTTCGTGAACAGGCTGAGAAAGGTGGGCTATTTTTGCTATTACTAGGGGTTTTTTGTTAACTTGTGCTTATGAGTGAATGAATATTTGTTCACCGTAGTCAGCTATTCACACCGGGACCCACACGTACGTATTGTCACATATTATATAGCTCATCCAAACGTCCCAATCTTCTTCATTTTTCTGGTTTCGTTCTCATTCAGCCGCCTTTTTAATGATTTTCCGAAGCCTTTTTTCACTTCGGCCTTCATCGCACTATTTTCCGTATTTTCTTCCGTTTATCGTCATAATCTCTATTAACCAAAATTGAACTGTGCCTTTAAAGCACATGTGATGATGAGCTCAGCTAAACCCGTCTACAGAGGATGGGCATGCACCGGACTGGGGGAAGTTAAGGCAAAATTTTATGTAAAATCGTTATAGGATACGGATAAAAAGGTTAGAGACGATGGCCAAATTGTTCTGATGAGTGAAGCTTGAACTGGGATGGGTGTGGCTAAGATCGAAATTCTCTAATTCAGTTAAGAAACGTTTCGGAGTCTCGATATAAAATGAATGTAGGCTACCGAAGGAATGTTTTTGAACACCGCAATCTTAACTATCCTGATGCCCCCTAACCAAAGCATGGTAGATAACTTTCGTGCTACCGCGAGCTACCATAAGTGATTTCACTGAATTCTGAAATATGCATTTCCATTCAAACTTTAAATCGAGAATCCATAATCTTATCGTAATCTACCCTACACTGAGGTGCACAACTAAATGCGGACAAGGAATCCTCTGACACCATAATCCTAACATATTCTGCACATCTAAACCTAACGAACTACGAACTCCTTAGGTAATGCAATATTAAGGCACTGAAGCACATCTTGTTCCCCACACCTGAACAAGGGCTGAGTTACGTTGAGTTTGCCTTTGCGCCATGATTATGACTTTCTCGCCAAAAGCGCCACATTCCCTGTGGTCAGGGCGATTTAGGTCGGCAATGGTTCTTTCATAAAGTCTTCCTTATAGCATCGAAAAGCTTGCTCAAATGGCATCGAAAAGCTTGTTCAAAGGGGCACAGGGGTAAAACTAGTAACAATAAACATCCTCCAATGAACGTTGTTTTTCTCTTGCAATCTCCATTCCGTTTTGATGTGCAGCTCCATAGGTGCATTTCCTGGCAAACCTCCTGTCATTCTTCAAGGCTGCACATTTCTTCTATAAGTATTCAATACTTCTGAGCCAAACAGGTATTCTACTTCTTCTTACTTATCGTCTACGAAGCTTAGCAGCCGTTCAATTGAGATTGACGAAAGTGTGAAAACGTCAAGCACCTTAAAGGCACGGTTCACGATAAAAAAGGTTGATGAGTTCTTCCTTTGGGAATACTCAGCGCCCCCACATGGGTCGTAGAAGGGACCCTCTCGCTCCCACAGTCTCGGCGCTTAGGGCATATTGGAAGCCCCGTTCCTGCCGTAGTTCGCTTTCCCGCCCCTCGATCGGTGCCACGTTAGACGAGTGTCGAGACGATACAGATTGCTACTATTCGTTCTAGGACCCACGCACAATCAGCTAATCGCCGAGTGATGAGGCGATGTTTTTCTCCCATTCTTTTTTCCTCTGTTTTTCTTTTTGCTGCCGCGACCCCTTATTTAATTTCCTACTCCTGGAGGCTAAAAAAGGTGAGCTACTTTTTCTGTTACTCGTGTTTTTTGTTTATTTATGCTTATAAGTGAATGAATTTCCGCTTGCCATTAACGTCTTTTATTCGCACCAGGACCCACACGCGCGCAGTGAAACACACTGTTTAGCTCGTCCAAACGCCCCACTCTTCTTCATTTTTCTGGTTTAATTCTCGTCCAGCCCCCTTTTTAACGGTTTCGAAGCCTTTTTTACTTTGGAAACACCGATGCACGCAGTTTCTTCACCTCAGTCGCACTAGTTTCGATCTTGTCTTCCATTTTTCATCATAATCTGGATTACCCAAAATTATCGTGAACTGTGCCTTTAAATGTTCCGCCTTCACAAAACCTGTGTAGCACGAAAGCATTAATCTCCAACTTTCATAGCTGTTCCTCTTCGTCAGAAATGAACGACTAATGAACCGTCACAGCCGCTGTGCATCCATTCGTAGGAAAACATCTCAGTTTAACCCGTTCATAGTGCTCTACGCAAAAACAACGCTCTTGACAAATGGGCAACACTCATAACGATTGCAACTTAATGGACAGCAAAAACATAAATCACGTGCTTTCGATTTGAGTAACCTCTTTCGAAATAACGTCTTTTTTGTGGACAGAAAATGATGTAAGATGCCCGTCCATCTTCTTGGTAGGAGGGAATGAATCCTCTTACTATTTCTATTATGGCGGAGGTGGTGTGGTGGCAAGTGGCGCACTATATCACACGCACGGTCAGGGGTTCGAATCCCGGATCGATGCCCGCCTAGGCCAACCAAGCCCTCCATCCCTCCGGGGTCGAGTGAATTGGTACCAGACTCGTCTGTGAGGATAAAACCAATGACTTGTACATCGGCTGGCCACCGCAAGTCATTGTATAGGACACATACGCTCTCACTACGCCACTACGATTCTGAATGGAAGTCGAGTGCGGGGCACATCCCTCAGACGAGATTGATCAAAAACATTATTCTTTAACTTTAACTATTTCTATTAAAACTTTTTCTTCACAAGTTTAATCATGAATGTTATTACCACGAGTAATGGTGAATATGTGTAGGGCTTTCCAAAAGTTCCAACAAGAGCTAGGCACCATAAACGACGACAGGTAGGCTTATCAATCCATTCCTCCCAAAATTCATGGAGTGAGACGTGGAAAAGTTGTGTTGCGTTCTGCAGACATTACCGGTCAAAACTTTTGGCCCATCCGCTAATGTCAGACGGTAGCATCAAACCCTCAAGCCAATATAGCGGATAAAACGGCAGAACGCAACTGAGACGCTTCCGCCTTCGTTTCGCGAAAACACCAAGTTTAGTGACGTTAACTTGCTAAATGCCCCTCCAGAAGTATACTCACATATTAGATTTCTAATGTATAAGAAATCGTTTATCGAAGAACCTTCTCTTGAATAAAAGAGCAGTACTGAACTTGATGTGCTAAATGATCTGCTAGTTAGAGGAGACAAATGAAATCGCCCAGAAACAGGGCATTAATTTTCCACACCAGGTAACAAGCTCTGGAGATGGTGAAAAGTAGGAAGTTGGAAGGAACAATGTTTAGAGTGCGGTGAATAGAAGGATTGCTAGCAAGTCATAGTTCTCCACGCTAGCCGAAATGTCCAGGAATGAGGTCAGACTCAGCGAGGCTCTGACCATAAGACTTCTTCAAGTCTCAGCCTTCCATCCTTTATGCGTAGACTCTAACCGTAAGAATCGCACAAGTCATCGGCAAGCCGTGGATGTGGCAGATGATGATACTTCTGACTTCCAGGTTGATTCGTCTCGAAAACACTCGTCAGAATCTGGGAGGCAATCCTTCTAATCAACCTACTAGTTTATTTCTTCATCAATAAAAGGTAGAACGGTGCTCAGATCATGATTTGGGTTCTCAGTGATTGCTTCCGATCAGGAAGCGCATATCTTTTCGATCGCCGTATTTGTCGATCTGTCCCTCTGCAAAAAGTCCCTTTGCAAAGTGACCGTGCAATGAGGAGCTGATAGATGATATCAAGCGCAAATGAATCAGGCAAGCCAAAGCCTAATTCCTTAACTCATACACGATCTTCAGCCCGCTGCTCATTGTTATTGCTGCATTAACAGTTCTGATCTCTGATGACTGTTTTTACACTCTCCCCCATGAGACCGAGTAGTGTACTGACGGCCATTTGAGATGTTGATGCTGCACGTCGAGAAAATCACGTGTTCAAACTGTGTAATATGCACAGAAAAAGGAAACCTGTCTGTTTTCACGGGGAAAGAATAACGTCGGCATGAGCAGAGTAGCGAAATTGAAGGTAAGGAACATACGTGGGCCAGTTGAAGAACTACGTCATCGCATAGTTGATATTGAAATGGTTCATTATGGACTTTTTATATACATCTCCCCCGGTCCCTCCTGCTACAGTCCAGCGCTGATGCGCATCGGCTCTACTACTATTCTTGTTAGAGTTCAAATGCGCGGCTAACTACAAACCTGAATCGGTCATCGCTGAACACGTATTTTTTATGTATAGACGTAAACAAACTGTCTCGATATTAATTTTAAAGAAGATTGAAAGTTCTGAATTTTAAAACTAAACTTTCGACATGTAGTGATTTATATCAACAATATTACTCAGGTAACATTATAATGTTAAAATTGTGCAAGAAATTTTTGGAAGATACGTACCG
Source organism: Haemonchus contortus (assembly GCA_000469685.2). Classification (NCBI taxonomy): domain Eukaryota; kingdom Metazoa; phylum Nematoda; class Chromadorea; order Rhabditida; family Trichostrongylidae; genus Haemonchus; species Haemonchus contortus. Next base: position 47,043,136 of record LS997563.1, on the reverse strand, counting down.
CTCCCGATGCTTACCTGATGAATGATGTCGGCCGTTTAAGTTTTTCTGTTACAGCTCTGATCGACAAGTTCATCAAATTGAATAACCTTGACCCTGGCCACTATCCCATAGCAACTATCATTGACAAAACTTTTTTCTTAAAATTGATTGAGTGAAAGTCAAATCCATATGAGTAACCACTTCAGATAAGATCGAAAACATCAACAAACGGACTATCAGTTATATGAAAAAGTCATTCTGGGTAGACAATTACTCGCTTGCAGGGCCTGGAGAACAAGCACAATCAAAAGTACACATTTTCCAGCAGAGAATGAGGTGAACTTATTGTAAGGGAAGTAAAAGCACTTAAAATTGTGAGAGAAGAACGCCTCGCATGTTAACTGCTTTGGGAATCCGGAGAGGTAGTGGAGAGGAACGGTAATGATAGGATGACAGAGACCAGCTGCTAGTGTCAAGACAGAGGCAGCAGAACAAACTTCGGATTGTTGTGGGAAGTACATCGCTGTTATTCGTTTACCAATGGTCACTGTTGTTTTTGCAGACTGAGGTTTTCTTTGATTGATCACTGGGCTGAGTCCCGCACTAATCCACAATCACTCAGGGTGTCAAACACCGCCTCATCCTTCGAGAAATAACCTAGGCTTCCGAGCGGTGGCTTGCTGCCAAGCATCCTCAAGTGATTAGAATAATTGATTGTAATGAATGGAATCAGGTCCAATCAAGTACCATATAAAGTAAACAAAAGTTTCACAGACTCCGAAACAGAATTCAGTGCAAAATAGAAAAAGCTCTCATGTTGCGCTTCGTACTCGAATCCTATCCAAATTCGTTGTGTTTCCATGCGTATCTGGCCTGTGTGGCAACTCAGACTCACTCACAGGACTGGCCGGTGTTCGAGTCATAGTTTCATACAGTCGGACAAACCTTTCACCGGTGATTCCGGTCTAGAAAGAAAGGTTTGGCTGATTTCAGCAAAACCTAGGTGGGGATTTGAAGGCTGTGCTTAGCCATCCTCTCTGCACTTCTTCTTAAATTAGTTTCTGAACGGAAAGGCCTCAGTTGCTGTCATACTGGTCGGCAGTGATATCTCGGCTGCAATTCTTTGCCGACGATACTGGTTTTGGAAAGACCATTCGAGTTTCTTCAAATGACTACGCAATCTCTCAATTTATTCTTGTTGTAAGTATATGAATAGAATTGGCAAGCAACATCATAATACACCAAAACGAGAATCACTTATGACGCTGATCCCGAGGCATTGGCGAATAACATTACAATAAATACGTTTGCTATAAAAACATCGTCTGTCAGCCATCCATCGAGAGTCCCAAAGTGTTTAGTCCTATCGTTGCTCGATAAAGGTGATTTCTTGCATTTCAGTAATTAATTCTAGCTCATAAAGGATGAAAGGGGAAGTAGGCCACTGCCACCGTTACTGAATTTTCACTCTAAGGCTATATCCACGGTCAAGCTTGAGCTAACCGAACTATCCAATACAAATATTGTCACCATGTTTGTGTATTTGTGCCCACTTATTTCGGGTACTACTCGGTCAGCTCATGAATACCTTACGGCAGACAGAGTAATCCCGTTCGGGGTTGGACAAGAATTCTAGGCTCGTTCTGTGCATCTTCATTCCTATTTCGCCGTCCTCCTATAACTTGAATCCTGCTGAATTTTCCGACCCTGCTTGGTGTGTTCCGCTATGGCTATTCTTCTTGTTTTTCGTATATTCCTTGTTGAGTTACCCGTCGGAAATATTTTGCCGTTTTCTACCGTGTTTAGCGATTTAGTGGAAGTAGCCGGAATTCGAGAAAGTTAGGTCATTGTTCAAGCAGTAAGCACTTTTGCATATTTTCTAGGCGTGCCGTTGCCTGGACATTTCGAGAGTTAATTTTTAACCGTGCCGACAATTCTAAACCAGAAGAATGCGTACTTTGCTGGTTTTCACACTATTGTTTGCGATATACAGTATTTCTTTTGCCATACCAACGATATCTAAGTGGATTGAGTTAGCTGATTCTAGGTGAGTTTTACCAAAATCATACTCCCAGATATATTCGTATAGTCTCGAAATTTTCCTTGAATGATTTTGTTCCAGGTCACCGCGTTTCAGACGCCAGATGGGCATGATGGGTCCGATGGGCATGATGAGTGGAATGGGGTATCCCTATGGTGGCATGGGCTATCCTATGGGTATGGGTTATGGACGTTGATCGGTCTTCGTTTACATTCGTCGTTTTATGTGTTACTCTGTAACTGTCATATTGTTCTATCGCCTCTCGATGAATCAGAGGCTTTGAGTCTCTCTATCCTTTTATATCAAGGAGAAAGCGTTAATCGTGAAAGCCTCATGAGGAATTACACTTGAAAAATCAAAGTAATAATTAAGATAAATAGAAATGATAAGTAAAACTTCGAATACAAAAAAAACCGGTCATGGCAAAACATTGCAATGTTCGCACTTCTAAGGGAGAGACGATAAATTTCTAGAGGCATTATTATCGTCATATTGTCATATTTGCACAGATATTGTGTAATTCAATCCCATTTGGATCCACTGTTGCTTATGTTAACATTATGACACTGAGCTATCACTGACGTAAATACTGTTCGGTTCATATGTGATAGTAATAACGTACTGGATAAAAAAGCTAATGAACAGCGCAAAGTAAGGTTCAAAAGCAAAATCTTTTTGTTCACCTCCTTACACAAACATGGTATAACTATAGACCGGAACATCTACTCTGAAAGCCGTCCAAACCCATGACCAAGAAGAGAGTTGTCGTTTTGAGCGCATCATATAACTTCGTTCAACCTCGGAAATGAAAGTACACTGGGCGAGATGGATAATGTGACATAAAACATTAAGGGCTGGGTGGAAATAAATGAAAATGTGGGAGTATATTGCTAGACCTATAGCGGTTATGCCACAGAGCGGGTCTTCAAGACATTGTTGGTATCGTCGAAATCCCTCCTGACAATCTAAAGCGCCGTTTAGTCCGTAACCGCATGTACGATCGCACATGTGCAACACCTATTTGTGTGGTTTGTCCTAATGGCAGAGAAGGTGACTGTAGCGCAACCGGTGTGGTCTACAAAATCACTTGCCAAAACTGTGGAGACACGTATATAGGTGAGACGGCTAGGCCACTCCATGTTCGAATCAAAGAACATTTAAACGGTAAGGCTAGGTCGCTCCCCTCAACTGCCTTAGGTTGCCACAGGGCAGAAACTCATAATGGAGACGACTTCGGGGTCACGGTCGAGGTCATGGCGCATGAGGCACAAACAGCCGCGAGGAAGACCCTAGAGGCATTTTGGATCCGGGTCACGGATCCAAAAATGAACCGGAAGGGGGAATGCGTGTCAATCACGCGCGAACTCACCCCCTATATAAGGCTAGCCTTTCACTGTGAACATTGAACTCGAGACACCCAGCTCACATCGCTCACGAGGGCCGATTCTGCTCCAAGGAAGGTACGGTACTTTTTATCCACCTAGAATTGTAGGATGATCAAGTTGGTTTCGAAGATATTGTGGGGGGTAGAGATGTTTGATCGGGTAATCTCATAAATCGATTCCATCCTTTTAGGCTCCGACGAAGGTGGTTTCACCGAAACGTAAGCCATTGAGGCATTTGTAAACCTCGTGTGGAGTTAATCAAATAAAGTTTTTCGTTATGCCACAGAAAGTTGGACTTCCCTTTGTGGAGGAACAATTCGAATAATTCGCGAAATACGAAATGTGGCGCAAGTCGAGGCAGTTGACAGGTATGAGAGGAAAAGGTCTTGTCAGTAGGCGAGAAGCTACAAAGTACAGTCGTGTTAACCTTCAGTTTATAATGTCTAACAGATATCACCTGGATAATTTTACACTAGTAAAGATTATGGGGAAACTCGAAGAAGGTCGAACCATTGGATGATTGGGAAAGACAACAGTCGAAAGGAGCTGATAAGAGCCTCAGAACGTGGGAGGCGCAGGATCCGACACTTCCTTTGTATTAACGGTGCCGCCTAGCCTTTTAGAATAAGGTGTGGGATGTGTAGGGGACGAAAATGATTGGTGACAAGGGCCGTTAACAAGCAGGCAAGGGCTTACGAAGAGCGAAGAGGTAGGTAGAACCACTAGGTTTGTAATCCTCTTCGTGCTGAAAGTGGGACCTTGGCATTTTGATAGTTGGTAGGGGATATGACGTTGTCGTGGGTGCTCTGTGACAGGAACTGATAACATCTGATAAGGGCTGATAAGGAGTCTTAGAGAGGAAGAGCCACTTACCGATTCAATCTTAACGGCTTTGGTATTTACGACTACGATTCAAACTTTGTTTCTCTGATATGTTTCATTCTATAGGACGAGCGAATGCAGGAAGACGGCCCGATCAAAAGCACTTCTTCATAATAAGAGGGAACTCGGTTTATTTTCGCTAGTAGACAACGACTGCTACCCAGCAACGTTTCTGACTGAAGACGTCTCTGAACGTTTTTTTTTTGTTTCAAAATCATTTGCTTCAAAATTCGTCCAACACCAATAATTGAGGATTTTCAATTTTTGATACATATGTCGAAGAGGAAAGAACTACCGTCAATAACGACATCTATTAACGGTGTCACTATCACTTAGCAGCACTTGGAGTATCATCCTTAGATCTGATCACATCTATAATGATGTTTTCATCGCTTGAAACATTTGTAATTACTATGGGGCTAAGCCCAAGGCTTTGGTTGTCTGAAATTGAATTTTTGATGGGTAATCATTTTTAAGATTAATAGCAATAAATTTAGACTTCTATTCATAGCCGCAAGCATCGGAACATAATGGATAACTTTTGCACTGCCGTGTTAGTCCTGAGGGAAGGAAACTTGGTCGGAGTGAGCATTCAAGATGAGTTGTATACCGCAGTAGGTAGTATCGAACGCTGATCTCAAACCTGTGTTCCGAATGTGCTCAACGATTCTGGGAACAAGGTTACGGGATCAATGTCTCCTTTTGTTATCCACTGTACCGAACGTATCACAGATCCTAGCAAAGGCTTAGCTGCGCAATGACGGCACAGTTGGTAGGATGGGGGACTGGTAGGCATGAAATCAAGATTTAGTTCGTTGATGTGAGGATTCGTTGTGCTTTTCCATGGCATGTATCCTAAGCGCTTGTAAGACTTTTTTGGTTCAATGTTTATCATCTACAGAGCTCCCTCACAATCTATGAACGCCGAAAAGGTATCAAAATTTGTTTTACCCCTAAGCTCCCCGATGAGGGTGGAACTCCATCCAAGCAAAGGAGAAAATTTGAACATTCGCTCGAAATTGGCATCAGAGGCTTCAGGGAAAAAAGTTTTAAATGATTCAAACGCCCTTCAACATAACCAACACCGAAATATTCCGGCCGAAAGGTGGATCATCATGTTCGATGGAAGACTTCCGTGCTTGCAGCGCAACGTGAGCACCATGAAGAAAGAACCGGGAGGTGCAATGCAAGGGAGTCGAGTCCGTGAAAGATGGCCAGAATGATCCTATGCGTTAGTCTGATGATAACAGCGACGTGAACCCATATTTTCGCGAGAGAAACCTCGTACGTATGTGGGGATATAGAAGTTTCAAAGTGAAACGTAGTCTCCAACTTTGGGTTACGACCCATGAGCTCCAATTTTGTGGCGGTGGCAGAAGGGTCCATAGCCTTTTATATGTAGTTGTCAAAAGAGCCGCACTCCCTTCTACGTGAAAAACACGTTTTACATATATCATCACGACAGGGGACCGTCCACTCGAATTAAAAGGAAGTGCGGGAGGGCATGAACTTCCGAATTAATCTATTATCGACAACTCAAAACGAGCAGACCGATCTGTCTACCTCTAGAGATCAGCGGATAAGTTGGAAGGATAAATTATCATAAAATTTATATAGGAATCTTATTGTATGACGGTCATTTCCATTGGATGCCGCAACAAATCAACAACGAACACCCATAGGAGTCAAATCTCAGGCAAGTCGTAGCTGTATTTAGGGTTTGCGTACAGTCGTGGTATCATTTTCTACCGCATCACCATGTTTACTCTATGAAGGGCTTTTTGAAAGGGTGTTCACCCCAAGAATTAGCGGATGACCATTGTGCACCTGCTTCGAAGGTGCGAACAGTGTTCCTAAAAAACTTTAACCCTATCCCTCCTAACCAAGGCTCTCGCAAGGTCTTTGGTATATATCGTTAAGTTCTGCATAAGCCACATGTAATAATAGAACAACAACTTCTTCGTTTTCCTTCGAATATTTTGTTACGATAAGCAATCAATAATAGTTAGGCATAAGTTCGTTATGAGGATCTACTGTTCATTACTTTTCGGATTGCCTTCCCCGGTTTTTCGAATGATAATACAACATGTTTATGATTATTCGCAATTATTTCCCTGCGAACAGTTACTTTTTGCCAAAACCAAATCCTCGACCTCCACAGCAGCAACAGCAACAGCAGCAACATCCTCCTCCAAATCCTCCAAAACCACCGATTCCTCCTCCCATGTACGGATTATAGTACTGCCTCTTCTGCCTTATTGATCTTGCACATCGGGTAGATTCTTCATAAATCCACTGGCGTTTTATTCGAATGTCTCTAAAAAAAATAACTCACTAGAGAAAAATTAGGTTTCACACCACCCTACTCCAGAGCAAAATCCAACGTTTACTGTCCTGATAGTTTGATAAGGTTGGATTACACGTTGATCCACTCTTGAAGCAAGGCATTCAGGATATACGTATGTCTTGAAAGAAATACTGCCGCTAATCCGCTACGCTAACTAACGCCGCTTCCACAAGCATGGTGAGAGGATCTAATCCCGTATAATTCATAATGCTGAGATAACTAAAACTTCCATCCACATGGGATCAAGAAATTCGTTCTGGTCTCTCTCGTAAGACTTTAAGCATTTACATATTTGTCCAATGTTCTATAGCCTCATAAAAGGATGAAGGATGATTTCATTGGACTTGATCAATTCTTTTTGAGGTATAGGCTCTGCATGGAACTCCCGCTCAGAATCGCTTTTAAGTGACTTGCAGTGGCCAGTCGTCTTATCTCTATGGGCGAGCCTGGTACCAATTAACCGCCCCGGGGGGATGAAGGGCTCAGTTGGTCTAGGCGGATATCGATCAGGGATTCAGGTGACTATGCGTGTGGTATAGTGTGCTACTTGCAACTATACCACTTCCACTCTACAGGCTCATATAGACCCGTAAGTTATCTCTAGGCTCCGGGGGCGGCGCTTGCCACTTGTTTACAACTGAGTAGTCGCTCGGCTGGCGCGCACTCGCGGGCCGGTCGGCGGGCTATGAAAACAGCCTACCGGTACGTTGTCGACATCACCGGAAACTTATAAAATTTGTTCTATCACTAGCTGTGCGGGGGCAACAGACAGATCTCAAGCTCCCCAATAGCATTGTAAGCCAGCTGTTGACCAGGGTTCCGTCTAATACTAGGCACATCCTTGGACTATTCCATTTCTTTGATTTCGGACAAGGTAATGTGATTGAGCTTTTAACGTTGTTTCGCCTAAAACTAATTTTCAAAATAAGCCGGCCAGGCTCTACGAGCATGAGTCGAAATGCTCTATAGGTTTGGACATAGCAGAATGCATACAGTGACGTTCGTAAAGGAAACCTAAGCTGCAAAATCATCGAATTGAGAGGAAAATATTTTTCCCTTCAATTGAGGAGAGGTTTCGGAAAGTCATCCTCCAGTGCACTGCAGATATATCGATGACTGCTTCATCATTGTCACGTGGTTCGGAAGGACGAGTGTTTTCGACCTATGAATGAGCAGTCCGAGGACATTAAACTCGCAAGAGAGATCAGTATGACGGCTGGCTCTCTTATCTCAACACATCAGTCAAAATCGTACATAGGTAAAGTTGGTTTGAGTTTGGTTTGTAAATCTTGTTTCACGCTGCACCAGCTCATCCACAAGCCGATAAACGTGCAGTCGTCAACAACATGTCAAGAGCAACAACAGTTATCTGCACGGATGGGTTGAACCTGACCGTGTTCAGTTGCGAGGCAGCCACTCCAAATGACAACATAGGCGAATGGCACCGTGGCGCTTTGGAAAGCGCCGCACTGATACGCAGGGAGATTCGCGCCTGAAGAAGCTACCACTCTGTCTTCCTTTTATCTCAGATGAGGTCAGCACTGCAAAAAAGCAGGGCATTTTCAGAATAACGATTAGCTGCAAGTAGTTTTTCGGCTGGTGAATATTCCTCTTGGGTTTGACACCGGATTTAAGATAAACGGTGCTTCACAAACAATCGTACCATAGGTCGCTTCGGGGAGCACGCGATTTCGCACCTATAGGCGTATCTATCTGGTGTGAGTTTTCTTAACCGCAAACTCTGAACTAACTGACCTCGATGCGCCATTCTTAAGCAGTGCTTCTTTTGTCGTGTTCCAACTGCTATGTTTGGCAGCTCCATGATTGGGAGCTGTTGAAACTTCGGTCTCCGATGAGTGAAGGTTTTCGCCGCTGATGAGGAGAAGAAATAGAGTTGTGACGAAAATTACTGAGAGCGTATTCATGACCTGAAAGTGAATTTCGAGTCGTGGTGGAGGTTTTGATAATAATGGCTCCAATAACTTTTCGATAGGGCTTAATCACCAGTCTACTCGGGCTTTAGTCATGAGATAGATGTCAGAGAGCTGAGGAAACAAAACATCACTGTTGCACTACTCTTGTCAACAAAAATTTGTTATGTTATGTTATGTTATGTTATGTTACAGTTATGAAACCTTCTCATGGTTGTGAAGGTCCAAAAATGACTAAGGGCTCGGGCAGGCCTCACCAAAGTCCTTGAAGAAAACACAGCCTCGAACTGTGCTAGTGTTTTGAAGTGACAGACGTTAGGAGCCACTGAAAAATGCCAGCGTTAATAAATGCTGCATTTCCGATTCTAAAGGGACTGCGCATTTGTTTTCTACAAAACTGGACCAATGAAGGATGACGGGATTTCGATAACTACAGGAATGAATCCAAGTTTATTCGATTTTTGAAAGGATGGTTTCTGATTCATAGAAGGCAGGACAAGGCAGTATACGAAGTTTCTGAAAAAGTGCCAAAGTATAAAATGCGTCAAATCTGAATTGCAATTCGCATATATCCACCAATTTCCAGCTCGGAAACACAAACATTCTTTAGTCAATTTTTCATTAAAGGTTGGTTTCCCAACGTCTCTAAATAATATAGCCACTTCATGTCTTCGTGTCGTGTTTTAGTTTAATGCAACGAAATTGCTTTGTTTATGTAATGTCTCCATTTTCAGTTAGTAGGATAAGGAAAGTTGAAAAAAAGCAGGGACTGTCAAATCGCAGAATCGCGCGAGGTTTAGGCCGATGTAACGCTGCTGTGGATAATTCCATCAAGAATCCTGAACCCTGTAAAATCAGAGGTAGTGCTGGACGTCGTTCGCTGCTGTCCAATAGTGACAAGGCCGTATTTTGAAGAAAGCGTCGAACTCCACCCAGTCCTGAAATCAGATATGGGAATCAGATCGTTTCTGAACCACAATGTCTCAAAAAACACTGTATGGAAGGTGATTGGAAAGTCCAAGTTCATCGTTAAGCGGAAAGTGCGTAAAGCGCCTTTTATGACAAAAAGACATCGAGAAAATCGGCTCGCTTTCGCCAGATGTTGCAGCCGAACAGAGTGAAATAAGTCATTTCATGTGCTGACGTTTAACTTTCCTTCTCTTGATGGATTATGTTCTTAGGTCGTCTTTTCCGATGAAACGAAGTTCAATTGTATGTTCCACACGGGAACCAATTTTAATGGCACGACCTGAGGAAGGAAAAACTTCATTTCTAGACAGCAATTCAGGGGAGCTGGAGTCATGGTTTGGGCCGCAATTTCATCGGGTAGGCCTACCCGTTTATGTTTTACAAGTTGAGCTATGCACGCTAACGCGCGCATCACATTAATTAATCAATCAACTGATCTGGATACGCAGTGCTGCGATTATGTAGTCAAAAGCAGCACTCGACATAGAGGCTACTTTAGTGATTTGCCTGCAGGGCTCTACATCGTGGTAAGGTGGAAAGAGCTCATTCTATCGTTGCTAACAGTTGGATGTGCTCACCATCTTTGTGAGCAGAGTCGCTTGAAAAAAGGCCCTGTGACTCTTTATACCTCAAGGAGAAGAGGACTCCAAAAATAGGTGGCTGTCATCAATGAACTTTTTCTCTAAGAATAAACGATTAGTGGAAGCTCTCAGATTATTAGCGGTTGGATAAGTTCTGCCATGAATGATATCGAGGCGGAGAGGAACCGTGACTCTTCATTAAATCGCAAACTTTGCAAGTTAGCGGTCGTAAGCATGAAGTGAACTAAATTTTATAATCGGCCCCTATCAATCACTTGCCCTTCTTGTAGAATGAAACATATTTAAGAGTCAAAGCTAGAACGCAAACATGACAGGTGCTAGGATATAATTGGTGATTGTATCTTGTTCTCTAAGGCCTTTTCTATCCTCAGTGCCCCCATCCTGCCCCCTCTACTCCTATTTATATTGCTCTTCAACTACTACACGACATCAGGAGTTTTCGCTCAGACATTCATTCCGCGGGAACCCCGTCCCCTGTGGGCGCAGTCCGGCTCTACTGCCCAACATAAGTGTTCGTGTACTGTTCCTGTTCTCCTACCAAGTTTTAATGCCCTAGAGCCAAATTGAGAATATTTGCGCACACCCCGCCTCTAATGGGCGGGTCCGGTCTTCCCACTTACCATAAGTGTTCCCCATGCCGCCTACAGTGCGTTTCATAATTATAAGGTCACCCTCAACTTTTGCACTTTCAAAAAAAGTAATCATTAAGGATTTTTTCTAGCATCATGAACGGATTCCCCAGCACGAATAACCTAGGTATCCGTTGCTTAGCCGCTGCTGCATTCTTCTGAACTTTTTTTAGAACAGTTTATCGGTTTTTGCACCGTTTCATAATTATAAGGTCACCCTGAGAAAGTGAACAATTATTAACGAAAGAGAGAAACTTCGTGTTTGAAGATACTTGTAAAGGTAAGCATGTGTAGTAAAGGCATTTCTAAACCTGGCTGTCAACATGGCTCGTGGTCATCTGCTTTCCTCTGATGAGAAGGCTCATCATGAAGGTGGGCTCCGTACTCGAGCCATTTCCAGGCAAATAGAGAGATCCCCTTGGTCCATTCGGAGATTTCTAGAGAGTCCTCATGTCGTTAGGTTTAACACCGACTGTGGACACCCATGAAAGATTACTACCCGTGACGAGCGGAAAATTCTGAGGACTGTTTCCAACAGTACGTCCTTCTTGAACCAGATCCGATCGGAACTAAACCTCTCTGTGTCGAAAACTACAGTCTGGAGAGCAGTGAGAAGATGCGAGAACATCACTAGGCAAGCAATGAGAACGTGTCACGAATCACCGATCACTACAGAGAGGCTCGACTCGGATTTGCAAAGATGAACCTAGGGAGAGATTGGGCAAAGGTAGATCTGCATCGAAATCTTACCATAGAGCTGAATAATTCCTACTTAGGTCGTCTTTTCGGATGAAAAGAAATTCAATCTGACGGAAACAAGCGGTACTAACGCGACTTGAGGAAGGAACCAGTCTACTTCAGCCGTCGCAGTTTCGGTGGAGGAAGCCTATGGTGCGGGGTGCGTTCTGCAATGATGTCGTGTTGTCGTGAGCTGCAGTATGGATTTCAAGGATTACCAGAAAGTCTTGGAGCATCATCTAGTACCTTTTCTATGCCATCGCCGTCACCTCAACTATGTCTTTCAACAAGATAACGCCTACAATCATGTGAGCCGTGCAACGGATGAGTGGCTGCAATGCCAATAAATAAGCGTCCTACCATGGCCAGCCTGCAGTCCCGACCCCAGTCGGATGGAACATATCTAGGACATAATATTCAGACAGGTTTATGCGAATAACCGTCAGTTGCAGGGCAAAGAAGAGCTGAAGCGAGCACTCATCGAAGCATGGAGAGCAACCGATGAGGAACATCTTCGAAACCTAGTTTCTAGTATGCCACACAGGCTCTTTAATGTTGCTCCTAAACAAGGAAAAGCTATAGATTATTAACTGTTGTACATATGCCATTAACATTGATAAATCATTTACTTCCTCAGGGTGACCTTATAATTATGAAACGGTGCAAAAGCCGACACTATCTTTAAAAAATTCGTAAAAAATTTGAGGTGAAAGATATTGCGACCAAAATTTGAGTACGGAGGTATATTGTGACGAGGAATCTACCAGTGTTTGTCAAAAAATTCCATTCTGGCTGCTTTCTCCGGATTCGCAAAAATCTGGGGTGACCTTATAATTATTAAACTCACTGTATACTCCTGCCAAGTTTGAATGCTTTAGGGCTAAATTGGCAATTTTGGCGCAAAACCCGCGACCTGTGGACGCGGTCCGGTCCTGCTACCCGCCATAAATGTTCCCATCCTGCCTCCTGTACTCTTACCGAATTTGACCGCTCTAGGTCCACGGAGACAGGAGTTTTGATTTTCGCGCTACAATATTTAATTCGCGCAAACCCTGCTCCGTGTGGGCGCGGTCCGGTCCGGTCACCCACCATAAGTGTTCCCATACTGCCGCCTGTGCTTCTACCAAATTCGAACGTTTTAGGTCCACGGGGACAGGTGTTGTGAATTTCCGTGCAAATAAACAAACAAACAAACAGAGAGGCAGAAGCGAGCGTTTTATATATAGTAAGGATATCAAAGTAGATGAACTTGCCGTTCTATCGAACTGTTATGCGCCGTGCACTTCCCCCTTTCTGATGTCAGAACAACCTTATATTTATACAAGTTAACGCCCCAGTTTGCGTCAGCAGGAGCAACCTAGCTTGGTTCGCTCGGCATCAGCTTGTACTTCTGCCGTGGCCGGCGAACAACCCTGATTTGAATCCGATGGGGAGTGTATGGGGCTCCATAGAGCGGATAATTACGCCCAAAACATGTAACTCCGAGGCGTCAAGGAGTTGAAAAATGCGATCATTGAAGCATGGCACCAAGTTGACCAGGAGCTGACTGATAATTTTTATTTGGGCTTAGACCACCGTATTTTCAAAGTACTTCGAACGAGTGGTGGGGCAACTGATTATTGACTTTGCAACTCTTTGTTGTATGTTTGTTGTTAAATAAATTAGTCTTCTTAGTGGCTGTTCCATTCGGAGACTTCGGAAAAGCACCCTTTACTGAAAATTCGACCAAAAAAATAAGTTTTTCCGAGCTCGAATTTGGCAATAATGTGCGAATTGCAGTTCATATTTGACACATTTTTTTACTTTGACACTTTTTCAAAAACATCGTATACAGTGAGTTTTTGGGAAAATCAGAGGTGGCTGTATCATTTGGAGACGCACTGTACATATAAATGCTACTGCCAACACCGCTATCCTTCATATCTAACAATGTCGCAGAAGGATTGACAAGAAGGTTTTCTGCAGATTCAGTGGATGAGTTGGTCAGCGGTCTTCAGGCAATCTTACTATCTTGCATGGTAAAAATGCAAGGTAAAAGTGGTGACAGGCTCTCACAACAGCTTCTTGCTTACAGACAAACTCGGTAGCGGAAATTCGATTACCCGCGTGTTCCGTTTGTTCCAAGATTCGATTTGTGAAAGGTTCTCTTACTGCTCATGATGTTTACCTTAGCTATTGACTGTGGCCGTACGGAAAGATACCACTATCCTAAAATTCAACCTCACAAAGTTTTCATAAAACTATTTACGAAATTTCAAATAGCGGCTTCCGCAATACCTAATTAAACAGACGTTCAATGAGTTGACGTAATATTGTAAATGTCGCATAATCTAGTTGAGGTCACACCTTCCACTCACAATCAGTTCACATCCAAGTCGACCAGGCACTAGAGTGTCCGACCAGACATTTTCTTACTCTTCGAGTTGTCTTTCTTAGTACTCATTGTGAAAAACCGATTGACCTAAGGCTCTAGCTGCTGGTTATGATGAGTAGGGAGCTTTTGCATTGTTGGGGATACAGAAACAATGCGACCATCTGTATACCGCTCAACAGGTTACGCCTTCTTCAACCTTCGTCTCAATGAGGTTGCACATAATATTCCTACCGATGAAATCTTTTTCGCAATGACTTTTCTTTTCTACCAGTTCTAGGTAGGCGTGCGTCTGCTCTCAACCTTTTTACCATATACACCTGCTCAATCACGGAAATCACCTCACCTGATCACGATTCCTCCCCGCTTGGCCCACTTTCAGATTTCATATTCGTTCAATTACTGCGCCCTTTTATGTTTCCTGAGAAATCTTTCGTTTTTATAAAGAGAAGACTTGGGTTGTGGGAGAAATTTTTGTCGACACTTTGAAAGCTTTCTTGAGATATTCCCGCCGCCACTGATTTGAGTTGGCGCTCTAATTTTAAGAGAGTCTTCTTATGAAATTTCCTTTTAGCCCTCCCGTCGTTTGTTGAATGGGACAGTCTTTACACTAGTGTTTTCTTCGAATGACCTCTGACTGATTATCTTCCAGGCATTTCGAAGCAAAATATTTAGTCTAGTCTGTGACCGTGACAGGTTTCTTATCTTCATCCTATCTTTCATGTCAGTTTGGCGATGGACCAACTATGGTGGACACTTGGTCGTCCTTATCTAGAATCGATCGCAGAAATTTAATCATGAATAAAAACTATAAGTATAAAAGTACCACAAATACAGAAACTTTTCCATCGATTCGGATAAACAAGAGCGCGAACGTTGCCAAGTTAACGCAATGTTCTGCACATGGATGTCGCTTCTCATTTGTTTATTTACTATACCTTAAATTCGTGTAACATAGTGTGGGCGAGACCAAATGACTAGCGCGAGCATAAATTTGAAAAAAAGCAAAAGGTGGAACTTAAATAACTGACTGTGTGCTGTTCAGTACACAGTCAGTTCAGGAGAAAGTCTAGCAAAAGCGCGATTTCGCACATTCAGGGGTGCTTTCTCCTCGAAGAAACAAGCAACAAAATTTATTTGTGACAAGAGAGGGGCGATGTGAGTCTTCAAATCTGTGTCATGGGATCTTCGCTCACAGTACAAAACTAGTATTCTTGCTGTATATGAGGATATGATTATTAATATGTTCTAAGGGTATCTCACGAATTTTCTGATAAAGGAAGGCTAAAAACTGATGGTGCTATTTTTTGGACCACCGGGAATGAAATTAAACTAGCAATTATGTTTTTTTGTAGCACTTTCCAAAATATTCGACAAATACAGGGAATTGAACGCGACCTTCAATACACAAGCGTTTTACTCCAGTGTTGGACCAATTAGGGGAACGGGGCTGTTTCTAGAGCGAGAAAGTTATTAAGGAAAACTGGATGGTGACAATTTTTGGTGACAATTGACAAGACGTGCGTACACACCAAAATAGTCTTCTACCGCCTGCAGTGAAGGAGAAGGTACAAGGATAGAAATGCAAGAGGTTAAATGAGCAGCGTTGCTCCTCCCACCACACTCGACAAAAGTGAATGGAAGGTTGAACGCTCTTCATTTGACATACACTACAGGTCCTTTTTGTCTTTGTTCCCTTTTCAAGGGAACCTGAACGAGTTACTTTTACATCTGTAAAAGATCAGTTCAAAGATGTAGGTTATATAGAGCATTTTCGGCACATTTCACTTTTTTTTACTTCTATGGTTGTTGAAAAGGTGCTGGTGTTCCCCATGATACAAGTGATGCATAAGGTGACAATGTCTCATCGCAGAACACAAGTGAGAGCTGGTTCACAACTTTTCACTAGCAATTTTTCACTTTGTGATGGGCCAACCGGTAGGTATAGATGATGATCGATTGAAGGCGTTTACCTTCATATAACCATTACAAAAACTCACTGTGAAAACCCATGTAACCATAACTCATTGTGAGAACCAACGCATCCATGGGAATATATAGTCAGCGAAAATATCGAAGAATTTGGACCAGTGATAAAGGCGGAGCTGCCCTTCAAACGCAACGAAAACAGCCAGGTATGAACCAAATAGTAGTATCTCCTGATGAACGTCGAATATTTACGATAATCTTACTCGCAAATATTGTGGAAAAACACCGGATGTCCAACTATTGCTCAAACAATGTCCAAAGCTCATCTTCAACGAAGGAAGGCCACCTTAACAACTTGATGGGCCTACAAGGGTGTGACAAAGTTTGAAATGCTTCCAAGGAACCAGACCATTAACATGAACCTCTACTCACCCGAGTTTCATGAAGCAATTGAAAAAAATCCCCTTCCTCAAAACTAGTGAGTAGCAAAGGAGCAATGTTATGCTATGACGAGAATATATCGCATACGTTTGGGGACTTGAAGGTAAAGGATAAAGTCTTTTGACGTTAATCAATCCCGTCTGTGGAATGCACCCTCGCGTTCGACTTCCTTTCAGAAACGTGGCAAGAAAATGCGTACGTGGCCAATACAATGAATTGCTGTGGCCATCCGATTTATAAGCAGTGCTTTTATCCTCTCAGGCGATTCTTTCAATGTGAAAGCCATTACCGAGAATGAGGATTTCGAATCTTATGTAGTCCAGTTTTTTTGACCAAAATACCGGAACGTATACGAGAGAGGAGCTGTGAAATTCCTATAGGCGAAAGGTAATCGTACAAAACTGGATGTCTATCTTTGATTAATGCTCGTTCAATAGCAGAAGAATCAGAAGAATTTTTTCGCGCAACGCTCAGAAATCGTAATTATGCAGTTTCCGAACAACTAATATTCGGTCGTCGCAACACTGCTTTTCGCGTGAAATCAGGACAAGTTAATTCTCAGCAGGGGCCATGTTAGAAGTTTCTCAAGTCAATGGAAGAGCCAAAGGTCAACTCTGGGAACAGTACCCGTTCTACAACATGCAAGTCTTGACCATCTTCAAGGCCGGGTAGTCGGTATTAGATACATATGCCAGGAAGGATGAAAACGGTAACTAGTACATCAGTTGATCCACGGAATTCATTGTTAATGCCAGACAGGTATTTGAAGCCTCCACTTTTACGTATTTTAGAACCTCAGTGGATGCTGAATGCTCTGAGCTGAGAGGAACGATTACAATTCAAGTCAGTCCTGCTTTGGAATTGGCCCACGCATTCGACTTCCAGACTTCCAGATTAGAGTCGTACTAGCGTTTGAAGTAGGAACTTGACGGATACAATTATTCATGGGGACTAGTCGTTTGGCGATGGGTGTAAGTTCCGGAACTGATCCTTCCATAATATTCGATCGATGAAAGCCCAGGAAGGGATCAATATCCGGACTAACCAAAGAAATGTAACTTCTACTTCTCAAGCTATACAACAGAGGTTTTTAACAATACTGTGTTCAGCTGCTCTCGCCTTTTCCGGAACCGGGAAGCATGAAAGCTGGTCATCCAAGCACTACTTCACTCTATAGAAAAAAAGTCAATGTTTCAGAAGTTCACAATAAGACCCTAAAAGTTAGATGATTTTATAGCTCCCTACTTTGCAATTACAATCTACGACCCTAATGAATTTTCATAGGTAGGTGGAATTGAGCTTCAACGCCCCGAAGAAGATGATAGCAACTACATAACTAAAACTACATGTAACTAAAGCATAGTCCGTATCTCGGTCTTCGTACAGCTTTGGAAGTAAAAGTCACTTTATGAAGAGAAATACTAATATTCATTGACAGTCGAGCTTAAACGCTGTTTGGAGGGAGTAATTAGTTCAAATTTCCACATGTGTTACTAAGAGATCCTCACGCGGTAGGGACATCCGTGAGCAATAGGGGTCACAATGGCCGGTGACACCATGATCTTATCAGCACTTCTGAGTTTGCTTTCGAATCTGTATCAGGTCACGTTCTCGCTAATGACTGACTACTCAATGATGAAGAATTGCTTAGCGAAATGTTGTATTTCAAATGCCATAATTGAAGCACTATTGAATCGAGCGAAAAATTAATGATGGGAATCGTTCTTCACGAGTTCGAAAGCTGAATCAAAACAGCTGTAACATGAAGATATGACATGTAAGCTCACGGTCGTTCTCTAGTTTGGAAATGCTCATCGTCCCTATTAAAGAAACGGAACTGTCTCATATGCTGTAACTTTAAGCTTGTTAGGCACTACTATCACTGTATCCATTCCGCGCATTTAACTTCTTGAGCCTTTGTCAAAAAAATGTCATATTGCTTTGGTCTCCCAGTGGTAGTAGGGTTTGGACAGTAAATATTGGGCAAACCCACAATGTAAATCGCAAAACCAGTTTGAAAGTGTTGGCTCGGGAGGAAATAAGGTATACAAGAGAGTTACTGCTCAAAAGTGACGAGTGTTCAATCGAACATGCTCTTTAAATATCCGTGCCAAAGAAAAAAAGAGAATTGTTATCGTGTAGGTAAGGGGATGATTGAATTAGAAAACAGGAATGCGTTCGTTGATTCATAGTACTTCTTCGCCTAACTTCCTAGTAAAAAAATTGCTTCTGATGACGTGGGAATGTTCTAGAGTTCACTTGCGTATTCTTAGCCACGCTCGCGTAAATTTCTAGGAGAACCTGACTGGAGCCTACTACAGCTCCCATGAATCATTGAATAACTGGACACGGTATCGTATGACTCCGTTTTTCGAATTAAACTTGCGCACATTCTACATTTCGAAGCATTTTATACATTTTGCTGTACTATTCCATGCATTACTATGGGTGCACAATTAAAAAAAGAGAGTTTGAGGAGAGGTCTTTAAACATACCGAACTTTCGTAGAATTCGCCCACGTGCTAAACTTTCGTTCAGAATCGTAGTGGTCTTAGAATTGTCACAACAGGTTGATCAATAACTTGCCCAATGTAACCAGCGTACAATTCAGAGCTTTTTTGCATCAGACCCTGACAACAATTCCCTGGCTCCGAAAGAATATAAGGCTTGGTTGACCATATCGCTATTGCGGTAGAGCTATTGGACTGTACGTATCAGATCGACGTCACCCTCCAACCCATTTCACAAATAAAGCCTTGCAATTTATCTCATTACACTTTGACTTTCTCATTACACCTTGACTGTAACAATGTAGTGCCAAGTGGCAACCGTCAGTAGACACACAGTAGACGTAGACGCAACCACAAATCTGGTCGTATCGTATCCCGCAACGATACCCGTCGCCTTTCAACACTCCATAGTCGGCTGATTATTCTGAGCCTGCTAGAATAAAACTACTGATTCGTGTTCCGGCTGGCTCCCGATACTCATGTAGAGATCATATACGCATTCAAACGCTTTTGCGATTCCGAATTCAAAAAAAAAACAATCCACTGCGTCCAACTCCTTATGAGCAAATGCGCGAAGCTAACGCTTCCTTCCTTATCCATGGTGGCTATTTTTGAACTTTCTCTCAATATGCTTCTCACACGAGGATTGGGGTAGTAAGAAATCTATCCTCGTATAAATCTCCATACTACAATCCCTTCTACAGGGTGCGCCATAAATATGGTAACAACTTTTCAGACCTCCGCAATTTCCTTATTTGGAGGGTTTCTTCAAAGCTGTACCTTCCCTTATGTTTATGATATACTCTAGGTCACATATCTACTTTGGTACTCTTAATTCATCAGATTTTAATAAATGATGGAGCCTCGCAGACATCCACCAACCTTTACGTCTTTGCGCGCATTTGGTGAATCCTTTTCCGGGATCGCTCCTCGTTTCAACATTTCCCACATGACAGTTTCTTGAATCGCCATGTGTAGACAGGTCAATGACAAACCTCAAAGTGGTCGTCTTGCCTTACATACGCCTCCTTTTCTGAATACAATGGCTTGGGAAGGAGTACATACAAACAAATCGACAGTCATTTTTCTCGTTTTTCTGCGGAACCTGCAGAAACACGAGAAAAATGACTGTCGATTTGTTTGTATGTTCTAATCGGATGCGAAGAGTCTACCCCGTGAAACTACATTGTCTCCAGATAGGTTTCAAAAGTTTTATAAGCTTCTTGACGCGAAGAAGTTGGTGCGAAGAAACAAAGGTCATGCGCTACTTTAGCGCGGCACGCGCTTCGACACCCTTTTCTTTGACTAGGGTGTGTTCGACGTGGAAGAAATGTTGAGTTCTCAGAGTGTACAAATATATCACACTACGAGTGTTGAAGCCGCTTAGAAGAGTCAGATCGCCTTCCGTAGCCGTTTTCCCTCTTTTATGATGGTTTGAGCTAGAATATGTACCATCAGAGCGATATCGCAAGTTTTAGACAAGAAAAGCGGGAAATACAATCCGAACCTCTTCAACAAGGATTTTTCTGAAAGAATGCAGCTGAATGTCAAAGATTTCTGTGGGGATACGTTTTGAAAACTACGGCGCACCCACTCACGATTAGGAAAAGATCAAGACCGGTGCTGAGTAAATGTTTGCGACTTTATCCCGGTTTCCAAACTTTCTATGAATTCCTCGCGCCACAATGTTATGGATCGCTGAGTATAACCCATACTGGAGAGGAAAGCCTGCGCTTCCAAAGCCCCACAGTTGCTGCTCCTAAGAAATCATCAAAAAACCCCGGGCTGGAGCTTCTCAAGAAGCTATGCGTGCCCCCGTCGACGAGTAGCCGAAGCAGTTTCGAGCTATAATTAGTGCGGAAGAAGGTTAACATCACTGTGTAATCATTCTGTAGATCCGATGCATAGTACATAACTCACACGAATTCACCATGCATCAATAAGAATTGCTGTAGCTGTAGCGAAATTCTTTTGTTACCATATTTATGGTGCGCCCTGTACATGTGTGAGACTGAACACTTGTCCACATAAATGGTTTTTGTTTGCAATCGCATTGTTTATTTAACCTTGTCGTTCCGAATGCATTATCCTCACACAACAGAAGCCTATCATTAAACAGCAAAACTCTCTCAGCAAACTATATGTCTCTGAGAATAATAATATTCGTTATTCATTAATTAATTCATACAGCTAACTGCGTAGGCATATGCAACTACGACTCATAGGGAGCAAACCATGCATGTTTGAGCGCATTGTTAAAGTGCCGCATTGTTAATTATTTTACTTATGTAGAGTCCGCACCTCTTCCCACGACGTCTATGTACTGATGTATGGCTTGAGTCTAATAAGCTTTCGAAGTTGTATAAGGTGAGAAGTCGACGAGTGTAATTATTAAAACTGTTCTCGGAGATGTGGATCACGTTACATTAATGACAGATCTTTCTGCTACATTGTCTGCCCTTCTACATGTTTGCCATCTACAAAGATTTCGGCATCTTCACGCGTTCTTTAGTCGGAAATGGAAGACGATGAATATGTGTCGAAACGAAGGACATTGGTGTTTTTTCTCAGGAATGACGGTATTCGGAAATCTAGAATGTCGACAAAGGTTTCTACAAACGTTGTATGCCTATAACCCAGGCATAGGCACGGTGCTTGAAATGGGTTTGAAATAGGTCGCAATCGCCGCTAGTTCAACCGAATGCTTCATAAAGTGTTCTTTGATTCACCTCTTGCCGCAGTTCACCTTTCACCTATGTTTGTTACGATTTTTTCATGGTAGTGCGTTCCGCTCAAGTGAACTTGTCGTTTTTTAGTCGCTGAATTCATCGAGGGCTGCATTCTGTGGAGACATCCGGTTGCTTGTCAAATTCTCGTATATTTACTTTAGCAGTTGATGACGCATCGAGCTGATGTCATAGGTAGCTGGAATCACATTCAGCACACCTCCATTTAAGAATTTCAACTAACCTTCACGGCGCCACCCAGCGGTAGCTCCAAATTGAGTTTCACATATCTTCTTGGGCAAAATGATTGTGTCGAATCGGGTTAGTTTAGTCTGAAAACTCTTTTATTAGGGTTTTTCCTCAAAACTCACTTCAAAATGAGACGACGGAGGAGTGGTGGTTCCAAAAAACTTTGTTAGTAAATAGACGACGAATCGCGAAGTATCTCACCAGCTTACCAAATACTGTGAGGAATGCCTTTGGGCGTACTGTAGAGTGTACACAAATTACTCACCTGAGAAGATAATAAGGAACCCCTCTGTGGTATTTCTCTCCGAACTCCCACTCGAACGGCACTGGTTCCACGCAGCTACCGTAACTTTCCCCCTTTCAGCACGCGATTGCACGGGATCGAAATAGAGGGATTTTGACGTCTCGAATGCTGACGCAGCAGCCTCACAGACCCGCACCACACACTCCCGTGTGTCATCGTCGGAGGTACCCTTCCTTTGCGTCGTATGTGTGACGGGTGTTTGGAGGCGCTTTAGCGTGTATTTGGGTTACTATGTCACACCTACTGTCAATGATGGTCATCGAGAGACTTTTGACTCGCAAGACAACCTTGCGAGTCAAACGTTTCTCGTTTAGAGCTGGGAGCCATTATTCAATGCTTTCAAAAAAGGTACCGTTAAAATGTCTTCGGCTCAATTTAGACATCGGGTTGCTAAAATGCTGTCAAGATATAACACAGAGTAAAAGCGTTTTTATCAGCTGACTACTGAACTATACATAAAATTCTTCATCTATTACTGTAAGATATTGACATCTGGCTTGATTTCATGAAAATTGTGTTTGAGTTTTCGATGTTTTATCTCTATACTTTCCACACCTGTGCCTTTTGCGCACGTGAACCTATATATACACCTATACAATCCGGCGTGATTGAGTCCGTCTTGCCGCGATCTAATGTGTCAAGCGCGGCGCGCCGTTTTGGTGAAGGACTGCACCCAAAAGATGCGACTTCAAATTCGTCCTCCACCATTTGCAACTTCCAATAGGGCCGTCCTTCAGGGAAACAGTATCTAGTATTCGTGCTGCTTTACGATGCGATGCCTTCTATCATTCTAGTTCATGTCTCGCTAGTTTAAAGGCACAGTTAGCCATCATTTTGAGGTACCCTTTTCAAGCCGAAAAACAGAAGTAGTGGCTGGAAATAGGCATAAGTGGTGAAGGAATCGAAAAAAATTCATCGATCCTGCTAATAATAAGGCTCCTCAAAAGCAGTGACAGCGAAGGGTGAGCAAGATCACCATGACGGCGATGACATGGGAGGGGTATTTGAACGAGATTTCAGTTATCGCAATTGCACAAAGAGCTGGCTGGATTAAGCCAAAACTGTTCATAATTGCCGTTCACTGTCACTATGGGTCACGATAAGTTGTTTGAACTTTCTATACGAATTTCCTAGTGAATGGCGCAGCCGTTACAATGCCGTTGAAACCCAGCCACACATACACGCGGGACGATCCCTTATAATGCCCTCCCTAGACTTTTCCGACCTGAGAGCATATGGTATACGAAGGTGTCACAGATTTATCTTAAAGGGATATCTCATAAGTCATTTTTATCGTGAATACTATGAATCTTCGAATCTTGTGATACGAGCTTTTCTGATGTGAATGCCTAACAACCAGTATATTGTTAAACCCTTGATGTTCTGAGAGCACATCCGGAAGCTGCCAAGCAAGAAAAATCTGAATCGTTCTGGATGCCTCATAAATAGCCAACAAGTCTCGATATCAACGCGAATTTCGTAAGTCTACGCATTTTGAGAACTTCAACAATCCAGGCAGCAGGCAGGGTCAACTGTGCAAGAGCCTCTCTAAGTCTTTGACTTCTAGAAGCGAATGTTGTTGCAGAAGAAACTGAATACCAATATTAACCACTCGAGAAAGAGGCCGTGGCCATCTGTTGGAGATATGCCGGAGCCGGAAAGAAATCCTAGTTCATACAAACAGGAGCACCGCAAAAGTATCAAATATGCTAGTTGTGAAATCGCACAGGTATACTCTATCTCGAGCTCCTATCAAGCTGTGTTACAGCGGCTGATTATACTCAACTTAAGGAACTCGCTGGAACGGCACGAACACAATTTGATGATTGCCGATGGCGTAGCAACGTGATAATGCTCCCCTGCATGTTCTGAGGAACACACAGCAAATATGGCTGAGTACGGTTGCAAAATGTCATCGTCAACGTCAAAGCAGCTTCTTTCATTTTGTCCAACTCGAACGTTGTAATCGAGAGTTTCCGAATCGCAGCCCACATAGTTCCAGCCAAAGTTTTGGGAGGAGGGCACTGAGCAACTATCAGATTTTCAGCCACAAGTAATAGAAAATAATAGCCCCACGTTGTACTTCAATGACAGTTCAATATTGCATGGTAAGGTAAGCAATTGCTTGCAAAAGCAGTCATATGTGTCGCACGGCTCCGAAAGGTTTGTGCGACAATCTAGTAGCTGCTAGAGGCCTATTTTCACTTGATTGCTCTACCTCACCAAGACAACCTTAATTGAAACTGACGCTTACTAAGGCTATAAAATGAGCACTCTTGGGCAGAATCATGAAGGAGTCATTGAACGAAAGACTTGCTAGCCAAGCAAACAGTATTTTTGTGACGAAAGCGCTGACGAAAAAAAATGCAAAACTTCCGCTGATCATTTTAGTGACAGTCTTTACACTAGAGAAATCCCAGTTAAACTCTGACCTCTCATTAAAGAACCTTCGAGCCGTATATCGCCGTAGAAGGAGCACAAGTTACTTTTTCCGGGGACAGGGTTTCTATATACCTTAAAACTTGCAGACTCCAGCTGCTCCCATGGTAAGCAGGAACGTGCACGTTCTCAATATCAATACCTATTGTACAACAACCATGACATCTAAAGCTTCTGTTAGACCGCGACCAGTGCTTAAATTTGTCTAGGGCCAATCGTACAAGTCCTTAACCAGAAAGATCAGGGGTTCTAGAACCTTTCTTTTTCAGAGCGCTCTGCATGGGATTGGGATTGACAGGCAGTCGGAAGACTTATCCAGATCGAGAAAGGCTAGGTCGCAAGGTATACCATTTTCTTGATACTTTTCCTCACTTGTCTAGCTATGAACATGGCATCCGTCTAAGGCCATTCTGATATGACGTCAAAGCGCTCCAATCTTATCGCTTGATAGCTAGAACAACCCACCGCTCTCCTTTTCTGCTCAAAGATAAGGCTGATACTGCTTCTTTTCCTAGCATATGGGATTCTTCCTGCAATAGTCACCGCGATCAGGAACCGGGTGAGTCACGTGATCCCATGCCTTTCGGGCACCTTCTGTGGCTCAATTGGTGCTCTAGCTTGATCATTTGCCTTCCCAACCTTTATCTTCCCTACTGGTTGACAGACCCTTCTGTCCAGAGTGCGATGGGGCCAGCCGTTAGTCTAGCGGGAGCCGTTTTTAGAGGCGAATGCTTCCTTTAGGAGCCTTTGAAATATTCATTCCACCTACGCCTGAATCCGCTAGGCGCTAAGCTTCCTTAGGGTTCACATTCTTGTTCTCAACAGACTTCACTATTCCCATGTCCCAGGTAGGCCGGTACCGCGCTTCCGTCAGCTGGAAGAAAACAATTCTCCTTCATAATCATCAAGCTTATGGTAAAAAAGTGTACATTTCCATGAATTTTTTCTTCTTATCAATAGCCTTGGTGAGACTCTCGAATCTTCTGTGGGCAGGCAGATATCTTGAAGCTCGCATCCTCTACCAGCGCTTGTGGGATATTTTTTCTGGCCCACAATTCGCTGAACTTCATCGTTTCAGGATCATGCTCCATTGGAATCAAACTCAAGCCTATCCCAGCGTTTTCTTTTTGCACATCAAAGAATCATTTTGACTGGCTGCTCTAAGTCTGCTGAATCTGCCCTTTGTTATTTGGGAGTTCATCTTTCAGAATCTTCTGTCCAAGGTGGCTTGGTGCGGCTTCCACCGCCAGACCTTCGATTCGTTCTCATCCTTGATTTCTTGGGAAGCTTGATGGTATGTTTGCTAGGAGAGACCTGTGCTTTGGAGCCAAATCTTATTGTTGGTCAGGTAGTATCCGATTTCCTCAACAGTTTCGAAAGAAAACTTTCTTACGAGTAAGTGTTCTTTTGCCATTTCTTTTCCTTTACTGCTGTAGATAATCGTCTGGGTTTCCTCTTCGAAAAGAACGCTGACGCAGGCCGCCTATTTCTTTGCCTTCATGAATCCTTCCAGGTTTCTTCGTTCACTATGAATGTGGTCATTAAGATCACCCGCTACCGTGGCCTCGTCAAGGCTCGGTTAGAGCTCACCCAACTCGTAATCGGGGCAACTGGCTCGCAGTGAGTCCACGGATATCATTGTCCAGTACTCCTCTTCCGTGTCTATCCTCACATCCATTGTTCGGGAATTGTTAACACCGGATCCGAGTTTTTGAAGCATCTGCTACTGCGATGGCCACACTGCATTTCGTTCGGTGTCTTCTCCTTTGTCGGATAGTAGTAAGGCTTGGCACGAGCCGACTTCTCCGGCCTTTGTTCCTTTCGAGCTTGTCTCCTGAAGGCATAGGGCATGCAGTAGCGCTCAAAAGTATTCGGCCAACTTTACCTTGCCGTAACTTTTTTCTCAGTGGAGCAAATCGCATGAAGTTTTGATATGTTTAGCTGAAGCATATTTCACACTGTCCAACACTATTTAACTGCAAAACAGCCATATCCACATACTAGTGGGGAGGCGTTTGTAGACTATGCTGAAAGCAAGTTCGTGACGTCTGCAGTTATTCCGACCTTATGTGCGTTTTTCTTCTCTTCTGGGTTCGATATTAGTGCTCGTACCCTTAAGACAAGGCCAAAAGGAAAGGACTCCTAGAAGGACCAACATTCGTGTTTCCAGTTGATTTTTTCAAGCCTTTTGGATATCTGGAATATGATCAGATTGCAGGTTACTAGTGGTAAATATTCACATTACACCAATGCTACACATATTGAATTTTCACTTGATTAGATCCAGTAGGAAAGGAGTTATGACTGAAAAGTTCGAGTGAAGAAGCACTTGGCCGGATACATTTGAGCGCTACTGTATATGTTTCTGCGCCTCAGTAGGTCACCAACCTCTCGGACTTTTCATCAAGCGATCCCACGATCAGAATCCCTATTCGGACAAACCTCTTTGATCGAGGTGCTCTGTAGCCCTCGCACACTCTTTCTCTCGCTCTCTCTCTCTCTTTCTCTCTCTCTATATGTATATATATATATATCCTACTTATATAATCGGCTAGCGTGTGTCTGTTGGTGTGTTTGTGTGTCAGTGTGTGTGTGTGTCAGTATGTGTGTGTGTTTGTCTGACCGGAAATTCATAACTCCTGTCCCACTGAACCTAGAACATTCAAATTTGGAAGAGAGATAGGCGACACGATGAGAACAGCGATGGTACGTGGTAGGAAGTGACAACTATCGATATAAACTGATAAGGAGCCTTAAAAAGCAAAAGCCTGAGTATCCGTAACTCCCTTCGTATTAGCGATGAAGCCTTGGCACTTGGGCAGGTGGTTTAGGATGTGAAGGGACCGTTAAAGATTGGTGACAGAGAATGATAACAAGTGATAGGGACTGATAAGAAGCCACAGAAGGCGAGGGCATGTAGGTCTGTGATGCGCTTCCCGTTAATAGTGGAATCTTGGTATTTCAATAGATGTCACAATATGGAAGGTGTCACAGGATCGTAGGTACTCGGTGATAGGATCCAGAACGGTTGGTACCAGACCAGGAGCTGATAAAACTGACAAGGGCTAATGATATCCTCAAAAGCGTAGAGCCACTATAATAATGGCATTAATAGTGGTGCCTTGACAGTTTGGCGTGTGACGTGGAGTATGGCGAGATCGTAGACGACCGATGATAGGAACTGATAACAGCTGATAACAACTGATAAGAGCACTTTCGAACTGAATTTACCTCCTGTGGTATTTGCGATGTATTTATGATTACGACTATTACATAGATTACGACCGCTCCCAGCAAGGTTTCTAACTCGATGGAAGATCAAGGGCACTTTATATTTTGATATCATTTACGACAAAGCTCATCCGACCGCCAATAATTTGGGATTCTCAACTAATGATGTACCCGTGGAAGAAAGAAGGCTCAAAGATAACGACATCTGATAATGGTGTTATTATCACTCGAGAACATTAGTGAGCACTACACAATTCTTTGGTTGCCTATCAGTTAAACCTTTAATGGTTCATAATTTTCGAGATGAAGAGCAACCATTTGACACATTCAATCGTAGGCGTAAGCGTGGGCATGTGGTGCACGCATTGGCGTGCGTAGCCCAACTGGTATATATATATATATATATATATATATATATATATATATATTCCTTTCTCCGAGCTAAAACGATCCCCTTTCTCTACGATGAGCGATATTGCTTTTCCACGCATCGCGAATCAATCGCGATACCGCCTAACATGTTTGCGGCGAAAACACGCTTAAGCAACATCGTCAATTCACAATTACTTGCTTTCTGCTTCATTTTTCTCACCTCTATACTCATGGTAGGTGAGTTTCTGTCACATTTATATTTCAAGCTAAGCTAGGAGTAGGATTCCACGTTTGCCACCAATACAACAAGTAGTTTTTAAAGTCCTGTGAACGGTCAACACAGCTCCCCCCTGGATGGCACACCACGCACTCCGTGGGCCTCTCGCCTCGCTCAAGGTGTCGTATATGTGTAGGCATGTGTATGAAGGCACTTGGGTGTGTCTTTGGGTTACTGTGTAACACATTCACGGTAGTCTAAAATCCGTCTCGTCTCTGAACGGGAATGGTATAACAGACGAGTTCCAGAAAAGTGATCAATCAAGCCACATTCGGTTTAGTCGGGGTTTTATCGAGATATTCCTCTCTTAACGCGCTCCTTTCCATCTCAAATCATCCTCATCTCCAATTAGATGAGCACATATACTCACCGCCCGCAAAAGCTTTTACCATTTAGCTCTAGAGGGGAATGAACATTAGAAGCCGCTCAGAATTTTTTGATCGATGGGGAACCTCTATCTGCACGAAGCTCTACTTGCACACCTGCTGTTTTGTTGCTCATCAGCTACAAGTATGGTCTCCACTCGTCCCGGTCGCAAGCCAGTAAAATTAGGTGGTTCTCCTTACTCTAGGAATACGGCACTAGTCCAACAGACATTGCAAACTATATCTATCGGAAGTCAAAGCAGAAAGGGTCGTAGATTCAAACGATGAACATTGAGTTGAATGTCCTTTGCCTCCTTCACTTCTTCTTTGATGCCCTTGAGTGACCCCCCTCCTGCTCGTCCCTTCTGCTTAGCTTCGGAGCTGCCTAGAAGTTGTTCACTATGTTGAGTTATCATTTCATGAGACGCGTCTGGAGCCGATTTGTTTGGTTGAATGTAGAAGAACCATCAGAAGTCAGCCCGATTCTTCTTATCATCGTCTTTGTTATTCTCAGGTGCAGACCGATCTTTCCTCCCCATCTGATGACCTCGTCAAGGCTCAGGTAGAACTCTTTCTTTTGGTGTCTTCTCCATTGAAAAAGAAGTTAAGACTTTCTTCGATTTCGAGACCTTCCCTCCCTTTCAGAGTGTCTTCTGAAGGCATAGGACCAGAGGCTCCTGAGAGCCTCATCATCTCAGTAACAGTTCAGGACTACCCATTAGACGACCGAACGTTCCGAGTCCAAACTCGAACTAAGTTTTTTAGTCGAGGTTGTTCACTCTTAGGTAGCCCTTGCGTTCACAGAACTTGGGCAGGGCTCTGTGCGCCAGTTCCAGGTGACGTCCTAGCTTTATACTTATACTAACTTATACGTTTCGTCTTCACTCATGTGCGAGCACCAGCAACAAATCATTCGTTTCTGTCTTTCGCGATCGCCATCCACGGTTGACACAGAATTCGACGAAGATGACGATGTGAGCAGTCGTTCAGCTGCTGTCGCAGCTGTTTCACGTGATTGACAAGCACATCCCCCCATCTCGCCTGAGGCCTACCCTTAGAACGCCAAGACTCCACGGGAGCCCACTCGACTGTCCTTCTCGTCCATCTGTCATCATCTCTTCTCATTATATGACCGGGCAACCGTAATTTTGCGTTCTTCATGTATCCCACCAGATCGCGGAGTCGAGACATTCTGCGCATATCGGAGCTGCGGAGTCCGGCTCGATACTGAGTGAGCCGATTGAACCTCAAAAGACGTCGCTCGAGCGCTCCGTGACTTATACTCAAAGCCCTAGACGTGGATGTACTGGTCACCCAAGTATCCGACCCGTAGTAGAGTGCAGGAAGAACTGTGGGATCGAACAAATTAGCGCGAAATTCCGGATCAGCCAGATGGTTGCGCGAAATTCCGGATCAGCCAGATGGTTGGTAAACTCTTTCAGAGGCCCGAGGGCGGCCCACGCTGCTTTCTGCCGTCTCACCAGTTTTTCCCTCATGTCGTTGTCTGTATTCACGGAACACTCGAATACACGTAGGACGAGGTTTCCTTGATAAGTGTACCATCGATCTTAATTTGACCTTCGTCGGCCCAAGCATTCTTCATGAAATGTGTCTTGGTTTGGCTGATCCGCAGCTCTACCTTCTTTCCTGTTTTATTGAGCTGAGCAAGCATAGCCTCAGCTTCCCTAATGTTGCTTGAAAAGAGAATGATGTCGTCCGCAAATCGGAGATTTGAGAGGAATCGTCCGTCTACACGAATGACCTTCTCCTCCCAGTCCAGCGACTCCGTAACCTACTACAGCGCGGCTGTGAACAGCTCCGGCGAAATAGAGTAGCCTTGTCTTGCACCCTTCCCTATGGGAATGGGGAGAGGTCGTTGAAACAGCTCCACAGTCGCGCTGCAGCGACTACTGCAGTCAGCTAGTGCTCTTATGTAGGGAGCATCGACTCCTTGGTCGGCCAGTGCTGACAGAACCGCATTCGTTTCGATGCTGTCAAAAGCCTTTTCGTAGTCAACAAGTGTAAGGACAAGAGGCATTCGAAATTCTCGGCACACTCCGGTGACCATTGCGACCGCTTGGATGTGATCTGA
This sequence comes from Haemonchus contortus, assembly GCA_000469685.2. Classification (NCBI taxonomy): domain Eukaryota; kingdom Metazoa; phylum Nematoda; class Chromadorea; order Rhabditida; family Trichostrongylidae; genus Haemonchus; species Haemonchus contortus. Next base: position 47,012,327 of record LS997563.1, on the reverse strand, counting down.
GCAGCTGAATACCTTCCGGAATACGGCCTGCTCTACAGACTGAGCTTCATCCGACTTTCGCGATATGCGGGTTAGAGTGATCTTCGTGAACAGTTTGTGAAGCACACTTAACAAGCTTTGGCTGGCAATTGCGAAGATCATCCCGGTCTCTCTTCTTGTGAAGAATGACCATCCGCAAGTTCCTCCACTGTTTGGGGATCTTCTCCTGCTGGAGGTAGGACCTCATGTGTGTCACGAGAAGCGCACGAAATTCGTAGCCACCTGCACGGAGTAGGTCGGTTGAGATCCCGTCGGGGCCTGGAGTTATACCCCTTTCCATGCTCGCAATCGCTCACCTTCGAAGAAAGGATCCGAGGTGCTGTTACGTCAGTGGGGATTTTTGGTTTTCTGACGTGTATCGTGGATCGGTACAGGTCGGTATAAAACCACCGTGTGACTTCTTCCATCTCAAATCTCGATGTTGTAAATGTTCCGTCCTCCTTCTGCAAGCACGAAAGTGGAATACTGTGGTCCTGGAAACCACGATGGCATTTTCTCAGACTGGTTCTGTTCAAGGCTGCCTCCAGCAGTCTTTTTGTAACAATACCCTGCTCTAACAGCCGACCTGTTAATCTGGTCCTGACGCTGGTACCGATAGCGTTCCTGCAATTTTTGCAGATCACATTTCTTGTCTCGACAGCAGTTGAACTCGTGATTTTACTGATGCGGACATGCGCCAACACTCTAAACTACTCGACTATCCTTGACCGAATACAATAGGAGAATGCCATTTGGTAATCTCACCATCTTTTGTTAATGGCGGAATGGCATTGCGAAATAGGCTTGAAATATAATAAAACTGAGGCGAGTAACTGCATCGCTAGTATTGCAATTCCCGGTCATTCCAAGCCAGATGTCTCAACATTTTGGAGCTTAACATCATCCCCTGGAACAACTTCATCTTTTGTCTCACTGGGAGGGCATAGGTGGCAAGGAGGAAAACCTGGTAGGAAAGCACCTGCATAGCAGTAGCTGTGCGTTGCTCGAGGCAAATTACATGCTACTCGTATCACTTCTTCGGTTATGCCACTAGTGCTCGGATACAAGTGACCAGGCCAAAATTCGAATCGCACGAATGTACCCATACTTTTGGCTTAATGTAGTCGCTCTTTATGCAATTGCAACAACTGAAATCTCGTCCAAATAGTTTCCATCATGGTAATCCTGTACTAGCTCTATTTTCACTTCTTTTGAGAGCCTGATTCTTCACAAAACCGGCAAACTTTCTCGTTTTCTTCACCACCGATGCACTATTACAACTACCGACAAAGTGTACCCGAAACTGTGTCTTTGAACGAGCTGCCGCATTAGCGTTATTTATGCTTTTAACTGACAGTCTGCAGCTCCTCAAAACACACGCAGTTGTTGAGAGGAGTCTTCGTGTAGAGGTAGCTCTGCTTTAACATCATCATCAGTGTGAAGCTTCAAATTCACTTCACAATAAAAAGCCTACCAAAATGGGATCAACTATGTAGCGATCGACTTAGCATTACTTTTCTCGTCTTCTTATTGTTAATCCTCTTAACGTATTAGAATAGTATTTACTGATGCAGAAGCGTTCTTATGACAGAGACCAAAATCGAAAACAGATGGTGGGCAATCAGACGACAGGTTAGGTACTGCGCGGATGCCCATCGTCAAAAGTTATGAGGAATACATGAAAAATCGCATTTTTGGAGACATGCCTGATGAAGACCTTATATGCAGGCCAAGTTGAGTTTTTTTATATTCTGTTTTCCTGTGTGGCGCGAAGCATAGCGCGTGATTTGTGATCTCGCCCACAATTTTGTACATTTATTATTGATTAGATTTCTTTTCATTGCGAATTGAAGAAACTAGCCCTAAGAGTCGAACGTTTTGCTCCTTTCGGGTACAATACCCACCCTAAATGTTCGAAAAAAAAACGCAAAAAACGCGTTTTCGCGTTTTTTTTTTCGTTTTTTCTCTATAACTAGGTTCGTTTAAAGTTTTTCTATATAGTGTGCTATATGATTGAACTCTACTCCTCGAGCTCTATAACATGGTTTATCTAAAATTTTAAAAAGCTCGATTTTGAAGTCCCCCATCCATCAAAGTTCCTGAGGATACGTCATTAGCATCGACGCCTGCTATAATTATAACCAGAAGGCATTCTCTTCTATTGAAAGTAGTCAATGAAACGTGGAGTAGCTAATATTTCCCCACATTCGACGGAAATTAGACCATGGCATTCTTCAGATCATCCTGATCATTTCGATGTCATTTTTCCTCGAAATGGATGAATTTGGCTAGGCGCCAAATTCAAACGACAGAGGCTTTTCAAGATGAAGAATACCTAACATCATTTAGTTTCTGTTCTCAGTGAATGGTATGTCTCTTCTTCAGAGAAATTACTTTCTATACCTTGAAGATTTTTGATTTGAGTTAAAAAGGAAAGGTTATATAATCGTTTAAAATCTGGTACGCGCCATGTTTTTGCAAAGAGCATACGTTTTCTTGCTTTTTCAGGTAAGATTTCCGATGTTCAGGAAGGAGCTACGCACTGTTTCGGAAGTATTCATGCTGAATTCTTTGTGAACCATCACTGACTGCAAAAAATCGTAACTTGTCTAGACCCTAAGACTAAATATGGGCCCCCGATTTGGCCCCGAAGCACAGGAGACAAAATCTTGATTTTTGCAGTCGAACTAAACATCCGAAAACCTACATAGTTTGAATCCATTTTCAAAAAGCTACTCAGCCATGTGAAAATCGATTTACAAATTTCACTTCGAATTCGCACCTTCAGCACCCGCTTTTCTACATTCCCATTCTCTCGGCCACCAGATTGGCTCTCCAGCTCAGCTAGCCAAGACAGGGTATGGTCCCGCGACCTCTGCGGCTCTTGCAGTAATTACCTAGGGAGTTTCTTCGCACCTCGACAGTAGCCTACCTATTAATGGTGCCGCAGTCGTAAACTGTTTTACAATCCACACATTCAAATGTAGCCGGTACCTTAACTTACTGATGAACTTGAAAATAGTGAAAATACTGAAAATTATACAAATTACACGCGAAAAACTTTAAAGCATGACTAATTTCGGTAAAAACGAAACATCTGGGTACTATTTTACTATTACAACCCCAAAAACTCAAAATTTTGATTTTCGATGAAACTTCGCCTATAGGGATAATCCGATGCCCTGATAACGAATATGACCTTCATTTTTGGCGCTGGCGCCATTTGGCGCCCAATGGCGCCAGTTTGGCGTCAAGGGTGTTTTCACCAATTTTGCTGAAAACTTGCGTTCAGGGGTTATTTGAGGTCCTGATAACGAATATAGCATTCATTTATGCCGCTGGCGCCATTGGGCGCCGAATGGCGCTAGCGCCAAAAATGAAGGTCATATTCGTTATCAGGGCATCGGATCCTACATTATATAATTCGCTAAGTGTGTCTGTTGGTGTGTCGGTGTGTGTGTGTGTGTGTGTGTGTGTCGGTGTGTGTGTTTGACCGGAAATTCATAACTCCTGTCCCCGTGGACCTAGAAAGCTCAAATTTGGTAGGAGTACGGGGGGCAGAAAGGGAACACTTATGGCAGGTGGCAGAACCGGACCCCGCCCACAGGGGGCGGGGCGTGCGCGATAGAAATTTTGGGCCGCGAACTCATAACTCCTGTTCCACTGGACCCAGAGCGTTGAAAATTGGTAAGAGTGAAGGAAACTGGATGGGAACACTAATGGCAGGTGGCAGAACCGGACCCCGCCCACAGGGGGCGGGGTGTGCGCGATAGAAATTTTGGGCCGCGAACTCATAACTCCTGTCCCCGTGGACCTAGAAAGCTCAAATTTGGTAGGAGTACGGGGGGCAGAAAGGGAACACTTATGGCAGGTGGCAGAACCGGACCCCGCCCACAGGGGGCGGGGCGTGCGTGATAGAAATTTTAGGTCGCTAATTCATAATTCCTGCTCCACTGGACCCAGAGCGTTCAAACTTGGTAAGAGTGAAGGAAACAGGATGGGAACACTAATGGCAGGTAGTAGGACCGGACTCCGCCTACAGGGGGCGGGGCGTGCGCGATAGAAATTTTGGGCCGCGAACTCATAACTCCTGTCCCCGTGGACCTAGAAAGCTCAAATTTGGTAGGAGTACGGGGGAAGCGTTCAAAATCGGTAGTAGTACAAGCGGCGGCATGGGAACACTTATGGCAGTTGGCAAGATCGAACTTCGCCTACAGTGGGCGGGGCGTGTGCGTTAGAAATTTTAGGTTGCAAATTCATAACTCATAATAACAACCTAATAACAAGTGAGTAAGCATTGCAATCCCCCTCGCGTCAACACTGGAACCTTCTCAATGACGGCAATGTAGGATGCGTCGTGGTCGTAGGTACTCTGTGACAGGAACTGATAACAACTGATAAGAACTGATAATGGGCCTTAGAGAGCAAACGGGTATTCATGGTCAAATACTGACTCTTTAAAATGTTTCATTCAATAAGACAGGTAAATGCAGTAATAGCGACCGATCACAGATATTTCTCCATAACAAAATGAGAATATTGTCCATTTCTTGCTATTGAACTACGACCGTTACGTTGTAAGCTTTGTGACACTAGGAAGTACCACGATTCCTTTTTGTTTTGTGACATATCATTTGTGACTAAACTCATCCGACCGCTAATGATTTGGGATTCCCAATTAATGAAAACTCCGTGGGGAAAATGTTCTATTGATAACGACATCTGTGATAGGCGTTACTATCCATTTCTAAGTACAAGACATTGGCTTTCAATCAGTTAAGCCATCAATGTGACTCAATTTCGAGATGAAGAGCAATGAATCGAGACTTCTAATTAGTATGCGATCAATTATAATACATAGAAATCGCTCCCAATTCGGAGCTAATGCTGGGAGTGTAGAGCTTTCAAGGAAAAGCAAATTTCTTACAAAAAGGCAAAAAGGAGGAGCGCCCGGCGAAGCCGGGCGTTATCATAAGAAGGAGGGAAGCCTGGCGTTAGCCGGGCGGCCCGACTGGTTATCCCTACAGGCGGAGTTTCATCGAAAATCAAAATTTTGAGTCTTTGGGGTTGTAATAGTAAAATAGTACCCAGATGTTTCGTTTTTACCGAAATTGGTCATGCTTTAAAGTTTTTCGCGTGTAATTTGTATAATTTTCAGTATTTTCACTATTTTCAAGTTCATCAGTAAGTTAAGGTACCGGCTACATTTGAATGTGTGGATTGTAAAACAGTTTACGACTGCGGCACCATTAATAGGTAGGCTACTGTCGAGGTGCGAAGAAACTCCCTAGGTAATTACTGCAAGAGCCGCAGAGGTCGCGGGACCATACCCTGTCTTGGCTAGCTGAGCTGGAGAGCCAATCTGGTGGCCGAGAGAATGGGAATGTAGAAAAGCGGGTGCTGAAGGTGCGAATTCGAAGTGAAATTTGTAAATCGATTTTCACATGGCTGAGTAGCTTTTTGAAAATGGATTCAAACTATGTAGGTTTTCGGATGTTTAGTTCGACTGCAAAAATCAAGATTTTGTCTCCTGTGCTTCGGGGCCAAATCGGGGGCCCATATTTAGTCTTAGGGTCTAGACAAGTTACGATTTTTTGCAGTCAGTGATGGTTCACAAAGAATTCAGCATGAATACTTCCGAAACAGTGCGTAGCTCCTTCCTGAACATCGGAAATCTTACCTGAAAAAGCAAGAAAACGTATGCTCTTTGCAAAAACATGGCGCGTACCAGATTTTAAACGATTATATAACCTTTCCTTTTTAACTCAAATCAAAAATCTTCAAGGTATAGAAAGTAATTTCTCTGAAGAAGAGACATACCATTCACTGAGAACAGAAACTAAATGATGTTAGGTATTCTTCATCTTGAAAAGCCTCTGTCGTTTGAATTTGGCGCCTAGCCAAATTCATCCATTTCGAGGAAAAATGACATCGAAATGATCAGGATGATCTGAAGAATGCCATGGTCTAATTTCCGTCGAATGTGGGGAAATATTAGCTACTCCACGTTTCATTGACTACTTTCAATAGAAGAGAATGCATTCTGGTTATAATTATAGCAGGCGTCGATGCTAATGACGTATCCTCAGGAACTTTGATGGATGGGGGACTTCAAAATCGAGCTTTTTAAAATTTTAGATAAACCATGTTATAGAGCTCGAGGAGTAGAGTTCAATCATATAGCACACTATATAGAAAAACTTTAAACGAACCTAGTTATAGAGAAAAAAACGAAAAAAAACGCGAAAACGCGTTTTTTGCCTTTTTTTCGAACATTTAGGGTGGGTATTGTAGCCTTGATTCACGCAATTAACGTGGTAATCTCCGAAATCAGGAGCATCTGAGCGAATCCGCTCACGAAAAGAATCCTCATGTGACAATCTCACCCGCTACATAATCTCATTTATAAAGTTCCAAGTCTGTTTCCCAGTACAAGACATTATGATTCCTGATAAGAATGGGAATCATGGCACATCCAAAGAAGGGCATGATTATGTTACACATCAAACAGATAGTTGTCTTCTTTGCAGATGGTTGATGTTCCATTCAACTAATTCCTATAAAAATCCGTGCTTTGGAGAAATTACAGTTATGAATAGGAATCCATATCCAGTGGCTTGGTGCTTTAAATCGAAGGTGAGAAATCTAGGAGATCCCGATATAATACTGCGTACATATTCGACCGCCTCTCTCCCCTCTCTCTTCCCATGTTGTAGTGTAGTTAAGAATGGCAATGTAGTGGTAGTGGCTAAGGAATCGTGAAGAAGGACCAAGTTAAAAACCTGCGACGTAGGCCTTAGTTCCTACACTAAGCTCGGGGTCGCTTATAGGAATCAGATTGAAAACTGCTAGGAACCAGTTGCAAAACAATGGGGTGGAAATGACTTACCTATGTTTTTGAGTGTCTTATTGTGAGGCCATTACGCACATCTCGGTGCCTGAAGAGAATGGGTTTTCAATAGTGAACATAAGGTAATTTCAGCAGTTCTGAGTTCCACCCTTGCGTGAGTTGATTCCACCTGATACTTCCGGGAAGGTTTCAAGAAAGCTGCGCTCCAAGGAGTATGAGGACCTAGCAAGCCTAGGATGACCTTCTTTCACCTCTTCCAGTTATGGAATCGGAATCGGGAATATTAGAAAGACAAAACTCGGTTTGAAAAAAATGAGCTTAAAATACCCTTCGAATATTTTACGAGTTTTTTTTTTCAGGAAAAAATGATGCGAATATGGCATGCATATGGAGTTTTGCAGGCTGGCGAGCATATGGAGGTGACAGTACGTAAGCCCCGGGCCACGCGAGGATTCGTCGAATTCATTACTAGACTTCTTTGAAAGAGAGTTAGCTGATTTATAATGATTTCAGATTTACCTGATCTCATCTGATGATTGGCCTCGTGAAGTGGTCGAATACACTGGTAAACGTCACAAAATCGTTGCAGAATGCCTCAAAATCCCGGATTATATTCGTCCAAGCAATAATTCGGTCTGTCAGCTTGATCATTGCGCTTGAATTTAACTTCTCATTGGTACAAAAATATTTGAGAAATTGAATAAGGGAGCAAGAACAGCTTTGCTAAGTACTCTCCGAGTACGCTACACTTTAAGTTTTCACTCATGGATTCTGATGAATTTCCTGCTTCGTTCTCACTTAGACCCTTAATGGTTATCAATCACAAGTATAACTTTGATTCTATCCTTCCTGTCCGCTCGACATCACCCACTAACAGAGCGCACGTTTGGAGCTTAAGCGGAGCTGGTCACCATTTAAAAATACCACTTCTTAGTATGGGTAAATGAGGTGAGATGAGCTAAAATCTTTTCACGGAACTTTTATCTATCAGATAAATTTTCGGTGGGACGAACCTCCGAGTATTTACCTCATTCGCTTCAGCAGTTTTGATTCCTTTCTTGTGTATTTTTTCTAATAGGCACATCCTATTTTCCCAGGCGAAATCGCCGTATAAGCAGTACACTTCTTCGGCAGAATAAAGTTTTGAAGGTCATCCACAAACGTTAATTGCTTTCCAGCACCAAATATTCCGTTTTTTTTAATCTAACGAATCTACAACCGAACGCTTTCTTCCAAGACCCCTTATCTTAGCAACTACTCAAATGCTTGTTTAGGAAGCTGCTCGTATTGCACGAGAAATCTTCCACTACTCGTCCATGTTCAATCCACTTCAACGGATGTACACGAAGATCAATTTACTTTTGGAATGAATGAATTACCACGAAACCAAAAACAACTCGAAAATATTATTCAACAAAAAATGAATGCTTGTGGATGCTGAGCTTAGGAAGCAGCTGCTGTGATCTTCACTCACTTATTCAGATTGAAGATTGGGAAGGGCCCAAGGTGTTTTGTCATGGAATGGTTAAAATGTAGAACTTTAAAAAGTGAACGCGATGAGCACGGTCAGGAGTGGAAATATCCGAGCCCAAAGCACCATTTCTTTATCCAAGGCTAACCTGGACTAGGTGTTACACACACACATTCTAAAGCTATACAGTCAAGTACGCTTCTAATAATTTTAATTTTTGATCACTTTCCAGCCAATCCTCCTCAATAATTATTCATTGTGGCAAGACCTATTAACACTGCATAGCAATAGAGCCGGCTGGCTTCCCCAGATCATTTCATAGGCAAAATATTGTATTCAACAGCTCTCACGATCTTGACAGTTATAAGAGTCTACGGCGTCGCCTACCCACAAAGGGATTATTCAAAGCTGCAGTTGCCTATTATTGTCGTTTTGTTGCTCGGCGTATGTTCTGGCACAGGTATCCAGCTGCAGACTCGGTGATAGTTCCTTAGTTTCGACGACGTGAACTTTTTTCACTCTGAAGCAGCATTTTACTATTCCTATTTTTGAAACATGCCTGGAGTATAATTTCCAACATTGATTTTATGGTTTTCAGATGTCTGTGACCGCTATCATCTCAGCTTCTTGAGTAGCGGTTACCGATGCACACTTTTAAGAGTTTCGATTCCAAGTTCAATCGATTCAAAGAAAGCTTGTTTTGGCGGGTGAATAAATAGGGTGTGATTCATACGATTTACTATTCAAGCAGATCTCCACATCATTAAGTAAGGAAATATTGGGGGTACAAAATATACACATTAAAATACTGCTAGCTTTCAGCTCAAAAGTTGCTAATTAATAAGCATAGGCAATAATACTTGGATATAAATCTAGAACGGATGCCGGAGTTAGATGCTAAACTGTTTCTCTAGAAAAGTGAACCACGGTCACTCAGGTCCCAGATCTTTGTGAGTAGAGTGCTGTTTTTTTCGCAGATTGAATAGAAGTCCAGACCACAGTAGTAGAAGTAGGAATAGGATTTGTAGGTGGAATGGAAGCGAGCGATACAATTTGCGGCGGTGTTCCATCCGTTGGATGTCGACGTTCCAGATGGCACCAGCCAGTCACTGAAAGCAGCATGGAAGGCTTACTTCATGGGCGAATCTTGTATTTGAAGAATCAATGAGATTCGCCGCAAACTTTATAAAACTGTATTAAACTCACATATTGCGCGGATCTATTCCACCTGGTTCCTTCCATGAGGGTATCCGCTCATCATCCTGCTGCTCCAAGCCCGTCCACGTAAGGTCATTCTTTGGTGTGTGACTCATCACCTTTGTCTGAGCACCATTAATTCGAATTTAGGCGATTAAGATTTAGTATGACTGTATGATTTCCTTGCTTACCCATTCTTCTAGGGTATCGGCGACAAATAAAGTTGATCCTCGCTCCAAACATCGCACCTCCGCCTTGTCGAAGCGCATTTTCTCTTTTTCGATGTAATAGCACGAGTCTCGAAATTGCACCCATCCAGTGGGACATGTTGCATGTTGTTGCAAAATCGAGAATACTGGCTGTAACGAATGCTCTAATTACAAGCACATAAATTTGAAGAGTAATAGGTTTATTAGAGGGACATCATTGTTCGGAAAATATCGATATTGCAGTACCCTCTAGTCTCGCCCACACCTGCCTTGCCCTGAGTGCTGTCTGAGATAATCGTAAAAAATTTCTTTCAATAAGGCATATTTAATCGCATTACTCTTTGACATTGAGATTATTTTCAGTAGGAAATCCGTCTACATTTAAGGCTAGCGTAATATCGCTTAATAAACAAGACCATCTCATCAGTTGTCGATCTAAGACCATACTCCGAGCAACGACATTCTACATGTAAACACTTCAATTTCGATGACTTTTTTTGGAATTAGTGCCTGTTGAAGGATGATAATTTATAGTGAAACAAAGGATGGGTGGATTCGACAGAAAAGTACTGATTCGATGGGGCCTTCATTGAGAGAATCTATAAAACTGAAACTCATCAAAAATAAGATTTCACTCACCTTAGGTCTAAAATGACTCCCACTCGTAAATGAAAGCAGAAAACCAAATGTAGAAATCGCAATTATGTACCTGAGAAGTAAGCGGTAAATTTCTAGGTTGAGTAAATAAATGGACTTACTTTGCGAGCATGGCTGTGGTTATGGCCTATCCTACTGGGATGGGAGAAGGTTGAGAAGACAGCCTGAAAGGTGACCCGTTGACCAGAACGTTTGCCTTCGGCAGACTGTTTCCCGCCTGCCGCACAATAGTCCATCATTGATTGTTTTGTCTCCACTCGCAGGAAAATAGTTCTAAATGCTACTTCTGACCGATTTTTCTAGCTTATTTGCTAAACGCGTTGTGCCTTTTGATTCTAAGTTCTAGTCTTTGGCAAAACGGAAGGTTTGGATGGTTTTCAGCGAGATTCCGTTCACATTGCCGACATGGGTTGTGACATGTTGTTTGACTTCCGACATGGGAGTCCCTTGAGTTTTTGCAGCCTGTACAACGCTTTAAAAACTTTTTCACTATGGGTGTGGCATTTAGGCGATACAAACTCTAGACTCCTATTGTGCCCTATGCAGGACGTCAGGTATGGTGTAAGGGAGCCCTCGAATTCATATTCTCTAAAATTTACCGCTTACTTCTCAGGGGAAATCTCAGAAACAATTTTCTCGTGAGCTGTGCCCTTGGATAAACCAACATCCTTTTTTGATAACATTCAAATAATTTGAAGAAAGGACGTCCGAATAACGTAACCGAGTTTAACATTCATCCTGTTTCCGGCACGCTTTGCTTTATCGAGCGGTGCCACTAGCATGAAAAATTGATCTCCTGGTTTGATCATTACTATGTTCAAGCCCGACACGTAGTCTGTCTGCTTTATTTCAATCGCTTTCTTCTCTTTCTGATTTCGGTTTACAATCTCTGTATCCTCACTTATTTCTGAGTGCTTTTTTGCGAATTTTCTTGGCCACGTGTAAATTCTCGTATGCCAATCTGCACTAGCGCCATTGTGGCCTACATTAGGCATCTTATGGGATAAAAATGCCTTTTTATTGTAATTCTTTCAGTATTTCTTCTTCGAAAGTGCTGTAAAAGCTGCAAATTCACTCCGGGTATTGTGTACATGTGTACATCTAATCTGCTTTATTTGCTGAAAAGTTGCTCCGGATATTTGACGAGAGGCTTGTGTATCGATTAATTCAGGTTTTTGATTCGATCTTCTGAAACTATACTCAAAGAGCTAATCTCGCCTCCAACCCTAAAAATTGTGACTTTTGGCACGGGAGTAACTGCTTTTTTAGGCCAATGCACCAAGCTGTTAAGGGTGGATGTGGCTTAGTATTGGATTGACCCCTTCAAATCACCTTGCGGTGGTTCAGTGGATTTTAAAATAGCAGGAGCACAGGAGAGAGGAGACGAGCAACGTCTTCAGTAAGCGCAGTAAATCAGTACGGAGTAAATTGTATCGTAGGAGTGTGTTCTGCACATGTGGGTCCGTCCCCGCCAGATGTGAGGCCAACAGGTAATCATCGCCTGCGATATGAAAGACTTGTTTTGGAAAGCATTGACTATCGATTTTTGGGAGCTATTTATGAGTAAGCGGGAACATTGAGTGAAAAGGTCGAACTATCCTGTTGTTGGGACCCCATCAAGTAAGGGATTTTCTTGTCGGCACTGTTTTTCGCCTCCGACGAAACTTATAGCACAGCTGATCCACGCGTTTGAAGAAAATGTATGCACATCATTCAGGTAGTCTTCCACTTTGTCGACAATGTAGTGAAACTGTGCAAGGCCAAAGTTCCTCCAAGATGAAGGCAGTTTGAAGTACATACAGCTATGCTCATTACGCACCGAAATCTACCGTGATGAATGTTTAATGATTTTTCATATGGCAGCTTTCTAGAGGTAATTTATGCCACACATCCATTCGTTTAATCATTCAATCATTAAATTCTATATGAGCTAATAGCTGAATAGACTCTGGGATGCTCTGGTGGTATGCAAGTTCTACACAACCAGAACCTGGCAAGCTGTTCAAGTTTATCCATATTCTAAAAGGTAATATGAATAGGCCTTATTCCTCTGAACCCTAGGAAACCAGCAGCACGGCAGTATTGGGTAGTCAAAACAGACTTCTCAACAGGATAAAGATGGTGGTGCTTATTTTTAATGCCCGAAGGTTTGTATAACAAGCGTGTACTGAAGACCCGAAGAAAAGAAAAATCAAGTACGATGAATTGGACTGACTAAGGCAACAAGGTACGCCATTTTCGAGACCGCAGAAGAGCTGTTCCTTGGAACATGCGACAGCAAAAGCGTCGGCGGTGCAGGTTTCCTCGACAGAACACACTCATAAAGTTCGGTTCGTACGAACCCTTGACAACCCGACTAGGTCGTTGGCGATTGAGAAGATGTGCTTCAACCCCAGTCCTAGCAATCTTCGTTGCTAGTCACCAACAGGAAGCTACGAAGGAGAAAAGTTGCAGGCCTTCTATATACACTTGAAAAGGCTCTTTTGAGAGGACCACACCTTCTTCTTCACCGTCGTCAGTGATTTCAACTTCGAAATTTCTTTTAGAAAAAGGACTAAAAAGCTACGTATTGGGTTTCACGAAACAGAATGGGAAGAGCTGGTTGAAAAGGCATCATCCATGGCAATTCGCAGTTCCAGAAGCCCCTTATTCGCGGTTGACATGGAAGTCAAATGAATCCTCTTCAGTCGAAAGTTTTGCCTGGCTGAAGCCGCTGTTGTGCGAAGTTTCACGGTATCGCACCGTCTTGTCCGCGCTAAATTATATTTTTCGGTGGGAGGTGCGCTTAACGGAACGAATTTTCTGGAGGCATCAGCTTTGTATATCTAGGTCTGGAAGTCAACATGATGAACGGAGCTGAGTGGAAGGAAGCGCGCGGCGTGCGGAGCATTAAGGAATATCGAGGGAGTAGTGAAGAAGACAAAGAGCATCTGGCGGCATCCCCGCTCACCTTTTCGATTCTGCGGCCCTGTTTTCACGTACGTATCCGAGACTTGAACTCTGCAATAGAGAGATGATCATGCACATCATCATTCAACGAACTAATGAAAAGACGTCTTCACTTTGGAGTGTGGAAGGGAATCTGAAGCCTCGAGATCCACCAACGAGCGAAGATCAGGGATGCCGCTGCTCATACGAAAGTATAGAGGATCAGGTGTGTGTAAAGTGGGACAATTCCCGGCAGTGACATGCAACACAGGCGACGTATTTCCAACGCCATTTCTCAGGTTTACTCTGTAATTTAGACTATGCAAGACTACCCATCGCTGGGTTCAGTACCTGAGTCATTTAAAAATGCAAGGAATCACGGTGTAGAAAAAGTTTCAAGGATCAAACATCACTGGTTAGTCATTTTTGTGAATGGATTTGTGTATTTTTTGTCTGGGTGGATTGGACAACATTTCTGATGAGTGATTCAAAGCTCGTCAGATAATCCTTTGAACACCGATAGAAAATAGTGATTTCGTTTTGTAGCGTTAAGTGTTCTCGTTAAGAAAAAGTTCGGCAGTAAATCGACAAAGAACTTTCCTCAATTTCTCTTCAATTTTTTTTTCAAAGTAGTTTTTAGTATCTTCTACAACAAAATTGATCTTATTAAAATAAAAAGCTCACGTAAGCGCGTGTATTCGAAGTAATGGCTTCTATGAGCCTCAGGGTGGCGTAATCTAATAGATGCTCCAGATTTACCGTTTTCTTAACGAGTGGTTTCGAGTGCTTTTGCAAGTTAAGCATTTGTATGTGCCGATGTTATTCGCTTATTGTTTTCTGGATATGTCGCTTGTAAGCATGGCGTGTGTGTTTGTATGCGTGTTATCCAAGATATCTACCAGTTCTGAGCGCGTTCCTTGACGGGCGGAATAAGCCTAGAACGAGTCGTGTCGGCTTCACAGCGTCACATAAGCCGTACATGAGTGTGTGACTGTGTTTATTTGTTCGTTAGCATAATCAAGCCGTCGCAGTTGTGTCGTCGTTTAAGGGGAAAAACGGGGGCGGAGCTGTCGGATTGGACAGAGAGTTGAAGCCATATTGACATCAAGGAAGCTACCATGTCTCTTAACGTCCTAAACTGAGCCATTAACAGCTACTCTATACTCAGTCGAGTGAAGGACAGCGGATTTTTGTTGGTATCCCTTTTCATGCATCGGCCTCGAAATGTTCGACCAAAAACTGTGCGTGGTGTGATGACCAGCGTGAATTTTTTGTATGAAGTGAATGCTTGAATCTATTACGACCGTCTCCGAAGACTGGCCCGCCGGACTTTATGTGGGGTGCGTGGAATATGGAGCTGCTGCTGCTCTTGAGTTCCAAAATTTTATTTATTGCACTATTATTTGAAGTATTCACTGATTGAAGTATAAAGTTTCGTAGCATTGATCAATCTCTAGCATTTAGCACTTCTTCAATATAGCAATAGAGCGTTATCGCGAAGGGAACCTAGACAATGAACTGCGGGATTCAGGTAGAGTGTAAATCTTTTACACTCCTAGACAGCTTTAGCACCAAATACCCTGCTTGGAAACAGTTTAGGGCTCAGTTTGTTGTGTCGTGATCCCTATGTATTGTTTGAAATAATATCAAATAGCCGCAACTCATTTGAAACTGCAGCATCTTGCGGCATCCTACCCTGGACTTTCTAATTTTTTAGAGCTTTTTTTCAAAGACTGATTGGTCGATTTGTCACCTAGAAATCTCAATTATTTTGTTTTCCAATCCAAGTCTCTCCCTCAATCTCTAAACGAGTGAAAAAAAATTCGCCGTAAATATCTGTAGTACAATTACCAAAGATGTATAAGCCTGTTTCACATTTTGTTTTTTTATGTTTTGCATTTTTGCGGTAGCACATTTATTACAGTCAATTCGCTGGCAAAGTCGAAGGCAAAGTAACCGCGAACGGATTTATGGGTAACCCCGATTAAGGAGTTTTCGAAAGCCACAGGCATGTTAGGCTTCATTTGACTTTCTATAGTCAAAAGAAAAGAACTAATGGGAAGTAGGTGGGTTGGGTCAGAGGTCTTTCTTTTGGAACATGGGACGTATTGCTATGTAAAGACCTTCCTGCACAACAACGTGTGCTGCTCATAGATAAGAGCCCGACATAAGGTGAGAAATCACGGTCGTAAACTTCACAATTATAGGACTGCACAAGAAGGCGGCAAAATTGACAGGAGTGTTGAGTATCTTGTCGAACCTATTAACTGTTGAGAAAGGAGCTGGAACGCTGTTGGGAACAGGGTAGGGAAACTACTTCACAGCGATAATGGTGCTTTTCACAGGGCTCCTGCTGGATGCGTCAAAGTAGACAGGGAGTCGTTTGTAAATAGTCACTGCTAGCAGTCTTCCAATCACGTATACGCATTCAGCATATATCGACTGCTCGTTGCATAACTCTTGCACGGAGCTGATTTTTTCAAAACATCATTTCCGATTACTCAATACACTTCGTCAGTGCTGCTCAAATTCAGCTGCGTGCAACGACGTTGAAGGATAAGAGCTTTTGCGTGTACGTTGTGGCCCGTTGTTGCCAACGTTCAAGGTTTGCTCTAGTACACCTTTTTCGCCTTAATTTCCTTTTGTTCAATATGACAATTTCTTACCAACCTTTTCACCAAATTTCTCCTCAATTTACCACCAGTCCAATAAGCTTCTGGATATGAGTTGTTGCTCGAAGATCACAGATTTAATATCAAATCCCCTGAAAGTAAACATCTTGTCATTATCTTAGCAAGCCTTCGTAATGTTTGCAAACTTTTACTGACAAGCCGAATTATGCTAAATAAATGTCACACAGAAATCGCAATTCACATTGATACAGTGTGAATTTTTGTGAACTATTTACTAAGCGAGTTTTTGAGAAATTCCACTACGGGCTTTCTTCAATGATTTCTTCAACGAATCAAGCTGTGAATAAAATTGTTAGGAAAACTGTTCGAAATACGGAGGTGTGCTACGCTTTGCTATTATTTCAGGTTGAGGCTATATGACACCGCTGGATGCCCTTCCATATCCACAATTTCCGTTTTACAATGTAAGCGTTTTTATTCGCAACAACTCATCGTTCCTTAGATACTCATTGTTATAATGTATCTACTTTTTTATTCACTCCTTTACTTAATCATTCTCTCGCTTATTTCCTCTGAATTCAGTTGTATTCTCAGCTTTTCAAAGTTATATAGCACTGTAAGCTCATTGGTGGGATGCTTTTCGGATACTCTGTTGGGCCGCGCTTACCATCGCACAGAGTGGAGTAGGACCATCGCCTTTGCCTCATTTGCATATCTGACTTTTTCTCATAGATTCGGATCAAATATAAGGACCAGTACCGTCAGGCTCTTATGAAAGACCGAGAAGTGAAAAGTTCTGCTGCTGTTCCATTCCCACTGTCGCGGTGCTATCACTTTGATTCCTTTATTTTGGGAAACTAATGCGGAAGTGGGGCCTTTTTGAAGAGTTTGAGTAGCTCGATTTACAAACCTTTTTCCAATTATCTTGAGTGTAACTCCCTCTTTTCGTTCGTGTTGCCCAACATCCCACTTCTTTTCACTTCAGACATCTACAGTTGTCATCGGTTCGTGCAGGTTAATGCAGGTCCTTATTGATAAGAGGAAAATGGTTTTGCGGATTTGGCTCCCGCACAAATCTGTGGTAGCACTCAAATAGTGCCTGATGAGGGGATCGCTGTAATGGCGCTAGGCAGTATTCGAATGAGTGCTTTCGTTTTTGAACTCGAGTCCAGCATCAAGCAAATGATCCTGGAAACACATTCAGTTCAATGGCTGTCATGTTTTAGAAGGGTTTCACGAGAGCGATATGATAGTGACATCATTCTCACTTTCACAAGGAATATCCTACTGAGATCGCTCTCGATTTTCAGAGTCGTTCATCGATATTTACAAACTGAGTTGATCCTCAGCGTAAAAGGTCGAAAAGAACGTCGTCACGTCACAACCAAAGACAAATGAATCAAAGAAATTATCGTTAAAGGTCAATTCTTCTGTCACTTCTACCCACATACAACCTTGTTAGGTCCATGGATATTGCTATCATGAGCTATCATGCCGAGGTTACAGCAAGAAGGAAGTCGAAGAAATTTTCCCATTCCCCCTGCTATTAACGGAAGGCAGCCTACATATGTACATGGAGTCACTATTTTTTCTATAATGAGGTAGTCATTGCCGATCTACCCTTTTCTTCCTCTCTTTCTTGATGTCGGTGTCGATTCTCGACGTCACAGTCTCCTTGTCCTTAACAGTCTTTGGCTTTTTTCTCGATCACTCTATATTTTAAGATTCCACTATATTTTCTCTCCTCATTCATGTGATATGTACCTTTGCAGGTAATTTAATGCCTCAAATTCATACGTTCCAGGCTTTGAATCTCCCAACCAATCCGCTTCTTCCATATTCATTGATACCAGCAATTCATGCGATGCGAATTCAATCACCGCAGGTGTTTATAACCGACAGTGAGTTCTCATATGGTTTAGATTGATGGGATGAGCACCACAAAGTCACAACGAGAAATAACCACGAGTGACGAATGACGCTTATCACTGGGCGCTTTTAGAGTGAGCGCCAACAGCTGCTTTCAAGCGAGCGGCGAGCGAGCGCACCGGCCGGGGGGGGGGGGGGGGGGGGGACGTTGCCCCTTGTTTGAAACTGAATTTTGGTGAAGTCGAATTTTGGTCGATACCGTCGGCCGAGTAGTCCCTCTGCTGGCGGTCTATGGAAGCAGCCAACCCGTGACGCTCTTTCGTCAACCTAAGGTGCTCGGCGCACGCCTCGTCAGCGTCCGCGCCGCGCCTAACACCTTTTCCGTTGAAGCATGTCCTTTTCTATGCAGAGCTGCGAGAATCTCCTTCATATTATAGTAGCATTATTCCGTCATAATACTGGGTTGGTACGTGTATTTTTTCCCGACTTTTTTGTGAATATTATGATAGCGAACCAGCCTGAAGATTAGATTCCATCCTCCCGGAAGGACGGGGGCTAAGACTCGAAGAAAGCATCAGGTGCCTTTTTGGCCTGCAACTCGTTCTGTCACAGTGGTAATTGTGCGGCAAAAACCAGGTTGAATGAGTGATAACTAGTGTGATTGAAGAGTATCACGCATACGCTATACCCCGTGATGTCGAAATACCAACATCCATGCAGTTGCAGTTCAAGTCTACATGGTGAAGTACACCGAGTAGGAGAAGTATATAGAAATACGGAATGATCAAACACGGGAGATAAAGCTTATGCATCAACCGAATTCAAGCTTCGTGACGTAATCATTCCCAAGTGATTGTATAATTGTTGGAAGAGAGGTCACAGTCGAGCGCCTTATGCTGCCCGTTGACCTGTCCACGGGTCGCGATACAAGTGAGTTGTCATGTGAGAAGTGTCAAAACGAGAGGTCTCGGAAAAGGACTCACCAATGCACACCAAGATGGAACGGCTACTAGACCCCTCATACTAAGAAAACTTGGCAATCCTTTAGCTGCCCCTGACCATTTTCTCCCTATTTTTTCTAGGACGTTTTTGAACAGAGTTATGAACTTTACATATTATTCCCGCCTACACCATGCATGCTCCACCCCTTTTCGGGATTTTACCACGAATTTTCTACAACCTCTGGCCACTTCTTCTCACATTCTAGAACGCGTTTGAACAGAGTTATGTTTTTTTTTATCTTGCCTCGCCCACTATGGAGGAAACCGCGCTCACTTCTAAAGTTCGACAACATTTCTTGTACTATATTTATCTAACGACGCTTCCCGCGTCCTAGAATGTTTTCGAACAGAGTTATGAACTTTCGATCTTAACTCCATCCACCTCGGTGCACCCCCCCCCCCCTCCACTTTTCAAGGATTCGACCACATTTCTTTTACCACACCTAACAAGCTTTTTCTCGCCTCCTAGAACGTTTTTGAACCGAATTATGTTCGTTTTGGAGAGTAGCTTCCATTTCAACGAACGCCCCGCCCATCTCGGGCGAAGCTCCGCTAAGTTTATGCATGTCTAGCACGAACGTTTTCCGCACCACAGGTGAGTTGCCTTCATTTCATTTTTTTGACCCATCCCTCATCTCTGCTCATTTTTTCTGGGCTGTTACGAAGCCGAATGAGAGATATTTGCTCAAGACACCGCCCAATTCTGAGCATGTGCCGCCCTGTGAGCGGAGCTTCGCTGAGCTTACATGTGCTCTGTTCGTCTTGCCATAATCCATTCATGACCCGTCCGGGTGTTTCTTTGGGTAGTATCGAAATTCTTGACAAACGAACGACAGACAGAACGAGCGCTTTATATATAGTAAGGATATTATATATTGTATGACCTTTTGATGTATTCCTTGATCTCATATTGAAGATTGTTATCCCGGCGCTCAACCTTACGACAGCATAATCAACCAATTGTTAGGTAGAAGATTCTCGCGATTGCTGAATTCTGGCCATTCAGGTTCAGATCGTAACAAACAGGGACGAGCATACAATCCAGGCCGACCGCTAAGTATGACAGATAGAGAACGGATATTGCAACTCTATGAGAAAGGCCACAAGATCAGTCACATCGCTAGAATGATCGGTGTAACGCACAGCTGTGTGTCCAAGATCATGACAAGGTAAATATTGATCAGTTTAGAGAGAAGGTAAGGAAGTAGTTTTCTGTGACCTCCTCGTGAAGGCAGATCACCTCTCACTCTCGTGTTATTCATTGGAAGCTCTGGAGTTGATTAGCTCTTTCACAATCAAATGCTTTATTTTTGCTTTTTGGTTTTTCGGTTCTTTGCCAAAAATCTGGCCATTCAATGACTGAACAAACGGTTAGTGTTCTGCTTTTCTTTTTTGGTGAGTAAATGATGTTTTTCAGCGTACGGGAAAAAAATTTTGCGCCCCACCACGTATTTGAGACTACCATAATCGAAAGAGATTGGTTTTTGGAACAATCTTGAATGCAAAAGCATGATTGAGTCTCATATTCTTGTTCATGCGTTCAATGAGGGTTCGGGAACTTCTCCTCTAACACGGCGTCGCACACGCCGCACCCGCCGCCTATCGCAGGATTGCGATGGAAGATTGGAGCGCGCAATTTGTGGGGTACGGAGTCCTTTAATTATTTGAATTGGCTGGCCGCTCTTTTCAATTCCAATGCGGTCTTGATTGTCGTTTATATAGGAGGAGTCATTTTAATTAGTCAAGCCTAATAAACATGAAAACCAAAAAGAAACAGAAGAAAAAACGATAAAACCCAATGAAAAAAGCAAGCCAGTCAAGGAAAAATTCCGCGTCCTATCGATTGGCGGGAGGCGGGGTGAGTACGGTGATTGCAGTGAAATTTGCCGCATGCCGCAAGGGAGAATGCCGCGATAGGGGAGAAGTTCCGTTACCCCGTTCAATAATCTCCCAGTAAATGAGGCTTGCTGAATCGTTTTATGCTCATTGGTTGCACCCCCATTGAATGTGAAAGGCAATTGCTTAGCCAGATAATCACTACAGTAAATTGAAAACTGTCCTTGACGATGACTGATTTGTTCTTATGGATCGGGAAGGCGTAGTGGTGTAAATCTTTGCTTATCCGTTTTCGCTAAGGAAAAGAATTGGATGCTGAATCGAATCTTCTCAGTTCTTGTCCGTATTGTTCTGATCCAGAGAGCCCTGGCAAAGTGCAAACCCGGTACGACTTGACTGTCGACATTTCGTCACTCAGGAACACGGGGAAGTCATAGCTCTAAGCAAAGGTGGCAAGGATGATCACCCTGTCTCGTTGACTATCGATTTGCCTTCGTTGCTTTCGTGAAGAGGTCTGGCCATGGCGGGCGGCATGCTTTTCATCTGATACCACAAGAATTCCAGACAACAACCACACTAGTTCAGCCATCATATAATCGCATGACATGTTCGGTACCATCAGGTCGGGCATCAAGTACCAAACATGAACAGCTTCTTCATTCGGCTCACAATTGAACCGTTTTTTCAACAAGCACTGTAAAACCCGGCCAGCATCCGTTCCGCCTGTTCAATATCTGCTGTTACAAGCGCTGTGTCGGCTGCAAAACGGAGATTATTGAAGTAGTCACCGTCGACCTTCACTTCGGTGCCGGCGCATCCCAAATGATGCATGATTTTCTCGAGAGCGAAATTGAAAAGTTTGGATGGAATGGTATTGCCCTGCCAAACCTCTTTCTTCACGTGACTATTGCTTCCTTGTAAAATAGCGAAGTCCTGGTCGTGAAGTTGTTACGGAGCTTACAAAGCATCTTGATATATTTGTTAGAAACACCTCGATTGCCAAGGGCTCCAATTACCACTCTGTCTCGATGGTAGCGAAGGCCTTCTTCATGCGGTGAGCGTGAGACATAACGACCTCCTGCACTCTTGATGTACTTCTATCATTCTTGTGATAGTTGGATACATTCGTCCGTGATGAACCTCTCCCCAACCCTGCTTGCTTGCAAAGCTGTCTTTCATGCACTCATCTAACGATCTTTTAGATAACAGACAGCAGGCAGATTGGGCGATAGCTGCTAACATCGTCTGGATCTTCATTCTTGAACAGCAACACAGCCTTGATAGTTTTCTACGACAAGAGCACTTTGCACACCGACAGACACCGTTCGGAGAGCCGCGCCGTCGTGTCGACGATAAATTGTGGAAAGATGTTGAGATGTTCTGGGTGGAACGTTACAGCTCTTTTTTTCGGAGTTGACCTAATTGCGTAGACAACGAAGATTGTTAGGCTGAGATTGAGTCACATCTTCTAGATCGGAAAAGTACGGCTTTTCAAATTTCGGTACGAATCAATCAGCATGGCCAAGTGCGTGTTGGCGAGGACGCCTGCACCTGTGGTCGAGGATTCTCCTGTCTTATGTTGCAGGATGCGTCCCTCCAACAGCATCGGGAACGGTCTGCAGCCAGCGATTCCTTCTCTTCTCGGTCAGTTTGATGACATCTTTTACTTGGTCTTCTTGGCTTGCGTCATCAGGTTTCCTATACGAGTTTCCGATGCAAGCGTTGGTGCGCTGAAAGTACTATACGAATTATCATCTCACAATCATCTCATCTGATTTTGAACATTTTGTTGTGTATCTGAGATATCAGCAGTCGTCAACGAGCGGTTCCTCTCAACGCTATTGGGGGAGACCTCAAAAAAATGAGAATAAGGCTTATTCATATAACTGTTCTGGGCGTATAGACACGAGTAGCTTGGTGGGCTTTCACTTGAGTGCTGGATGGGACTGAAATGGGATGAGGAGCTAGGCAGGCTGTCTTGAAGCGAGCGAAGGGCTAATTTGTCAGAAGCGCCATCTAACAGGTCCTCAAGTGCTTTTCACTCATTTTAATGCAAGCTTTTAGCTGAGCCGTTGTACAGAAAACCAACTGCATATTTAAACTTCCAACACACGCAGGTATGGATACGGCTGCGAGTGGACAGACGGACTCAACGCAGCAGAAACAGCAACTTCATTTTCTGAATAAATCCAATCTTTTATTCCCTTACCGTCATTTGGGGTCGTCGCGCCAACTAAGTAGCCCTGTAGATATCCTTCAGTGAAAACGATTTCACAGTGAACGATATACGGAAAAGAAGCATGAAAGACTAGGATTTTGGGACCTCGACGTATACATTGATTTAGTAGAAGTTAATGCTTTTCCACGTATCTCATTTGTTACAATTTCAGATATCGCCGCACCGGTTCCATGTATCCGCGTTCGTATTCGGTTGGCCTATTGACAGCACCACAAAGTGCTTTGGATTTCAACGAAAGCGCTTCAGAATGCAGCACAAACAGTACTTCCGAAGAGTGGACTGCGGCTGAGTTCTCTTATGAATCCTGTCCTCGTCCTGCGATGGGAGACGCTGTAAATTTACCTTGTGCCGAAACTCAGTTGTCCCAGAAAACGGGGCGGCGGACTGAGATCAATACTACCGTTCCGAGCTCAACAAAAATCTCCGGCTATTCTATAGAGCGGTAAGCAGACCTCATTCAAAATAATAATAACCATTATCTGGTCATTCGTTGATAGACCTTGTTCAGCTTCAAGCCTTAAAGTCAGATTTGTACCCAAGGATATTTATGATCTCGCAAAACGTTAGCAGAGATGTGTCCTCTAATGGTGCTTCTTTCTTTTGATAAAAATTTATTATAGGATGTTAGCACGTTAGTTAGGACATTTGAAGTTAGCCGTCAGAAAATGCAAATCTTTCTAACACAACCTAGTAGTAGCTCAGGCAAATTCATTTTTACTGCGTGCAGATTTCGCCAATGAAGTGAGTATAGACTCGCTTTTCAGCAATTATCCTATTCCGTGAATATAGGGGAGAGAGTTCGGATCCTTTGCAGCTAAAAAACCGCAGAATAGAATCACATCTGTCTGAGCTTTAGTTCCACCCCCCATATTTCATAAAGAAAGGAATTGCGCTTTAAAAAAAGTTGGAGCGGCAGACTTTGACCAGTTTCTCAGATTTCCATCATCGAATGAGAATCTCTATCGACTCTTAATAAAATTTAGAACAGAAGGGCCTGTAGAATACAGAATTTGCTCACATGAACAAGTATTTCCTATTTCATTTATTCCAACAAAACTTGTTGTTCTTCTTTGCAGATTGCTGGCATGACCCTCTTCGTCCGCTATTTTCTTTTCAACAATCAGGCAAAAGCTCAGCGTCACGACGAAAGTGTTTCATTTCTTCTTGTTGATTACCTTTTTGCTCATTACTCGTACAGCTGTGATTCCATGTAGGACCTACTTCGGACTGGAATGTAGACGCATTTTTTCAACAGTTTTAATAACTAATGAACGTGCATGAAACTTTATGTCTTGGTGGTAAGTGAGAATATTTCTCAATGAATCAGCTTCTTACTTAAATTGTTTAGGTTGTCTTAAAAGTTCGTCGCAATATAAGTGCCTCACTACCAAAAATTTGTTGCCAGCAACAGTGAGGAACTGGATGCTTATCATCCAAAAGCCCTGCGGTTTTCAAGTTGAAGTTCGAAAAGAGAGTGAGATCATACTTGATATCCTCCGATGAATCCTATTCCTTGCCCGTAAGATGACTGGGGCAAGAATAGGTGGCAGACGGAAGGGACCAGGTCGAGGCCATGTATGGGTAGGATGTGCCAGCTTACCGCACCCTCTTACAGAATGCGAGATCACGTGTCTCGACGACGTCAGCTCGCGATCCTAATATCGGTCCAGCTAAATCTTAGCATCACGAGCTGTGTCGCCGTCGAGACACGTGGTCTCATTGCCATGAAACAGTTAAACTTTGTCAAGTCTCAAGAGGTCAACTGGAGTTTCTCCGCCAAAATCCGTAGCTGACTACAGCAGACCTCATTCGTACATAACCATGGCGTTGAGAGGATTGAGCTCCTAGTTGTACTCTGTGAACACCCACCAGACAGCATGATCTCGTACTAAACAGATCTGATAATACGGCCGATCTAGCTACATTCAGCCACTGACGCCTTCGCTTGTAATTCACATAGAGGCATCACTTTCATCTCCAGTAATATCGTTGTCCAACCAGTCCGTTCGGTTGAAGCGGGAGAGAAGTTGTAGATAGCACTTCACCGCATTCTCTTCTGAGGACTGATCAATTCATGAAAAATCCACTGGCCGAACTTCGAGACTTCTCCAGGGGAGCGAAGACTTGTGTTTACTGAATCTTCGCAGCGTTGCGAGCTATTGCAAGGAAGCGGCTCCTTCCCTGAGTTTTCACTTTGATCAGAGAGCATAGCCCTTCTAAACACAGTGCAGATAGCCTTCCTCAGATAGCTCATTCGGTGTTATTACAGCTCTAGCGTTCTTCATACAGCTCAATCGATATGCGAACATTATTTTAGGCATAATTATACTATTGGTTCTTTTGTTCTTGTATTTTTTACTTACTGCCGCATCCTGCTACACTCCTTCGCGCGCGGCGTCCCTCTCGCCGCGACGCGACAGTTGCGTTCCTACTGCACCGCACCCAGTGAAACCTAACGCGAGGCAGATATTGCGGGTGGCTTCGACTGCATTGTGGCCCAATTGAAATACATAAGCATGGCGTGACTAGATAAGTTTTTCAGACACTATTATAAAGAATATCCACAGCCTAGGTAGACGTTATCAATATCTCAGCAAGATTACAGCAACGCGGATTACATTGCCCCAGTGAACTGACCACAAGCTCGATATAGAAAATTTTCCAGCAATATACAAAAAATCTGCATGGACTTTTGAGACAGCTTGTATATTCATCGGAAAGGTCAACAGTCTTCTTCAATTCTTTAAGCCAATCATTGATGCCTTTTAACTAGCAGTCGAAATTAAAATTCAACGAAGTCACCTTCTGTCATTTGCAGATTCTGAAACGTTACAAAGGATTTCGTAACGAAGTGATGCTCATGAAGGCGGCACACATGGTAAACAAAAAGAGCAACGTTCCTGGAGTACGATTGAGAACAACCTCCAACCAAGTGTTACCGTTAACTTTCGATGTGTCTCTGAGGTGGTATTATTCTAGCGATATTCTACTTTTTTGAATATTTTCCCACGGTGAAGCAAAAACCTAGTGTTTCAGGTCAATCTAGGGTCATCAGTATAACTAAAAATTTATTCTATGTTTGGAGAATATAAGAGTGGAACTTGATGAATCGTTGGACTACTCCTGTTTCGGCTCTTCAGTTTTAACTGCTTGAGGTAACTTTTCCTATTTTCTGAGCAATTTCCACCTTTTTACCGGGGTGATCCATGTTATGTTTATTTTTGACTGCGAAATTAACGAATGTAATATGCATGATAGGTAGCATGTTTGAGATTCTAGAGGTGGGCGGAGCCAATTTGGATTTGCAAAAATCAGCGACAGCGAAAGTCACGGCAGCGAAAGCTTGTAATGTTTCATGGTCATCAGAAGCATCAATAATGGTGTCCTGGTCATCAGAAGCATCATAACGGGAGTAATATGGCACCAAGAACAAAGCACCTTTGGCTTTATGGGACGTATTGCAATCTAATCGATCTAACCGTTTATCCGAGGTAGGGTGGGAAGAGACCCGGGTGTGGTGCGATTCACGCGCCGATATAATGAGGTCATCGGACAAAACACGCTAAAACATCATTCTTACCATCATAACGGAAGTTATAAGAACTTATAAGTAGAATAAGTAAAGAAATGACCAATTATGCACGTTTACAGATGGATTGCGTTTACTAGGATCGAAAAAATTAAAGTTATTCTTATTTTGAACGTTTGACTAGTAAATTGTTGACCTATGAGGTGAATTCTCAGTCTCGAAGGGGCTTTTTTTGCCATAGTGAAGAGATTTGCTCTATTCATGGTGAAGCCGTGAACTACTGCAAATTTATTTGGTCCATCTCAACAGGAAGGTACTGAAACGGTGCTGCGTGCGCGATGACCTCATTATATTGGCGCGTGATTCGCGCGCCCCCCAGGAGACCCCCATCGATGAACATTCAAGCGATATCACACTTGACAAAAAGCTTACTCTAGCGTGCTATTGCTGCTGGAGCGCGTGGTATCTAAGCTTGCCTCGTAGGCTGCAGAGTAATAGCAGGTCGAATTAATGATGACAATGAAACTGCAGAGTCTTGTAAGCGTTGGAAGAAGCACTAGTTTGGATAGATGGTTGGCCCACTGAGTGCTGCAATGATACACGAACGCTGACGTTACTGCCTTTCTAGAGTCACATATGACTGCCATACCTTCAGAAGCCCATAGGCCTGCTCTACAGGAAAAAAAATTCACGAACTGTAGAGAAGTCGAGTAGGTAGCAGATGAATGAGTTGTGTAACGCCCCTCTCTATATTGGAGAAATAGCATCGATGCCCTGTCCGGTTTATTGAAAAATATTGTAGGTAGGAAGGGCCACTATCTTGATTACTGATCTTAGTTTGTTGCACTAGTTATTTTGCGTTGAAAAAACAGCTGGATTTTCTCAAGCTTTTCGGGCACCCTAATAGTAGTGCTGAAATTCTGCCTATGAAGTAAACCAAACAGTCATGATTCAAACTCAGCAGAAAGTAATTCAAATGCTTCGAGCGGTTCTCGATTCAACCCCAAGGCAGCATGGTTCAAGACCATACTTTTCCACTTTGTTTTTAGGGCTCATCCATTGCATGACCGGGGTCGAACTCTTACAAAATTAATTTTAAACAAGACAAAAATTTTGTTGGCGTGTAAGGCATTTTTATTTTTCTAACTCGGTGTTCAAAATCGTTCCAAGGAAGGGGGCGTGTTCAAATATTGTCATTTTTCGAATTTGCTGTGTTCTTAAACTAAGCATGTATTTGAACTATAAATATTTTTGATTTGGTAGCTTCCCAATCGTTGTTCAAATATTTTATCTTCAGCTTTATTTATACAATCGTTTGTTGACTACAAAAAGAAGACCATTGGCAGTCGAAAGCATCTGTGTGTCGGTAGGAAATGAACCGACTTCTTCGTCTGCCTCCTCGAGGGGCCACGTGCTTCCCAGAGCGGTAAATGAACGGACAAATATTTGCTATTCGGCTACGGAATTCTATAAAACAGAACGGTCCCGGTCTAAATAGCTGTCCACTATAAGAATGGCAAAGCCTTCTGTATCCATTTGACTTTTAGTAAAAAATGCCCCGACCGATTTTGCCTCAGCGAGATTTCACATCGAGACCGTAATGACCAGCAAGCGCCTTATGATCTCGGCGAACCACAATTTGAGCCTAAATTTTTCTTTTAAAAACGATCAGAGGCATGTTGCTAATTGGATTAACTCCATTAAGGACTATTGCTTTCGAGCGTGCAGAGGGTCCAATCATTAGTCGCGGTATCGTTTTCTGTTCCTATATTACAACTCATTCCTATCTTTCTGTGCTATCTGTTTTTACCAGAATTTTTCTCTGAACATTTCTCTTACAGTGGCGTCAATCGTTCATCGTGGAGATCCACAAGAGAGCACTCGAACTATTTTTTTCAGGAATTAGTTTGTAGGTGTGTTGTTATGCGTTAGGTCGTTTGCTTGAGTTACCACCATTATTTTATAATCTTTTCAGCTATTGAGTACTTCGGATTTTGAACTTCCATCAGGTTTCTTACTTGTGACTTTCTCTACCTCATAAAGCTGCCCCTTCTGAATACAACTTTGAAACTGTGAGAAGTGACCGATCGTGGTTGCCTCATGCCACCTATCATCTCTGGTCTTTGAATTGTGACATACGGCATATTTGTTATCCTCAGCTTTGGAGCTGGCCGTAGGCTACACTTTCCGGCTCTTATGAAATTTAGCAACTTGTGCAGAACTATTACATGAATTTAGATGGATGAGGAAGAATTTTTTGTCCGTTTCCCTCGAATTGTCGGAGCCAGATCCCGAAAATCTCACTTGTTGATTGGTGTTAACTTGAAATAGGAGACAAGAACTGGAGTAGGGGCCGTACTTTTCTGACGTTTTCAAATCATATCTTTCGAATGATTTGAGGGAAAGTAGGGCTCCGGAAGGTCGAGACGGTTCAGCAAAGAGCAATTTTTTTCAGTACAACATCACAAGTTGTTACTAAGCAGTTCGGTGACAACTGGCTTTGTGATGAGGCGATATTTTTTGTGCGATCTTATCATTGCAATTCTTGATTCATTGGAATTCTTCTGCTGCTCATTTTCTGCCTTAACAGATTACCTCAGAGATCCAGTCCTCCCAAAGTGCAAGTTTTCCGGCATTTTTCCATTATGTACTTTGTCAATGGATGCTATGGGCTTCGTCGTCATCGTTAGCTCTGGATCACTTGCTCTAGCGCTCGAAATGAGTTCATTTCAACTGATAACGGGAAAAAAGATTGAAATAGCTCTCATGGCCATGTTGAAAAGGATCGCCATCAGTAAACAAGGAACAACATCAGTCAGCTTCCTACTGCGGTTAATGGTTCGTCGTTTGATTGAGCACAAGCCTCCAAGAGCTCACAGCGCTGTCGGCGAAGCCGAAAAGTTGTCGCATGTAGAGAAAAATCGGCAAGTGATGTGTAGCCTTACTCATTTTTATTTCTCTGAAGGCTTTCTATCGCAGAAGCATGTCTACATTGCAAAAGGCTCTATTACAGCTTAGTTACGAGAAGGCAATTTCTTTGCGACTCGATAACTGTAAGCTGCTCAATCGTCATTATTCGGAAGCTGAATCAGAATCGAATAAGCTTCTCACGGCTGCGATATAGATGAACATAAACAATAAATGGAGAAGGATAAGAAGTGAGCGAATCTGGGCAGAAAGTAGGTGACTTCAAATACTATTGGGTTGCTCGAAGAACACATACGTTTTTTGGTAACGATTTTTTTCAAACACTTGCTTCGAAAGCTTCAGACGTTCGAGCGCTTTTTTATTCAAAATAATTGCAGGTGCTCATTTGTCTTTCTTTTAAGAAAGAGAACCAAACAAATTTCATTTCCATTTGTAGTTTTAGGATCAGTTTGAACATGGAGTGGCAAATGGAGCGTATTCGACGCATTCTGCTTTTTAACTTCTATAGTTAACCTCTATCGTGGCTGAAAAAGTGTTGGCGTTCCCCATAATCTCTACTATATATTATCCAGCCCAAGACAAAATCAACAGAGCACAAACGAGCTCCGCTCACGGGGGGCGGGGCAGGTGCCGGAATGGGCGGTGCCAACAGCCAAACATCTTATTTTTGCTTCGAAAAAGTCCAGACACCGGGGAAAAATGGTCGAAGGTGAGGATTGGGTCAAACAATCAGACGGAGGAGACCCACTTGCTGTGGGCGGAGCTTTCTCAAAATGGGCGGTACTTTTCAGATGTATTCATAACCCGATTGAATTAAGGCGCAGAGGCCAGGGAAAAAATAAAAAGAGTTAGCAGGGCCTTATGCGTGCTACGCATGCGTAAGCTTAGCGAAGCCCCAGCCACGATGGGTGGGGCGTGCGTTGAGACGGAAGCCACTTTTCAAAAATGAATGCAACTTTGCTCAGAAACGTTCTAGAATGCGGGAAAAAAGTTGTTGGAGGTAATGGAACAAATGTGGCCAAATCCTCGAAGTGGGCGGGGTCGGCACCGAAATGGGCGGGGCTTAGATCAAAAATTTATAACTCTGTTCACAAACGTTCTGGGATGCGGCAAAAGGTGTTAAGGCGTAAAAGAACAATTGTGGTCAAATCCGAGAAGTGGGCGGGGTTCAGACAAAAATTTATAACTCTATTCGGAAACTTTCTGGGATGCAGCAAAAATGTTGTGTTAAGATGTAAAAGAACAAATGTGGTCAGACTCCACAAGTGGGCGGGATTGGCACTGAAGCGGGCGGGGCTTAGATCAAAAATTTATACTTTGTTCAGAAACGTTGTGGAATGAGGGAAAAAAATGGTAAGATGTAGTAGAGCGAATGTGGTCAGATTCCACAAGGGGCGGGATTGGCACTAAAGCGGGCTTACATCAAACTTATTAAGCCTCTTCAGATGCGTTTTAGAACGCGGGAAAAAGGTGTCTGGAGGTAATAAAAGTAATGTGGTTCGAAGTCTGAAGTGTGTGGGGTTTGCAAAGAGGGAGGCGGGGCTGCGATCAAAAATTTATACATCTGTCCTCACACTAATCCTGACCACAAAGGTGTACAACTAGGGGATACCACTTACCTTTTTCAAAAATTAGGCTAAAAATTTTCTATAAGTTAGTATCCATGGTTCCACACACAGTAGTCCCAAGAGCAAATGCGTGTAAATGTAAATGTAAAGACGTGTAAATCCCTAAAAATACCCAAAGGCGTTTTCCTTTCAAAGTTAGTGTTCATGGCCAGCCCAAACTACACAGGGTTTCTTCGACTACATGGACTGCAGAGGCATTTGATTTGGATATATCGGAGTATCTTCATGGCCACACACAGCCCCATTTCACATACCAAAAAAAATGATGGCCGCTAGAGAAGTGTCCTAGAAGAGGCTTAGATGATAAATGTCTCTAATGAAAATCAGAAGCTCATTTGGCTCCATCCCTTATGACTAGAGCCCCTGGCGTAGAAAGTTGGAATATTTGCGACAATTCTACCACAAAAATTAAAGTAAACATATGGTTCTGGATGAACCTGCTCAAACATCTCCATCACAGGAAGATCACGACAAATGTTTGGTGATATCATATATGTAGGTGAGAACTAGTAAGTAACAAAAAGAGAGTAATGTCCTATTACGAGGATAGATCGCATACATTCTTGACGTTTCGGCAAAGATTATAGAAATCTGCTTGAAAATCAATGCTTCAATTAGCGCATTCATAGGAAATTGCGGCTACCGGAAACCACCTATCTCATACGTCGCAGAAATCTCTTAATGGAGAAATACTCCAATGGAGAAATTTGTATTGAAGATGATGATGTCAAATTTTATGTGGTAAGATTTTTTGGCTGAAGGGCTTTTAGGGGTAGGAGCTATGAAATTATCAGAAGGATAGCAGAACATAATCGGACAAGGATGCTTGTGTATGTATACATCGATTGAGATCCGTTCAGTAGGAGAAATTCTTTTGTGCAACGGATAGAAATTGTAATTACTTTCCGAACAAGCTAATGGCATGATTAGTGATCCAGCTTTCCTGAAGCTCAACCGCGATGGTAGCTGACATGTGCGAGTATTGATTTCAGGCATTCTCCATATACATATGTCTGTTCGGAATAGGTTTCTGACATATTTTTATTTTTTATTTTATTTTTATTTTCTATATGTATGTTGGATAGTGATGTAACACATTATAAATAATTCAAGGAGAAAGACGATGGGAACGTCGGAAAGTACTGATCATCCTCAATGGTAAGACCAACGCGCATTTGCTTCTAGTCGTCATTCTCGGTAGCAATGCTCCGGTAACCATAAAGTAGAATTTTTACAGTTTTCCATTTTTCTTAGGGTTTTCATTTCAATTTCTTCTTCCAAAACCCATCTCCAATTTCAATATCGCGTACACACATATTTTCATTTGTCTTTCTACTGACACCTATCCCTTAATTTCGCAGCTGAATGCAGTTGAATTCAGCGCGATCTGGTTTTGCAGATTAGATTATCTTCAAACAGAGTTTCTGACATATCGCTAATTTGGATAATCTCTTTCTCCGAGGGAACCCAGTAGAGAGAAATAGGAAGATTGCAACCAGCGACATAAACATTCTGCATTGGAACCATATCAAATCCTGTAAAATTTGAATCTTTAGGGATGTCGGTTTCGAAAACAGACCCTTCGTTTCGCTCGAGGAAATTCTCTTTGGAAATCAGACAGCATTCATAGTGTGATTGTCAGTTACTCAGTAAGGATAGAGGTTATTGAAATTTCCAAATCAAATTACATAATGCATACAGAAGCGGAATTATGACGTTTCTAAGGTGGTGAAAAGACAGGTAGTTAGTATTGAAGACCATCGAAGAAATTTGTGGACTCACAAAAATATCAAATCTCACACGAAAGGCGCTTTGAAAGATCATTTGAACTCGTCTGGACATTCGGTATTCTGCAGGCTCGGACGGTATCAGCGGGACTTGATATGCCGCCACTACCATCGATGACGGTGGAGCCACTTGCTACTGTTCCGCTGCTTTCCAACCTTCTGCAGAATCACGACAATCTAGCAAACCGTTGGAAATGAGCTTTTATTGGTGATCCATCTCATTGAGATGCCTGCATGTCTTCGATTTTGATTCACTGTTGTAGTAGCGTTTGAATGAGTCTTTATCCTCTATAGTGAATGGCGAACAGCCAATGTTCATGCACGCTCAGTTCTTATATCATCTAAATGACCCCGAGCGGATCGGAAGCTCTTTTTTCTGATTTGATTTCCGAACCTAACACATGGTTGTGGCACTGTCTATCTTCCTTGACAATTTCTATTGTTCCGTTTTATTCTCTAATCTAATTGGTACCAGACTCTCGGAATGACAAAAACACTGTACTGCACATCGGCTAGCCACCGCGAATCATTGTGTAGGCATTCAAAAATGGAAGTCGAATGCGTGGGCGCATATCTCTGACGGAATTGATCATGATCATCGTCCCAAAACTCTATCTTAGATACCTCATCAGCTCTTCTCCGGGAAGCTTACCGCTTTTGAAAGCTTAGCTGTCATATTTTCTTCAAGTCGAATAGTTATCTGTCAGTGAACGACTGAAGGCGCAAGGAATCGATCCCGATTTTGACTATTGACCATCTGGTAGCAACGTCACTTGCCTTCGCCTCACCTTCCCGACTATATTGAGTCATTCTCTTATTAGTTTCTTCTTTTCCTTCATTTCAAACACTTCGTCATTTTGTTATGTACACTTCTAATTTTGAATGCTTTACTCCTTTTGATTTGATACCATTTTCTTACTGTGTTAAACTGATTAAGGTGCAGTGAAGTGAGTCAAGGGGTAATCGCGTGAATAAATAACCAAAACTTGAGCAGTTTCTGGGATTTACTTGAGACTAAGCTCCCAAAAGCTTTTTACGGGTTCTGTATAGGTCTTTTATTGTAGATGGTGATTGAACTTTTAAGATGATTACTGTCTACTGACTGTAACTGCACCAAATGCACATTTAAATAGGAATTAGGTGATCTCTCCGATAGTTTTACTATCTGACGGATAATGAAGCTGAATCATCTTAAATGAAATTAAGAAGGAACAAACATTACAGCAGAACTTCTGTGTTTTTTCAATTGCGCAGAAGTTTTTCGCAACGATCATCTTGCAATGAATCACATGCATCGTTGCATAGCTGGAATGCCAACCTTTTCGAATGTCTTCTTTTTCACGCGTTACGTATCGCCCGTCTGCTGTTCTTATTCTGATTTCGAAATAAGGCAATCTCATTCATCAGAGTAGGACGTAGATTTAGCACTGCTGAGTAGCATTCATCAATACTATGCCTATGATCTCTGTCGCGAAAAATCCGCTCTCTCGTCATTCAGTTCCGACTTCTCACCTCATCAGATGTGTCACTTTCCAATTTATGAAGTTACCCTACTGCAGTGGAGAGCTTTATAATGGTTACTTGTCCAATCGCGCCCAGCTCGCTATTGATTGATCGGGGCTATACCCCTATATTACGATTAATGGTGTATAAGCGCTATCGCCAACGACACAACAGCTCATTTTTCCAACTTTCTCCCAACCGCTAGTTCGATTGGTTTTCCATGTCACTGCCTTATAATCAGGGATAGTTTTGCGGACGGGATGACAGGCCACCAAATATCTTCATCCTAGTCAAGGATGCTTCGCGGATGAACAGGCTGATCACCAACTATATAGACGATTAAATAATCGCACATCGAGTAATTACACACGTGAGAACGGAAAAAGATAATTCGCGAAAGTTCCAATAAAACCTATTATCCCACATTCATGAGTGAATCTTCCTTCATCTTAAAAAATCGAAGGAATCCTAATCCACAGCTTTTCGTTCCAAGTTGACCACAAGGACTCTCGTGAAGATGGAGAGGGAAGAAGTTCAAAGGTGCGCAGCCCTAATAAATTGGTTTCGAAGAAGACTGAAGTAGTGTGTTGTTGTTCATTATTACTGGGAAATACGGATTTATCGTTTGGTGGACGTTCCTCAGTGATTGATTCCTTCATTCAAGCTATTTGAGGGCGCTTTTTCCGAATGATCGTTTTCTTGTCGAGAAGGTGTTCGAAGTTGACATTTTTAGAACATCCAACATAACGAGACACTTCCCTATGTTCTACGGCTGGCATTATAAGGCCGTGGGCGAATTCTCTCTCCCATTTATGCACCTCACAGTTGGTTTAAACGAGATATATAAAGTTATAAACAGTCTATTTTTTCGATTTCTGTCGCAAATTGCAGCCTTTGAGATGATGTTTTTCCTCCATTCACTGAGAACTTACTGAGAAGAGTAACTCTATTAACATAGACTTATTATTTGTGGAAATTCATGTATAATTAAAGTTGTTGCGTTATTGCTGAGATAAGCAGCCTCGATTGCATTGGAATGTACCGTGCTGCTGCGACCACAGCGGCGACGGCGACTGTGATTGTCGAAGCAACACTTTTCTCTCTCACATCGGAAAAGTGCGATGTTTTGATAGGGACGATGGCGCTCTAACGGCTTGGTGGTTGAATTGTTTTTACAGCAACGGGCGCCGTTGCGCGAACGTACCGCTCATACTCTGTGCGTATGTCCCCAGAGAAGCTTTAGGCTTTCATCATTTTCGTCAACAACAATCGTCGTCTCTTTCCGTCGCACTTACGCTTCTTGGTTTCTTTCCCACCTGTTTTTTTTAAATTTACTCTCTTGTTTTGACCGTAGCTTTTCATAACAGTTGCCACCGCGATGCCATCATAGTGCTAGTTAGCGATGGGCACTTTACCCTTAAACGTGGTTGAAGCTCACGTACCTGTACCTGCTATCCGGACATTGGGCTTGTCCACAACCTATTGAAGCTGTTCCATGTATTTCACTATAGTATTTCCACATTTCTCTAGTCACATCCAGGACCCGTGGGCTTCGAGATCGTTTAATTGAGGGACTCAGTTGAGTAATACGTCCTGGGAATCACGTGTTATGGTTACTCAGCATCCCATTTGGAGCAAGAATCCCCTGGGTCACATAGAAGCTCTATTACATGATGCAGCCCCTAATAGAAAGAACGATGTTGGGTTCTGCCTGTGAATTGATGTCCCATTTTCTCACTATAAACTCAACTAGAGCTCACCTTCGAATTTATTCATCTATATCCTGCAGTTCTGTATCTAACTTCATCTCATAATAATACAGATCATTCGGAGTGGTCCGCTACGTGACGAACGGTTCGTCGATCAAAATGCTTATTCCGAGTGACACAGTTTCATAGGAACTAGCTAGAGTTTGACCGCACTCCTTTTTGGCTCGTCTCACCAAGATATGCAGTATTCGCCAACGGTGCCGAGCCCGGTATGGCTTCTCCGAAGATGAGGTTTGAAGAGGATTTGGGTGATTCTGGCATACTGTTAAAGTCAATCAATAGTGCTAGTCAATATTCAATAGTGTCAATTAATAACAAACTCAACAGTACCCAAAAAGAACCTAATTGGGTACCTACAGATCCCACGGTTTCCACCGACCCACCGACGGGTTCGTGGTTACATGTTGACAACACTTGATATCGGCGGATCAAGCGCCCTCACAACTCCTGCTGCCCTGAACGCAATCTATCTTGTGTTCGGTCGGACGGTGGAAGCAATGCACGTCGGTGAAGCCTGAATGCATCCATTGGCTTTCATCGAACACTGTCTCAGTCGAAGCGCACAGACGGACGAAGCGTAAGCTCAGTCTGAGCCATTCTAGTTTTAGCAGAATCCAACGGAATCGTAATCTATTTCCTTCTGTAACGACGTTCACTGACAGCATAGAATTTCTGCTGATATGAATAAAATGCCCTTCTGTAAAGATTCTCCGAGGAGTAAACCCTTGTGATGAAAATGTAGATGGAGGGAGTCACCATACTCTGCCTCTTAATGGTTAAGAATGGCTCTGTAATTTGTCGTGGCCTCTAGAGAATACTCTGAACAAGAGAATTAAATCCATCGCCTAATTCTAGGTAGAGTGGAAGCGCTTAGGGTAAGATGCTGACTTAGTTCTTGCGAAAAGTTGGAATGGAAGAGGTAACAGTAAGTAGGGTACTACATGTGAGGAAACGTTTCGCTTCTCGCAACTACCTTTCCATCACTTTCCTTCTCAGATATGCACTATTAAGTTTTACGAAGTACCCAGCATTGCATTCAAAGCTCCAAATTTGCATATTTACATAGAGCTGTTGTTTTTCACTTGTAGCATTTCATCTCCAACCTTTAGTACAGTTGTCCTTTTAGAGATATAAGTTTGATGACTTTGTTTTTGGAACCATTTTCGATTTCTCCGGATCTAAAAGTCAGTTTGCTTTCAAGTGAACTCTACGATTGGAAGATATACGTTAGAATGAGGCATTTGAAGGTGTAGAAAGTGCAAAACCAAGTTCACTTTTAGTGTTAAGTATTTCCAGCTGAATCGCACTTCGTCAACGATTGCTTCCTTTTCTTTTGTCGTAGTTCTTACCATCATGTCGATGGGGCGAGATTTTTTGAGGTGAACGCGTAATGATTTAATCGCTTCTTTTTCAATGAATCTTTGTACTTTTAAGCCATCACCTTGCTCTTAAATGAAGCGATCACCAGAAAGGTTAGAATAGAGGTAGAGGATCAATGTGAACTGTTAGATATGCCGCACAAAAAGTCATTTTGGCGGAGAGCGCTGAATTATAATGATGATTGGCTACGTCAAAGACATGCATGAGGATTCTGGACGGAAGAAACTCTCTTCCCGCGGTATTTTGTGGTGAAATTAATTGCAACTGGCGCAGAGTTTCACGGACAAATGTTTCCTTTCATCTTCATCTCGACTTTTATTAACATTCATCTTAATTCTGTCACATAAATGAAAAACTAAAAAAGATTTTTGGAGATGATTAAATGAGGTTGTTATATAGTTGCCTCATAATCATGAGGCCGAGTCATGACCCCCATTCGGGTTACTGGACTGTTGGTTGTCCATGGATTTCCGTTTTAAACGATTTGATTTGCAGCCAGTGTCCGCCTTTCACTTTAATTGTTCAATCACTTTCCACGGCTACCGTTTGCTACTCTTTTTTCCGTTTTTGGATTTACTCCTTTGATTGGTTCTTACTGTATTTGAATGGAAAGATTCCCGGCCTTTCGAAAAATTATTATATTTATATATTATATAATTTATATATATCTATTTTCACCGTAAAATATTGAGCCTATTTTGCATTCGCCTGTATTGTGCTCTATGAAAACTTCAACTGACTGTGTATTCACAAGAGTTGGTGCTCCGGATGCTCTTTGTGTTGCATTAATCATCACAGCATTCAACTTGCGCTCAACATTTTAAAGGAACTTTGTAACATTTCACGCCAGAGGCATGGTTGTCGAAGTCCTTTTTACCCTGATTTTCATCATTATTCTAGTCCGAGTAGAAATCATAAGTACAGACGTTTCGAAAAGGAGTTTGAGCTACGTCAAAGAGAATTTTTCTATCACAGTCCCAGTTCTCATGTCTTTTATAGCTGAAACTGTGAGTAGCAAGGGGTAGGATAGTTGGTCGCAGAGACCATTCAAGTTGAGTTGTACAGGGTGTCCCAAAATTACTGCGCCGAAGTTCAGTAGTTTTTAAGGTAGAAATAATCTATCAAATTCACATTACCTG
This sequence comes from Haemonchus contortus, assembly GCA_000469685.2. Lineage (NCBI taxonomy): Eukaryota > Metazoa > Nematoda > Chromadorea > Rhabditida > Trichostrongylidae > Haemonchus > Haemonchus contortus. The sequence goes on along the minus strand of LS997563.1, from coordinate 46,973,756 downwards.
TTATTAATTAGTTGCATAAGAAGGTTTCCTTGCAATATGCATGGTTGCTGATGTGGAACTCCCATTATCTTTCAGATGGAGGAGGCTCATTCAATGCCACTTGCAATCATTGACGCGCGAGAAGTGGAAGGGCGTAATGAAATTCTTTGGGATTTTTCTAATAACCGTACAGGAGGCTATTAAACGATATAGAAAAGAAGATTGAATCAGAGACAAACCAGGAAAGATAGAAAGGTAGAACGTTTCTGAAGATAGGACTATTAAAATGGTCCGTATGCCAATCGGTCGGGATCCTGGGTGACCCATCAAAAGGAAGTCAACGGGCACGGCTTACAGGAGTTATCGTGATGGAAGAATGTCATGCAGAAGCCTTACTACCATTCCTATCGTATGCTCCAATCCCGATCTCGATAGATTCTGCAGGGCCAAAAAATGCAGAAAGTCGCAGACCCACTTGAGTGATGACATGGAACCCTTCACCGTTTTCTCTGGCCAAAAAATTTCTTACGATGAAGCCGTCTCTCAACAACCAAAATGCTCGCGTCCTGAAAAGAAAAATCTAGCGTGTAATATCTCACAAAAAGGTTGTTATCAGAACAGTAAAATGATGTTTTTCGAGGAAATCACTGGCAAGGGTAAGCCGCTCGTGATTTCTTCGGTGCAGGCGTGAAAATTGACCAAGACCAGCACTCAAACGGCGTACTGATGGAAGTAAATGGAACATTGATCCGACTACGTTCTCTGAAACATCTCATAGTCCTTTGAGCAGGACGCTACTCCAGCCCACAGAGCCAAGCTTACCCTCGACTGGTGCCGACGACAGCTGCCCGACTTCATTGGTGAAGAGGAATGGTTATCCTACTTTCCAGAACTTGACTCACTTGAATCCCACGAATGGTCCCTGATTAGGAGAGGACCTGTCGAGTTTGCAGTCCCAGTTTGGAGTCCTAGAATGCAAAAGCTGGAGGACGGCTGGGAAGAAATGGAGAAGGATACCTGCGTGCCACATGCGATCAAGTCGAAAGCAAACTTTGACTTCTATTCGTGCTCACGGGGGATATTTTGAAATGCGACTTTAGCATGTTGTAGCACATAGTGTTAGCTAGCGTGCATAGAAATTCCATCGCCTTTCGCAAATGAGAAGTTTCAAATATATTGCTATAAATCGGCGCAAATAATTTTGGGACACCCTGTATATCGACGTAGATGATTTTGAACACTTGCGCTTCGGAAACTTCTACGGCATGGCATTTACATAGGTTTGAATCCTTGATGCATATGCTCATTTTTCTTTTATATTGAACGTGAAAGCTGGCAAAACGTTTTTACGCTTCATATCGGTTATCTACTACGCTCGCTCTCATTTGTGGAGCTCACAAATGGTAATTCAAGAATCCTTTTTTGCCACCACTAAACGAGTAGAGGTGCCTTTCTGTCATGAGCACTCAAGATGGTAACTGTGTTTGACAATCACTTGATCTTGGCATGATTTTGAGTATTGGTCGTTCTTCTCTGAGGCTAAGCCAGAGTCGGCCGAGATGATTTAGCTCCTACGTCTTTAGAAGAGACGCTGGAATGGAGCAAAGACCGAATTAATTGGAGACGGTGCCAAGCTCTTCTGCAACGGAGGAACGAAATGGCGTAGCAATTGCAATGACTGAGTCCCTCAGACACTGTGTCTCCGCTGTCAACAGGAATAGCGATCGAATCACGGCTGTGAATATAGACTCAAAAGGAGGGTGCTGATCCTAAAGGGGCTAGGATTTCTGGTGCCCTCCCTGAATGGTCACGTTGAACGAAGAGGGCTAGAAAGGTTTTACAACATGGGGAGAGTAAGAGCCAGAACGAAGAAAGGGAGAGAATTATCGTCAGTATGAAAATCGTCCCTCAAAAACTTGTAAAGTGTATCAAGGTGCAGGGCTTCACGACTTGGCCCCACAGCCCAGAGCTCTTTTAGCAGACATGGACAACAAGCTCCCCAAAAAGGCAATTGTGGCAAAGGAGAGGCGAGTTCAACGCTGGAAGCTGCACCTTGCTGAAAAGAAGGTTGCAAAAAAGCATCTTGGAAGTTGGTCACCCGTATCGTCGAGGTCCTATTTAGCAGACCAAGAAGCAGCATTGTGGGGGACACCCTACAGTGTACAGGGAAAACGCTGGGGAAACTTGAGGTGGACTCAGAGGTGACAAGACAGCATGGTTCTGGAAAGATAAAGCTCAGCGATTTGTGGAACAGAAAAGGGACGCATACAAAGGCTGGCAGAAGATGAGATTCCCAGAAAACCCAGCTATCCACAGGATCTGCAACAGGCTTGCTAAGATCACCTTAGCAAAGGCAAAGAGTACGGAACGACAAGGATAGAAGTTCATCTTCAGGTTGGTCAAAGCCTGGCATCGAGTTACTGACCAGGGAAGGGTAGTCTACTTACAATGGAACTTTGAATGGAGACCCATACTGCAAAATTGCTCTCCTGAAAGGTTTGTAGGGTACGAAATTTGCTTGACAGTAGTGTCAATTGGAAATTCTAAAACGATTGGAAATGCGATTTCAAACGCCGATGTGGCATAGTGGTAGTGGTTTCGCTTCGCAGGCAGAAGATGCGGGGTTGCTCTCAACGCGGTCAAGATCTTTGCGTTGTGTTCTTTTGTTTCAATAGAGATTTTCTAAGCCTTTTCCGACATTTGTTCGGATGACCACCTTAATTCTGCCTTCATTTGCACTTGTCGCAGTATTCAGGTAAGAATGGATCTACACGTTGATTGTATGACTATGATCACTTGAGGTGGAAGAATCATTTAATAGAAAGACGCCAGAGACGTATAAGGTGCCTTGAGTGAATCATTGACGTAGCACCGGCAGGTATAAAGTGGACTTCAACTTTGCATCCTCTAATAAAGTGCTGGTCAAGAATCAATCGCACCGCCTCATATATGCAATGTTCAATCGCGTAACGTATCTTTGGGTACGTACAGCTTCAACGATGGTGTCGGTATCCTAGAAGGATGACCACAAGTCTACAATAAGATGCATTTCCTGTGAGCACTACTCTCAAAAAGGCAAGTCTAAATCCGGTCCACCATGAGCTCCTTTGTCATAATATATGTTGTGCTTTTTCGGAGACCAGACTGAATTTAGAGCCATGGAGTTTTTCCCGCAATTTTTTGGAACGCACTTGGTACAAGCAGGAGATGTTGATAGAAATCCAGGTTCCGGTGCCACTCGAGGCGAGTAGTTGTTGAATCTTGGGACAAATAATTGTTTCGTCTCCGGTTGAAGGGAAGCAGCATGTATAGCGTGAGCAGTTTGTGAACAACGTATGTGCTTCATACATCTAATTCAAGTTTTTCCAACAATACTGAGCTCCTCACAGGCACCTTACACATCTCTGGCGTCATTCCGTTAAATGTATCGTTAATTAAAAGTAAAACAGAATCATACAATCAAGGGGTCGATTCGTACTTCCTTGAATATGTGCATTAAGCACAAATGAATGTAGATATGAGGCATTCACTCAAACAAGCGTCAGCAAAGGTTTTGGAAGAAAGAACACTTTACAAAAATCTCGACGGTGTCGGGAAGCAAAACCGAACCTTCCGCCTGTGAAGCGAGATCCTTATCGCTATGCCCATCGACGTTTGACTTCGCATTACCAATTGACACTACTGTCAACAGAAACGAAAATTCAGCACGGTACTTGGCTCTCACAGTAATCCGACGTGGCATAACCCCAGTTTATTGAGCAAATTCTCACCCATCACGTATAGACCGCGTCGAAAAGGGACCTTGGGCGAGGGCACGTGGATGATTGGGAAGCTGGTTGGTTATTGTAAGAGCCGAGTGCCCCTACCGAATTTTCTTTCTACCTACTGTCAAGCAAATTTCGAGCCTCCAAAACTTTTTAGAAGAGCCATTTTGCAGTTCATTCTCTAAATTCGCAAATATCATTCAAAGCTCTATCGCTAATATGGGTACCCATTCATGTCCCATGGTAAGTAGACTACCCTTCCATGGTGAGTACATCGAGCAGTCGGTATTGAAAGCTCGATAAAATGGTTTTTGAGATGCCCTCTTAATATAAATCTTCAGCCCCTCGTATACAGTATGTCGGCAAACAGCCTAGATAGTGCGTTATAAGTTCTCAAAGATTGTGCCGGTTCTAAGCCACCCCAAAGGCGGACGAGTACTAGTTTTTGGGGCCGCACTTCTCACAAATTCACCCATGCTGGAATTTCCGACACTTTGTTATGACACCACATGTGACAGTGAAAGGCAGTTTTGAATGAATTTGGCTTCATGTTGTCAGCTTTTTGCACAATTCAACAACCGAAATTTCTCAGATACTCCCTCCATGTCGTTTCCGCCATGACAAGGTTGACGAATAAGTCCTGCGACAAAATGAAGACCTTTTTCAAATCATTTCTAAATTTTTTCATATCAATCAATTTTCGGAAAAATTTTTTACTAAAGAAGTCAACAACCTTCTTTTATCCTTTGAGCTCATCACTGATGCCATCTCTTCAGGAGTGAGGGAGCTGTGACTCAAAGAAGTTATTGACCGCCGTTTTTGGATCACATTAAGTTACGAATTTCTTTTCCACAACGGGATGCTCAAAAAGGCTGAGCATATGGTAGGTAAAAGGGGGAACACTCCGGGAGTACGACTGATGAATAATCTGGGACCAATCGGGATCGGTGAACTTTTGGCGTGGGTCTAAAGCGAATTTTCGATGTGCGCTGTCCCTCCTAAGGAGGCCTGATTTACAACTTGATCGCCCTTCTCTAACCCCGATGGCCAAATTAAGGGGATCATAGGGGCAAGCGATAGCTGTGTCCATCTTATCTGCGTTTGGCAACTCATAGTGGATGGATTCCCTCAACAACCATTAAATTAGGGGACGATGCTTGCGTTACCCCAAAGGCTGGTATCTCCTGCAGTGAAGCGATCCAACCGATTGTTGACCGTCGATCGGTGAGCAGTGCTAGCATCGAATAGATTGCTGATGTTTCAAGCCGCTACACCCGCGCTTTTCCCTTGGCGTGCTTAGTAGAAGGTGATGGTACGAATCGGGTGTTGTCAATTCATTGACTGTAATACTCTGAAAGCCCACACGCGTGCTCTTATTTACTGATATGTTAATTGCCTGAGGAATTTCCTACAAGTCTATCACCCTTGCTACCGTGTTCACACTGTTGATACAAATTTTCAACGCTTCAAAATTTTTGTCGCAGGACTTATTTGCCAACCTAATACAATCTCTATTCTCCATATATTCAAGTAGCCCTCTTCCTCAAAAGTCGGCAGATTTTCTCGCTCTTTTCTCCACCGATGCACCATTCTCGACCAGTTCTTTTGTTTACCGACTTAAAGGCACAGTTCATGATTTTTGAGTATCCTGTTTTCGACGGGTAATGAAAATATTCGTCTAGACTAATGCAAATAAGGTGAAGAGAGCGCAAGAATTGGAGTATTCAAAGTAAAACAAAGGTTCGGAAAGTAGTGAAATCGAGTATTGGACGAGTTTCAGACCAAAAAATGGCACGAATTTAGTGATTGGAAAAAAAGCTCCCTACTATGTGTGCAATTGCATACGACTGAGACTGAGTATAATGCCGCTTAAGAATCGAAGTTCACCTTTTTCTATTATTCTTCTGCGTTATGGATATTCTGCTGCAGCTGTGCATGCAGAAAATTGCAAAATGGCTGAAGCAGCAAAGAAAACAGCAAAGAATGGCAGAATCGGAGAAAAACATCCCGTCACTCGGCGATTATCTGGGTGTATGCTGAACGAGTGGTCACGGTGCGAATATTGCAACCTGTATCGCCTCAAGACTCTTCTGACTTAACACGATCGATGGGCGTGGCATCCGGTCGATCCGGTGATGGGGCTACTGTTATCGGCTACTGATGCTGTCGGATTCAAAAACTCAAGAGGGTGAAAATGTAGTTGGGGGGGGGGGACCCATCCGAAGGTCAGTATATCAAGAAACGAACTAAATCTGACGTGTTAGTCCTAGTCAAGAGTTAGGGCTCATTGCTCTAGCCCTTTAGTTTTTGGGAGCGATAGCGTCAATTCTGTTACCTTCAGGGGCCACTGGGTAACCCTGACGGGAATCTAAAAAACCATTTTTAACATGAAGTGTGCCTTTGAAAAGGGTTCCTTGGAATTATAGTGAATTGTGCCTCCAAAGAAATCGTCAGTGCTATACAGATCACGTGACTATTGGCTCTCTTGAAGTCGTTACGAAGTTCCGTTATGATGTTGAGCGGGAGATGAATGCTTCGGGCAATACAAAGAGATCTTGAACACTGTAGCTGCTAAGCGAAGAATGTCGGATGAGTGAAAAAGCAGTATCATAATGTCCATTTTTGTGCTGAAGGGAGAGGGAGACGCGATGGAGTGTTCAAATATTGCAGAACCAGTTTGATTGCGCCCGGAATGAAACTCAATGAGTGGTTAGCCAACTCAAGACCGACCTCACGATAACTATCAGCTTCATACACCAAAGCTCTAAAAAGGTCTATCTTCACAGCTAGGCAACCGCGCCACGCATAACTTTCTTCGCTCCTTTTGCGTAATATTGAGAGATCTTTTCCAGATCGTTGTTGAACCTGATCGTGAGCAGAGAAGGCGATGATCATAACAGCAGCAGGTTTTTATCACATTGACGTGCAACAAACATCACTTTCTGTTCGCATATAAGTGGTCCAACTCTGTTCGCATATAGGTGGTCCAACTCTTCTTCAATTGGGAACCCCCTTGTCCAACGGTGATATCATTTTTTCGAAAAAAAAACAACTTACCTTGGAAACAGCCGCGGATAGAAGTCGTGCAGGACGGTTTTCGATCTCGTTCCAATTTGCCATTCCAAACTTTCCAGTCTCGAACCCGTCTTTCGGGAATTCATCATTAAATTAGAATTCACCGCGAGACCTTTTGTTAGGACTCTAATGCTTCGCATTAGAATCCTAACAAAAAGTCTCGCATCAGTCTTACTTTTGGTTTCTTGGAGGGCAATCACATGGTAATTGATGTCGTTGACCACCTCGAGTACCCCCTCAAAAGCGGAATTGGAGAAAACTGTTTTCACGTTATAATAGATGTGAAGAAAGAAGCAGTCCACTGTCGCGTTGGGGTCCAACGCCGGTGGTGGCTGAGCTCAGTGTGCGGGGGACTGAGGCCGTTTTATTGCCGATCCTCAGCATGACGACTTTATTTTAACTCTGAAAAGGAATTTGAATGAGAATTCTATACAGTACTAAATTACTAGCATCTTGGAGACATAGTAGGTTGGTGTAGAAACTGGTTCTTGGAAACAATTATTTATTTATTTATTTATTTATTTATTTATTTATTTATTTATTTATTTATTTATTTATTTATTTATTGATAGCGTAGACAAGTCTACGTGGAGTAAGCAGCGAAAAGCATATAAAACCAAGTAGGACAAAGGCGCACAATAAACGCTATAATATTATACCTGTGCGCAGCAAAAAAAACAAAACAGAAACTAAAAGAACGTCAACGACACAACTCAAAAAAAGATTAGAATAAGGAAGCTCTGTGAGAATTAACATAAGAAAGCATGATACTGAGCTACAGAGGCCAAATAATTTGTTGAAACGATTTAGAGTCCTAATATGGAAACTATTGAACTTGACCTGAATTCTAGAAATCGGGACTTGAGCTTAATGCTACCTCTCCTAGAGTTTGATCTAACGACCTCAAAGAAGTCTGATGTGCACAAATTAACTCTGCCAGTTAAATAAAATAAAGTAAATGACAAATAAGCAAAGCGATGAGATTGACCCATCGTTAGTTTCGGATTCTCTCAACTCAGGACTTAAGCGTACTTTTCAGTTGATGCTGTTTCTTGAAAATTTGTCAGTTATTTGTTGGGTTACTCGTTCTCAACTATTGCCCAAATTTGATCTCATCGTCAGCGTGTGCGGCTGTACATCAACACCTATTCTGATTATTATACCTTAGACAGAGTTGTCTAAGGCCGTTATGCCTTTTGAGCGGCACTTTAGGAATAACAAGGTCTGTCTGTGCACCTGCGTCAACATCTGTGCCTAGCCTAGAAAACGGAGTGAGCGCGAAGACTTATGGGGCAGTGGGCTACAACTTTCGTGATGGCGGGGCTTCGCACTCTGATGAACTAATCTTATCCCTAGTACTTAACGTAGAAGTCGAATCTCTGGCGTGAAGGAATGTTTCACCGATCAGTATCACTCACACTAAGCATAACTGGAAAGGCAGGAAATGGTATTTTCCCTCTTCGCTTATTTTCCTAGGAGAGATCATTATTTTTTGTCCTCCGTTTTCTGTCATTCCCACTGAAAAAAACGACAGCGGTTGTCGCCTTCCTTGCTGTGGTGAAAAATCAAAGGTAAGTCCATATTCAGCTTTCCCCACCATGACGTTAAAGTACTCGTTGTCTGAAGAATGTGGATTTCTAGAAAATTCGGCCTCGTATAAAATTCGAAGTCACTGTCATGTGGAAGACTTTTTTTGACTGCGAACGTGCCGCTAAGCAAGATGCAGACTGATAACAGGAATCTGTAGTTCACTGGCTTCAATCAATGTGTACTGGTTTGAACGATGACCGTATCACGTGATAGCTTGCGGCTTCGAAAGAATGAATTGTTCCGTTCAGCAAGTCCAGAACTTCTTGTTGGCTCTCCGCTTTGCTGCTATTTCTCAGCTTGAGCAAAGCTGTCGGGTCCGCGCGCCTCCACTTGTAACCATGTCTGATAGGGCAGCCAATATAGCATCTCCGTTCAAGAAAAGCATATCTGCTGATCGTTTCAGGAATCTTTGATCGATGTAGGCTTGGCTCTACCCTGTAGCATCACTCGCAGTTTTCGTTAAGAGCCAAACGTGTCATTTGTTCAAAAGGATCCCTGTGGGAGGAATGACCACGGTGGCTATGGCTGTTCCTGTTTTTTTGTAATCACTCGTCCGGTATTTAGTTTTTGGGTTTCGAGAGCAGGTGATATGGCTACAGTAGTCACTAGATGCTATTTAAGCCGATATATGACAGTGACTTTTCTTTGATTTAGGAAAAACTATTTGCTCGACAACAAAGATATCGGAAAAATCTTTACGAATTCTTTTTCTCACGTGCAGGAAAGAATGAATTTATCGACGGCGAGGTGTCGTTGTTTTATGGCAGCTCATACGTCGTTCTAGGCATTCTTTTTTGAAGCATTTAGCGATAAAGGGTCTGCTTCGAAGCTGTGAGTTTGTTCACCTCTAGAAGGCACGAAATGTAATGGCAGGCTATTAAATACAGTTTTTTCTACCTCTCTTGAAACACCAAAGTTAGCCATTACTGGTAATTATGGCTAAGATGAGCGATATTTAGTGAATTCTCTGTTTCTAAGTCTAACCCATGTTTCGACATGGGCAAAAAATTGTATTCAATGATGATCTCCTTCGATGTTCCCTCATAAATTGGAAATATATGAGGCGTTCTAATCGAATACTACAGCACCGGCAATTTGGCATCAGTGGAAGCTCAATTGCAAAAATGGCTTTTTAGGGGTCTTTTCAGAAATTTGTCATCTGTGTCGAAGAATGGCATCAATCCTTCGAGTCATGCTGAAGGCGATTTATTGCCTGGTTTTCGCCTTTCTTGACGTCTAGTTTTCTTAGAAACAACCCTGCTATTTTGCTTTTCCTCATAAGGTCCCTTAATGAGAACTTGACTGAATGCTAATTCAATAATTAGCATGTTAGTGAAGCTGTTGGACTTGAAAAGTGTTACGGAGTAAGCCACGCTCCCGACTTCCGTATAGTTACGCATAAGGCTTCAAGTGATTACTCTTTTTCGGTATGAACCGTAGAAGTCAGTCAGCATTGAAGTTATGCGACCTTGTGCTATAGATCCTGGGATTATCCCAAGAATCCAGATCGAAACTCAGGAATGATTTCTGGAACCCACATGCTTCAGACTTTTTTGCTTTTCTTTTTTCTATTGATGATGTGTGACGTTATGCACTATTTCATCGAACCAAGGTCTCGCGTTTACGACACATCAATTCGGTGAACACTTTTCGAATACACTAAAGCACTTGTATAGTATAGGAAATAGGTACGAAGCGGCTTGCCGTACAAGCTTGTAATGACAAACCACTTTCTTAGGTTGATGTTCCAAGCAACTCGTCGTCGTTGTTCGAAATGTATCCTAATGATGCGGTTCTATCATAACAAACCTGTACGGCAAAGCACTGTGAAATACAATGTGGCATGCGCACGTTTCAAGAACACTGAACGTGGATTCACTAAGTGGAGACCTACTTTTCAATGAATTAACGCTTCTCTAGCAGGCCACTTCTGGTAACAATCAAACTTGAAACAGTAACTATCTGTCTTCAGTTATTCACCTATCAGTCGCGGTTTACAATCTGACTGATAGGTGAATCTCAACCGCATTGCAAGATGTTCAGCATATGTCAACAGTTGTCAACAATAACCGTTAATAACCGTCTACCACTCTGGATTTATCGTCTTCCTAGGGATCAGAATTTGATGAAAGCCACTAGAGACCTTATGCCCATTGCATTCCGCTTTGCTTTGTCTCTATTGTAAGCCATAGTTCCCCTAATTCAAATTTTATCGTCTTATTCGAACGAGCATCTTATTCTTAAGGCTTTCGTAGTTCTTTACCTCTTTGGTAGCCTGCTTGCTTTTGTGAATAGTTGTATTTACATAACTTCTAGAGTCATTTCTCACAGAAATCGTTGGTCTCCCCTAACTCCCTCATAACTTTTCTTTCACAGTACCTACGATATCATGGTGGGTTCGTTTCCTAATGTCTTTTTCAGGGTAATAGCACAATACTGCTACTAGTTTTTGGTCAACCGACGGTTTGCGACGAATCAATCCGTCGCAAGCCGTCGCATCGAAATAACGTTTGATAAAGCTCTCCAATCAAGGTGAGAATAAGATCAGCTGGAAGCTCTGCTCGTGATGAATTCAGACATATATCAAACTTTCAAATTTCTTGGATCTTTCGCCTCCATTTTCAGGAAAAAACGAAATTGAGTCTCACAGAGCCTGGGGTGTTACTTGCGGATATTTCATCATCGTAAATGCTTCACTTTCATTGAAAATTTCTTATTCAGTGTCTAAAAGATATGCACGACAGTATATTCGAGGAAAGCATGAAAAGGTGGTTATTCTAATGTCTCACATGACAAAATTTGTACAAATTCAGCTAACACTAGTGGATCAAATTACCAAACTTTCAAAATATTCCGACTTTTCTCTGCCATATACGTATTTTGTGTGTTAGACCAATGATGAACTCTAGTTAGAGATTCCAGACATACGATGAATCTTCATGGGCTTTCTAATTTTTCAGCTACTCCAATTTATCAATTTTTCAAAAGTGGATTGCTTAATCTTCACGGCCGTCTATTTCACAGAAACCAAGTAAATTTGCACTCATTCAAAGGCTTGGAGATGATATTAGAAAGGCATACAAAACTATGTCGTAGTTGTGTGATCAACAACCTTTCTTATTGCATATTTCTCAGTGAGCTTCAACCGGTGCACATTTTACGATTGCGTTAAGTGCTCTAAAGCTATGATATGGAGTGAGAAGGGTAACGGTTGAAAAGTCTCGGTGTCATGTTTTTGTGCTATTATTATCATTAACTTTGATTTTGGGTGGCTGGATCGCCTTCTAGCAGACCGCTGAGCTAATCACCCCTCAATATCGACCTCTATCAGCCCCACGCTTTGATATGGCTTTGTGAACATAAGAAATGATACGCAGATGTTCCTTTTTGAACACCAAATTGGGCAGGCTACCATATCTTCAATATTCTGTTCTGAAGTTTTCTCCTGAGTTATTTTCTTTGATTCAACCAGGAGTTTCAGCTTAGCGTATGAAAGCCATAAATATACAGAGAAACTCTAGCTTATTTCATAACTTCCTATTAATCGCGATTCAACTGGTGTAGAAAGTTTCCTTCTCCCCAAATGCTTCAATTATTCTTAAAAAAACCTAGCCACATATGGCTGAGTTGGGGTGCCGTTGACCTACTACTGATGAAAACCTTGTTCTAGTCTTTTAGTTCCGAAAGTTTCCTAATTTCGGTGGGATCAGTTTCATTGGTTTTATAGAGTGCAGACGAGTCGCGATGGAATGACCTAATAGTTTTTGCTGTTGCAAAATCAAACCAATTGCGCGGAGTGATCATTTCATACGGTCGTTTCCTGTTGAAATTTGCTCGATCAAAATAAGTTGCTTCAAGTTCGAAATAGAGTCATTAAAATGAACAACGTTAAGCTGAATTCAATAATCGGTTTACTCTAATAGTTTATCCTTTTTTCCCAAATATCTGCGTGTCAACTAGTGGTAAAACGGTAATTTAAATGGCTGTTTTCAGCTAAAACTCTGAATTTTGCCATGAAGGTTATCAAAATGAACACGTCTTATGATTTTTTATTTAAATGAACACGTCTTATGATTATTTATTTATTTAGTGTGCGTCGACCGTCGCGCTTCCATAAAACATCTGTTCTAGCCAGGGGTACAACAGGGTCTGCTTGCATAGTAACAATGAACTCATGCAAATCAAATCTAGATCCGAACGAACATTACGGATTGTAACAAAAAATAAAAAGAAAAACTAGTGTGTGTGTATGTGTGTGTGTTTGTGTGTGTGTGTGTGTCGGTGTGTGTGTCTGACCGGAAATTCATAGCTCCTGTCTCCTTGGACCTAGAGCGTTCAAATTCGCTAGGAGTAAGAGGGAGAGGATGGGAACACCTATGGTACATGGCAGGACCGAACTCCGTTCACAGGGAGCGCTGCGTGCGCGTTAGAAATTTTGGACCGCACATTCATAACTCCTGTCCCCGTGGACCTAGAGCGTCCAAATTTGCTAGGAATGAGAGGGGCAGGATGGGAACACCTATGGTAAGTAGCAGGTCCGGACTCCGTTCACAGGAAGCGGGTTTTGCGCCGATGTAGTCAATTTGGCCCTAGGCATTCAAACTTGGTGGGATTACAGGCGGCAGGATGGGAACATTTATCGTGGGTGTGAGGCCCGGACCCCGCTCATAGAAGGCGAGGTTTGCGCCAAAATTTTCAGTTCGGCTCAAGGGCGTTCAAACTTGATAGGAGGCAGGCGGCAGTATGGGAGCACTTATGATGAGTAGTAGGGCCGGACTCCGCCCCCTAGGGACGGATTTTCGCGAAATAAATGAGTGGAAATCCATAACTCCTGATCCCGTGGACTTGGAGAGCAAAATCAGTAGGAGGAGGCAGGATGGAAACACTGACAATAGAAGAGGCCTCAAAGAAGAAGATCCACTCACCAATCACATTCTAGCGCCTTTGTTGTTTACGATCTAGCTTTGACTTTTTGATATGTTTCATTCGACAAGAAGGGTAAGTGGTGATTATAAGAAGATGAATTTGGTTCACTTCTTGCTATCAGATTACGACCGCTACACAAGAGAGTTTACGATTAAGTGGAAGATCACTGTTTCTTTTTGCTTTGATATCATTCTTAGCAAAATTTATCCGATCGCTAATGATGTTGGATTCACAGTTAATGATGTATCCGTTTTGAGGCATTTGATAGTCTATACTCTCGCTCACCGAAACAGCGAAATAACCTAGAAAAAAGGGGGAAGTATTTCATTAGTTTGATCTTTTTCGGGCGAAGTCCCTTTACCCCAAGAAGGAGGAGAGCCCTTGATGATGGCATTGGGGAACATTGATGGTAGCTTACATAGTAGCCTCAATCGCGGTGGTCTCTGAATACTATTTTTCTCTGAATAATCGCCTTTGTGATGTTATACGATGTTATACGACGACCCAATGAAGATGGCTTACAGGAAAAATCGCTCCCTATTCGGAGCTATTTCTTAGGATGTAGAGCTTTCTAAAAAAAGGAGAATCCGAATTGTTATTTACGCATGGCAAATTTCTCACAGGAAGGAGGAGCGCCCGGCGTAGCCGGGTGAACCCGTAAGAAGGAGGGAGCCTGGCGTTAGCCGGGCGACCCGACTGGTTGAACTATACTCCAACTGACCCAACTGACTCACAGATGCCTAGGCTCCGAGAAAACACTAGCAAAACCCTTTCCACAGGATTTCGCCTCAGTATAATCACTATGGAGCTTTGTGCCACTCTTAACTTCTAGGATAGGCAAGTATGACTTCGATTTGTGTTTGATTCGAAGATAGAGGAGGAGGCGTTTCACATATCAGAGTATACCTTTCGATAAAGAGGTGAAGTCAGCGAAACGTCTAAGTCTTGGAATAGTCCTTCTTCCTGAATCAATAAGTCTCTGCGTGGAAATGTACTTGGGGGGGGGGGGGTCAGTATATCAAGAAATGAACTCAGTCTAACGTGTTAATCCTTGTTTTATTAGCACTTTATCAGAAGCGGACGGGATGATGGGCACCGGCACTCTGTGCTCTTTTATGCGGATTCAGCTAAGGAAATTTAGTTCCCAAATAAGCCTAGGTAGGGTAGGAGCACCTGGGTGGCTGGGATGATTACCTCATGCAAAAAAAAGAAAAAAAGAAAAAAAAAACTTGCCCACCGCGGTCTCCTTCCCTACGAAAGCCCTTATTCAAAAACTGGCATGTTCGTGATATCACACCCCTTAACACGTTCCAATGAGTTCATTTCTTGATATACTGACTTTTGAGTGCCCCCCCACCTAACTACATTTGGAACCTTAGTTAAACATGAGTAGATGAACTAAACGTTGCATTTTTTGACATGACATGAAGCTCCGGAAGGAGTCGTTTTGAAAATTAATGTAACCAGGGTTGGTCTTTCAATGATAATAATGTAGCATAAGACCTTTACGTACTCCCTCGTTAATTTGAGCACGATTTTTCTGCACCTCAACTTTCGTCAATGTCGAGAATCTTCTCTGCTTCGGTGATTACAAGATCACGAGGACTAAATTATGATCTGTGTGTAGTTCATATTTGCATTTTGCGCTGCCATGCTTCTTGCCGTATGCCGATAAAATTCTCTCGTAGTTATTCAACTTTTTTCTCTCGTAATGCTTTATTCCAGCTTCTATTTTCCATTCTTTGACCGTTGAGGAGATTCATCACAAATTACCAATCTCCTCTTTTTACATTTTCCCTTGGGAGGGATCTTAGAATTCCTTCCATTGGGAATTGTAAAATTGAACATATCACACCATGCGGTAAAACTTCTTGATTATCACATTCATCAGATTCGTTGTACCATCTGATCGCACATCTGGCTATTCGTGCAGACCGTTCAACTAAGTGTTTCTCTTCTCCTGAAGAGTCTGGTAATGCGAACAAGTCCCAAATTGTGAACTCCCCTATTGCCTTGGACCAGTCTTATTTCAATGATCCTGCTCTCGTGGTGCTGCTGCCTGCAACTGACCCAATGCAAAAATATAAGAGTCATAAAATGACCAGAAGGATAGTTTAGGTTTTTGAAAAATTACAGCAGCTATCAGGATTGACGTTGTGATCGAACCCTTAATCAGCTAGTTCTTTGAATTGTTGATGGCACTACGGGTGGCATCAGCGCTCGACGCTGGTTTTTTTCCCAGACGCATTAGACGAGGTTTGCTTAACAGATTGCGTTACCTGAATTTCAGTGATGTGTTTGCCTCGAAAGAGAAATGACACCACCATCACGTCGCCGCATGAGCTCCTTTTTTATCTTCTTTCATTTTCTTTTTGCTCTTGCGCTTTACCCAAATCTTTTGGGAAACGGTTCGTCCGAAAAATTCTAAATGAAGTCTTCACCTGACTTTAATCAAGTGAATGACTGGGGAAATTTTTTGTTTTTGTAGAATAATTCGAATTGTTGTGGAAAACTATATTCTATACGAGCATTTTAAGATATTTCATTTTGATAACACTTAAGTACTTCAGTCGAACGAACAGTTCTCTATAGCGAGTAAGGAGTCGCGGAGTGGCGCTTTTGAATCGATGCAGTGATTAAGTACTATAGCTTTCTTTGAGAAACAGAGAATTTCTTCAAAAAAAGTGCTCTCAGGCTACTCGAACGCTTAGGTATTTAGGGCGCCTTATGATGCTTCGTCGAATTAGAACGGGCCCAGAACGAGATCGTTGCAAGAGGAAGCAACAAAGTATTCAAAAGATATTCTTTTGGTTAGTGAATAGACCAATCTACCTCGTTGAATTGTTGAATGGAGCTATAAGGAGGTCATCACGCACTTTCTGACGGCGTCACGGCGAAAAGATAAAAGGGCAAAGGATTGCGCTAGGGGTGTTAGTAATTGTTGTTTTCGGTTTTCTCCAGCTAGCAGGTCGGTCGTTTTCTGCCTCTCTTGCCTTTCTAGGAATGGGGGCATTGAATTGCATGAACTCACACATACCAAAAGGCTTTAAGATCTTGTCGATGGTCAGACTGTGTTACTGTTCTCAGGCTTGTTTATCGCTCCTTTTTGTTCTTGCCCAAAGGGCATGGCAGGGCCGAGCACGGTTCATTCAGTTACATCAGCAAGATGAGACGCTTTAGCCAATGTGCAAGTAGTGAGGTCTACAGTGCCAATCTTGAAATCTTACGATATCGAGAAGTATTTTGTTCTTCCAATAATTCAGTCATCATGTCTTCATATGCTGATCGCACTGTGTCGTCTCAAACTTGATATTCCTCCTGTAGGGGATTCAGAAAAACAATATTTTGTTGTGCCGGCTGCGTTTCACCCCAGGGGACGCTCACACAAGCAGCAGGGGCGTGGCTGGAATCCACCCACCATCGCCAGCACGGTGTTTCCTTCCGCTCAGCATCCATCTATGTTTTGACCGGTAGGCGGGCTGCAGCCGGACACCACTTTGCACAGTATTTTCAATTTTAGCTATTTTACACATGACTCCAGGTCAGATTCTGCGTCGACGATCATCTGAAGAGTTATTCTGCGAATTAATTCTTTAATTTTCATACTTTAACTCTGAACTTCCTGATATTCACTCAACTCCTACCTGCTGAGGAATATGGAGTACATAAAACTTGTTCAAGCTCGATTGCATTGTTGCTAATATCTTCTTGAGATTTTATGGTATTCCTTCATGTTTTGACGACATCTGAAATTCATTTCGAAACGCTTTCTGCAAATCGGCAACCGATCTCGACAGTTTCCAATCACTTCTTACGCAAAAGTGAGTGCGGCTGCGCCATCAGTTTTTTACTCGTCATAACTACATGCTCACCATTAACATATTTACCAGGTCCGTAGCTGTACGTGATCTTCTTTCACTCTTTACTTGCTTAACAGTTTTTTGAATCCTTTCATACCATTTGCTGATTGTTTTTATTTTCGTAGAAGAATACACAGAGTGGCGTCTAACTTTTACTTTTTGATTTTTACTTGTGTAATCATAATACAGGGTAATAAGAAGGTACTTCCAAAAGGTTGGCTGTGGTAACTACAAGGAGCTTTCCCATGAACGATTGGGAAACCGTCCTCTCTTCTCAATGAAAACACAACCAAAATTCTAAAGAACTTTCAAGAAGATGCACACTCTGAAATCTTCGCTGAAGTCCGCCATGTATTGAATAGATCAGCCGTCCGGTAAAGCACTCTTGCGCGGAAGATTGGCAAAAGCCTATATCCTTGGTAAAGGCTATGCCTGAAAAAGAATGATAGCTACTCGTTTTGCATCAAATTTCAAGTCCTCTCATCTTTGAACCTCGGCATCCCTGTTGTGCTTGAAATCGTTAGTTTCAGAAAAAAAAAACTAACAATCTACTGTTTTTTAAGTCTCTCTGCAAAAATCTGTAGCAAAATGAGATTTCCAACGCCCTACTGACCTTCAGAAGAGGCAGTGTAATAACCTAAATAGCAGCACCGCATTTTCATAATAAGAAGTCGCATAGCCAGAGGGGCTATTCGTTGGATCGACTATTCCTTATTGAACTTATCCGGGGGAATGAACAAATTGGCGTAGACATCAGGTCCGCTCCCAGCAACTCTTCAGTTTGAGATCATCAGTGGGAACCAAATTCATCGCATGATCCTAAAATTGTTGATGGACTCGTGGCGCATTATCCATCTTTCTTTGAGCTCAACTGAGACAAAAGTCGTCACGCTCGTTGAACACTCTCTGAAGAAGAAGCCTGACTAAAGGCATTCTAAATTCATAGAGAGAGCTTTATCCAGCTTATCCACCTGGCTTCAAGATGAGGTAGTGCCGTGAAGGCGGTGCGCGTTGGTTGAAGCGAAGACGCCGGATTCAGCGTTGTTCTCCTCATTCTCTTGCCAAGCTGTACTGTCAGGGTGCAGGATCTAAGGTAATCGATTCTGCGCCCGACGATTCTGCGCCCGACGCGTATAGTAAGGGCCATAGAGTTGTTCGATCCTGCAAATTTGAGGCTACCTGTAGTTCTTCGCTTCCCTTAGATCCTGTACCCGGACAGTACTGCTGGATGATAAAGCATAAAACGATAGTAGAACTGACCTTAAGTCTACAAAGAAAAGCGAATGTAGCAATACTTACGGTTAAAATCCTGCGCCACCGGGAGCCGGCGGCACCCCTTCCCTCCTAACTACGGTACTGCGCGTTGTCGAGGAGCGTAGGTCATCACTAAACCGTTAGCCCTGCTTCTTCTGGTTCCTGCGCATCTCTTGACGACCATTCTGCGTAACCGTGCGACTCCACACTACGATAGGCAGCAGCTGTGCAAGCAACAGCTTCGCGCACCCAACAATCATCCCACACGCCTCGGAGGTCCTTCCTTCCTGCTGACAGTGGTTGTTGTAGCATCTACGAGTCCAAAGCTGCGTGAGCAGTGCAACACCGATCCAGGTGCAAAAGAGCATCACGCCCTGAGTTCACAAAAGTCATTCTTGAAGACTTCATCCGGGCTATATGGCACTCAGAATTCTGAAGAGGCAACTCATGATACACGTGGTTTTCGGATTTCATTATCGAAAAATCATCGCGACTTAAAGATCAGGAGCGACGTAGTCTTTATCACCCAGGCGTGGAAACAGCCACCCACTTAAAAGCGTCAAGCTCCTCAAGCTTTCTAGGCTGTTCTCCACTCGGTTTATTTCATGCAGAAGACGAAAGTATTTATTCATTGTCCCACAGCAAGTCATCGTACGAATCGAATACCCGGTGAAGTGTATATCTGATCTAGGACAGATTTCAACACGTGTGTGTGGGTGTGTACCCAAAGATTTGGTCAACTTTGGGCATTTACCCTTACTCGGAAGGAATAATCGAAAAAAGTCCATCATTCTAGATCAATAGGAGCTTTCAAAGACTTAAAGCCTATCGAAATACCTTACTGAAGCTTGCTATTTCGCGCTCCCGTCAAAAGGGAGAGGAATGAATAGCCCTGAAGTGCAAGTCGATTGTGATGGTTCGGGTGATCGATATCGTCGCTCTTGCGGCACATAATGTTGGTAGAGGAGAAAAAGGTATGAAACTTCAAGTAATCAAAAAAATGAGTGGTTTTACATGTTAGGTGCCAAGGGCGTAAGGAAGTGCGATGATCAGTTCGCATGAGGTGAAACGCTTAAGAGAAAATGCCGAGTGTTCAGCGACAACTTTTGAGTCGTAAGCCTTGAAATCACTGTATTAAATCACTTCCTAATCACAGGCCCATGGATTCGCTTCCATTCTTTGTCGTGGAGAAAAGCCTAAGGCATCGTCTACTATGAGATAGGGATACAATTCCCTAGCTCTCACCCTCCCATAACTCACTAGCAAAAGAGAACAATTCTCATCCTGTAAATTTCCATTTTTGCAGTGGTTAGTGGCGTTCACTGAGACTCATGATTGCTTCTGCTCTACAATCCACTACACATTTCTCGTTACCATGCGCTTCAAAGAGTTCTGATTTTCATTCCCTTTAGGCAAGGAATATCACAAGAAAATGCGATCCAACAGTCTGCGCTTGCTCACTGTCGGAGATACGCCCAGCTTACGCCGGGCCTCATTCCTACCTCTACCAAGCAGTTAGAAAGTGTATTCAGGGGGGGAGGGGGCATTGCTTTTATCCAATACTAGAGGCTAGAGTGCAGAGGAGGGGTAGCCGAACTGACCTGTGAGACGGTTTTAGGCGAAAGTTTATGGTTTCAAGCTAAGCCTTAGTAGGGAAGAAGCGGCGAGGGGGAGGGGGTTGGAATGGTTACTTCTGGCGAAAAGCTAGGAAGGGGTATGAGTTGAATATTCAGTTGACTTACCTACCTCGGTACCCTTCATGTCTAATGCTCAGATCAAAAAAATTGTAATTTCTAAATTAATGAGCACAATTATGGGCTAACTTCCCTATGTTACCTCCTTATATCAAAATTTTTTTAAAAAAGCGGAGGTCTTCTGACTACGTTATCACCGCCAGTTTTCGTAAAGACATAAATAGCACGATGCCGGTACCGATTGAAGTCACAGTTTTGAAGTAACCTCTTCACTTCACACTACTGGCTTCACTCCGCAGTACTCACTCTATTCCATCAACCTACCCACCAAATTACTGCCTCATGTATAATAAGAATTTGTAATTGTCACTGAGCATGGTCTCAAGATCAATGCCGATCTCTGAGAATGAATATACCCCGCCTAATTGTGAGCTTTGCAAACCACTGACATTGTATACGTATATTTTAGTAGAGCATTGTCTCCGTGTATTTAACACATTTCTCTCGTTCGGGCTTATCTCTTGCTTTTGCGGTAGGAAAATTCTTCCTTTCTTTAACGTTGATCACACGCCGTGTTTACTGCATGTAAGAAAAGTGTTGGGTGTTAAAAATGCTTTCGATGGTTCTCTACATTCACTCTCCTCGACTCGACTCTACACAAATAGAGCTCAAGGAATCTGAGAATACCTCAGAAGGAACTATAGAAAAATATCTACTTTTTCAAAAAGTATATGATTCGTCAGGGTTGTTCTCAGGAATCTTTATAAAAGAGATGATAAACACAGTGTATCCAAACTCAGCGGAAACTTTTCGAACAACCGAAGCATTCCCCTTACCCCTTACGTGACGCGATAGCCCCTTACAATTGCTCAATTGGTTTTTGGTCAAATATCTGCGCTGGACTTTTGCTAACAAAAGCCTGCGTCTATGAGGCAGGTTTCTGGAGGAATGGCAGTGAAACGGGACTGTAATAGTCGTGTTCGCGATACAAGTAAAACGTTTTCTGTTCCGCAATATGGTAACAGTGCGACTAAGTGCATTAAACGATGCCCTGAGACACAACTAAATTAAACTAATCGTTTGTACACTGAAAATTTTCATGGGCATTCAGTTTATTAGCGCCATATGACCTTTTCTCAATATGATAAGGGATGATGCTTTCCCCACTTTCGGCCTATATCTCAGTGCATCCTCTTCTCCACTTTTCAATTTTCCAGGTTGGCTTCTTAGACTTATTGCTTTCCGCATTTTGTCTGAAAACACTTCTCATTATGATTCCTGTGCGAGCAATATCAGTACTCGTTTGATGAACACGGTGGCTCTTCAACAGGTTCGTGAAGCCAGCTCAGTGTAGTCTCTTCTTCATCTGTATTAAGAAATATTCAAGATGAAGTCGAAGAGAATAGAACGCTCGTAAGCTTGGGTTTCCAACAAGTAGTGAGGCTGGCTGACAGAAAGAGCTCGGAAGCCGTGATTGGCTGGTTGCTACGGTAGTGTTAGTTTCGGGGTGATTCGGAAGGCTATGTTCTTCGACAATACATATGTGACGTTGAATGGATTCTGAATGGAAGTCGAATGCGTGGGCGCATCCTCCAGATGGGATCGATTGACATTCCAAGACTTTAGAGTTTATATGTGTCTTAACTATGCCTGCCACTGACAAAATTGCCAGTGGAATTTGTTGACTGTATGTTTGGCGGAGTTGGCCCAAAAATCTGATCGTTTGGTCATTTGTTTAGCAGAAAGATGACACTGACGTTTCTCTTTCTACCCCCTATTTGAATGTCTTTCATTCATGGATATTTTCTGGTTCTTCGCCATCCATCAGATTTGACCCTCTTCCTTTTGAGCTTTTTATTTTGTTTTTCTGGTATACAACACGATACAATACAGTTCTTGACAACATACATACACTACTACTTGAATGCGTTGTTAGTTCTGATCACGAGATCGGACTGAAAGCGATAGTTCATAAACTTAGTTCATAGTTCATAAACTCAGTCCTTTTTCGAAATACTTTACATTTCTAGCCAACTTTTCCATTTCATAACGCGCTCCTTTTCCTGAGTTGCCGATATATGTATAATTCATATGGTTATGGATGCGAGTCACATTATTTAGCTGTAATCCCATATCATGCGGTGTTTTGTTATGAAAAATTTTTTTAGTTTTCCACACAAGATTTCACATCGCTGGCAGTAGGATGGTCATGCTATTATCCTTTTTGTTTCTTGAATATCAATAGTGGGAACATTTCTATGAATACATCAGAGCTAAATTGCAGGCTACTTTTGTAACTCTCTTCTCCAATGGGAGAGTGATTGAAATGTATGGCGCATCCAGAGATGGAATTCTCGTAGAGTCTGAGGATTAGTTTTTGTTGTTGTTTATCTGCAAATAGACTACTGAAGCTAACTTTGCATTGGCTAAACTGCAGAGCATTCTATACACCGTACTGTGAATGATCGAATTACATGTGAACTAAAAGGCCTATTAGGATGCCATCAATCGCTCAATGAACGATGAATGTGCCGGTTCTGGCCACGTGTCTTTCTATGATTGTCACGTTGGCTATAGACGAAATCAAACTGAAGAGCAGTGAAATGCTGCGGAATAAATTGGAATAGTGCACAATGAAAGAGTATTACGTTTTGTTTGTTGCCAGGAGATTAGCACGCAAAAAAAATCAACGAAATATTCTCCAGCAACGTATTTTTCCAGAATGGAATCGCTTGATTCGATTTGTAGAAGCCTCAATCCGTACCTAGTACGGCGGTCGTCCAATGTTCACTTGGAGTTTTTTTGATCACGTCTGTTATCAGTTTATGGGCCCCTGAAAAAAACCTATGAATGGCTTCGGCACTTTCCGAGCAATCTTCCTCTCTAACAATTTTGTTATTTTCGGTTTGGTTCAGTGAAAATGACTCCCATTCAGAATCCTTCGAACTTTGAATGCATTTAGTCAATATGATTACTCGCAAGTTAGAATCGTCGTAGAAGTCAGAGAAGCAGCTCTACTATACGGATAACTGTTCTTTCTTTGTATGTAGAGGTCCACCAATTTTTCTGAAATGCTTATCGTGTGCTCGTTATGTCAGAAAGCGTTCAGGCGCAGTGTTGCCCTTCGGCCTTTCGTCGCACAGTTCATTTTACGGTACGGTGAACTTAAAAGTGGTTACGGTCCCATGGACATTTGAGTGTCGGGTTTTTGCCGTTATTCTCTCGCGTGGGTTGTGAAAACTCAAATATCCTGTGTTGTAGCCAGCTAATAATCAAGATCAGTATGGTGGAATGAATTAGAATGAAACGCTTTTTAATCGCGTCGTCAATCCTGAAGCTCTCCGCTCGCTAGCATCTCACTGGTAAAAGACTCGAGCAGGAAAAAACATGAAGAGATAACTAACTTAAAATATATGCAGTAGCGCTCAAAAGTCTTCGGTGAAATGGTTCATCAGCCGTATTTTTCAGTCGTAACTCCTTTCCTACTGGATCGAATAGTGCGAAATTTCTACATTTGGAGCGTGGGTGTATTGTGAATATTTACCACTATTAACCTGCAATCTGATCATGTTCCAGATATTCCAAAGGGCATGAAAATAAAATCGACTGCAAATGCTGATGATGGTCTTTCTAGAATCTCGTTCCTTTTTGTCATATCTAAAATGTACGAGCGGTAATGTCGAACACCATAGATGAGAAAAACTCACATAAGGTGGGAATAAGTGCAGACGTCAACAACTTTAGTTTTAGCAAAATCTGCTACTGCAACAAACACCTTGCTCTATCTGTGGATGTCAAAGCTTTGCAGTCAAATAGTGTTGGGTAGGGTGAAATATGCTCTACTTAAACATATCCAAATTTTGCGCGATTTGGTCTACTAACAAAAAAGTTATGAACGAAAAAGCGTCAAAGCATTTCACCGAAGACTTTTGAGCGCTACTGTATATACCATTCGGATCGCCAGGCTGATGCAGGGATTCCCCTTCTCTCATGATAGTATTGTAGTAACCGGCTAACCGGCCACTCCTTCTGTGGAACAATTTTGAAATCTGACACAAGACTAACAAAGCACTGCAATTTATACTTAGGTGTGCCAAAGCGATACTCCTGTGACTAGAAGTCTCGATCTGTTGCTCTACTTCTCAAAACTAATCACCCATAAAAAATTCAACTGTCAATCAACGAAAGCCGTGAATGGTACTCACAAACGTTGTCGAGTGATGATAACACCATTGTCAGATGCCTTTTTTTGGAACTTTTTTTCTCGAAGAATATATCTTCTGTTGGAAATCGTCAGCCGTGATCTTTCTTTGAGTCACAAATTTTGCTGTTCGGCGACTGTAATCTAATAGCAAAATTAAAAGGTGGCTCCGTGCTTAACTTTTTGACACTGCTGTCCTTCCCGCTTTGACGTACGCCTTGGAGACTTGGACTCAACGGGATGAACATGCTGTCAACGTTATTCAAAACACTTTGGAAAGGACGATGCACAGAATTTCCAGTTTCACGCAAGTGCAGAAGGGAATCCGTACTCCCGAAATGCGTCATAGAACGAAGTTCAGGGATGCCGTTGATTACGCCAAGAAATCGAAGATCATGTGGGCCGGACATCTTATGCGATATAGTGACGACTGTTTAGTCCCATGTCCTTTGAACGAATACTACTCATAGGACAACTCTGGCTCGTGACAGCGACGAATGGAGACGTTACTGGCGCCCGCTTAAGGAAATGGACGATCAGCGGGACGACGGGTAATACAGGTGATGATATAATCTAATAGCAAAAATTTAACCGAGTTTTCGTTCTTTACATTGAGTGCCTTTGAGTTGTTCCTATCACTGCACTTACCCCCCTCCCCCCCCCCCCCCGAAACATATTGAAGAATCGAAGCTAGACCGGAAATACCGAAGGCGTTAGTATTTAATTGCTTAGTGGGTCTTGCTCTCTAAGGCTCCTTAGCAGCTTTTATCACCTGTAATCAGTTCCTGTCACAAAGTGCCTACGACCTCATCACATAATACGTCACCCTGCCAGGGTCCACTGTTAACACGAAGGACGTTACAGGCCTGGAGGCTTTAGCCTTTTGTTATCAGCCCTTATCGCTTACCACCAGTCCTTGTCACCAGACGCCTTCGCTCAACATCCCATACCACCTACTGAAGTACCAAACCTTAACTGGTAATACGAAGGGCTTTATAGACTTGAGGATTTTCGTCTTCTATGGCTCGTTCTCAGTCTCAATCAGTTCTCATCATCCTCGTCAACAAATATCTACAGTCCTTTCTTTTCACCTCAAAGTGTCAAGGCTTCCCCGTTGCCATAAAGGAGGTACCGGATCTTGCATTTTCGCCTTCTATGACTTGTTTTATGTCTCTATCATCTACCATCAGTGTTTCCACGCACGATTGCTCAATTTTTGTCGTTTTCCAATTCTAGATAATGGATAAAGGAGTATTGCTATCCGATTCCAGATAAGTTAAAATTCCCCTGAAAGAGGAACAGGGACTGTCAAATCGCAAAAGCGCTTGAGATTAAGCCCACGCCACGCACTTGTCGACAATTTCGTCAGGAATCCTACAGAGTGTGGGACCAAGAGAAGTACGGGACGTTTTTTATTTTTTTCGGAAGGAATTAAGAGAAGGATTCCGATAGAAGCGTCGAATACGACGAATGTGGTATGGAGGGCAACTTCTTGTTAGCTTCTTCATTTATGGTTTGTTCCGAAAAATCTGAACTTTTCGGTTATCGGGTCATGAGGCGCCGTGCTCCTCATCCTTTTGGCGTCAAAATTGCTGCAAAATCTCGTATTCATGCTGGGGTAATTCAAGCCAGCCGGAGCACCCAGTACAGGTTTAAACAACACCATCGACCTTTTCTCCTGGCCGGCCAACAGCCCTGATTTGGATTCATTGAAAAACGTATGGGATTCATGATAAGGAAGATTTATGAAGTAAGCAAACAAGTGGAGGTGTCAGTGAGCTGAGGAAATCACTTGTCAATGGTTGGAGCAACAAGTTATTCAGGAACTCATTGTCAGCCTTGACTATAGTTTAGAGAATCGTATTTTTGAGGCGATTTGCAGGAGTTGGTGCTCAATGAACTACTCACAATGCAACGTTTTCTTTTTGTCATATTTCAGTTGCTGAATAAATTGATTTGGTTAGTGGCTGTAACATTTATGAACACAGGCAAGGTGACGTTTTCTGAAAAAAAAATTGACGGGACGGGAAAGTTGTCGTTGTTCTTGTGATGGGAGCTGCTGTTGGTTTACAAGTGATGGTCCGAATAAAGCACTATTTCCATATTGAGCCTTTTCCTGAAGTGAATTGTAACGTGAGGTTGGTGGAATACATGGGTGGCTTTATCATTAGTGAACGTAGTATCTCTCTTATTTGCAAAACAGTAACTTGGTGTGCCGGTTTGTCGTTTGTCGGTGTATCGGTGTGTCGTTATGTCGGTGTGTCTATCTGTCCGTCCGGGGAACTTTGTTATCATGATAAAGATAGTAATTTGGAAACCCAGCTCTATTTCACATTTCTTTTCTAAATATATAAAACGTAAGTAGGTTAATGCAGTAGAGTACTACGGAGTGAAGTGAGAATGTGGAGAGAAGTGGGTACTTTGAACTAAGATTTCGATCTGTACTGGCATCGTGCCATGAATGTCTAACAAAAATCGGAGGTGGTAACGTAGCTAGGGAATCCCCGTTTTTTCTCGATATTGGGCGCAGATAAAGAGGTTGGCCCATAAATGTGATCAGGAACGTTCCTTATACAGTTTCTGACCTGAGCTTCAGTAGGGGAGTGGGCAGGTGAGTCAATTGAGTATTCAGCTCAAACCTCATCTTACAAGGGAAGGATACTTGGTCGCAGTGGCCATTCAAGATTAGATGTATACCGTAGGTGGTTTCGAACGCTGATTTCAAATCTGTATTCCAAATCTGCGAAACGATTCTGGGAACAAAGTTACCGGACCGATGCCTCCCTGTGTTATACCACAGTAACGAACGGATCACCGGGTCGAGCAAACCCAGTACTGTGCAATGGTAGCCTAGCGGCTAGTGCGGTGGGCTAGTAGACATGACATCAAGGTTCGATTCCTTGGTGCATGCACTCGTTTTGCTTCTCCATCGAATACAGTAGCGCTCAAAAGTATTTGGCCATTTTTAGCTTGCCGTAACTTTTTTCCAGAAGAGCAAATCACATGAAATTTTGATATGTTCGGCTGAAGCATATTTTATACTGTCCAAACTACTTGACTGCAAAACAGCCATATCCACATATTAATGGGGAGGCGTTTGTAGACTGTGCTGAAAGCAAGTTTGTGACGTCTGCAGTTATTCCGAACTTGAGTACGTTTTTCTTCTCTTCTAGGTTCGATATTAGTGCTCGTACACTTAAGACATGGCAAAAAGGTAAGGACTCCCAGAAGGACCACCATCCGTATTTCCAGTTGATTTTTTGTTCAAGCCCTTTTGGATATCTGGAACACGATCAGATTGCAGGTTAGTAGTGGTGAATATTCACACTACACCAATGTTAGGCATATTGAAATTTGATTAGATCCAGGAGGAAATGAGTTATGACCGAACATCATAATTGAAGAAACATTTCGCCGAATACTTTTGAGCGCTACTGTATATATATGTATATATATGCACACAATGTTGGGCATCTACAGGGCTCCCTCACAATTTAGGACTCTGGGGAATGTTGATCCAATAAAAAATTTTTCTACAACCGTTGATCGAATGTACACGCCTCTCTACTCCTGGCAGTCAAGATGATGTTTCGAAATTTTCGGCAGCTCCCTGCACTCACGGTAGACGGCGACTCATCCGACCATGTCCCTATTTGGGAGGGTTACGGTCCACACATTCTAGGAATGCTGTCCGCGCTTCCGAAGCAGTGATACAAATTAACTGGCATTGTTGGAGAAACACTGTAGAACAATAGTTTGTCGCTATGTGTGCACATATGACTCTCCGATCATTTTTGAGGTAAAGTCCTTAACATCGTACTATGTACAGGAGCGCTCAAAAGTATTCGGCCAAATCTTCTTCAGTCGTACTTTTCACTTTCCTTTCACTTTCCTGCTAGATCTAATCATTCGAATTTTCAATATGTGTAGCTTGAGTGTAGTGTGAATATTTACTACTACTGACCTGCTATCTGATCATATTCCAGATATCCCAAAGAGCTTGAACACAAAATCAGCTGAAAATGCAGACATTGGCCCTTCTAAGATTTCCTTCCATTTTGCCATCTCTAAAGTGTACGAACGCTAATGCCGAACACAGCGAAGAAGAAAAACGCACATAAGGTGCGAATAATTGCAAACGCGGCTAACGTTGCTCTCAGCGAAGCTTACTACCGCAACTGACACTTTCCACTTACTTACGTAGATGCTCTGCAGTCATTTAGTGTTGGATACTGTGAAATATGCTTCAGTTGAACATATCGAAAGTTCGCGCGATTCGCTCCACTGAGAAAAAAGTTACGGCCGATAAAGCGTTTTCCCGAATACGTCCGAGCGCTACTGTATGCCTATACAAAAATCGGAAGGAATAGTGCAGTTGGGCAACCTCCGCTTTTTCCAATATTGACTTAGCCCATAATTGTGTTCAGGATCGTTTCTCAGCAGAGAACATACAGCTTTTGAGCTAAGCTTTAAGAAGGAAGGAGCATCGGTTGGGTGAGTCAAATGAATATTCAACTCATGTCCAATCCTTGCTTTTTGCACGAGGTTATTATATCACCCTCACCCCGGCGCTACTCCTGTGGCCCAGGTGAAACCATATCCTTTCGCTGAACCGACTCGAAGCACAGGTGAGGTCGACTACCCATCCTTTGCTGCTTTTAACCCCTCGGTGTTGAATAAAAGCGATACCACGTAACTACATTTTCTAACTACTTTGTAAAAGAAGGCAATCAGGCCCGCATAGAATCATTCATTTCTTACTTTTTCATTTCTTACTTTTAGTGCAGAGAAGGATGGGTAGCCGATCATACCCGTGCTTAGAAACGGTTCTAGGCGAAAGAAAGAGTTTCAACTTAAGCTCATGAGAGGAGGTGGGATGATTTCCTCGTGCAAAAGGCTAGGATGGGGTGTGAATTGGATATTTGAATGACTCACCTACCTGATTCTTCTTACCTCATGAAGCTTAGGTCAGAAAACTGTTTACTCTCGGCTAAGAATTGCTCCTGAGCACAATTATGGGCTAACTTCCTTATCTTTGCTCTAGGGCTCAATGCTAAGAAAAAAGCGGAGGTCTCCACATTGTCACCGACGATTCTCGTAGAGGCATAAATAGCACGATGCCAGTACATATCGAAACCAAAGTTTTGAACTACTCACTCAACTCCACATTACTCACTTTACTTCACATTACTCACTCTACTCCATCAATCTATCCACCAGTTTACTGCTTTATATAGAAGAAGGAGATGCTGGGCTCTCTATATCACTGTTTTATCGTAATCATGAAGTTTGCGGACGGACCTATGTACCGACAAACACCCAAACCGAAAACCGACACACCAAGTTACTGCTTTATAAATAAGAAAAATATATACCCTACTTTATGTAATTTGCTGAGTGTGTCTGTTGGTTTGTCGATGTGTTTGCATGTGTGTGTCGGTGTCTGTGTTTGACCGAAAATTCATAACACCTGTTTCCGTGGACCTACAGTGTTGATATTTTATAGGAGTACAAGCGACAGGATGGGAACACTTATGGTTGGTAGCAGAACCAGACTCCACGTACATGGGGCCGGGTTTGCGCAGAGTAAATGATTCAGCGGAAATTCGTTACTTTTGTTTTCGTGAACCTAAAGAATTAAAATTGGGTATGATTACAGCTTCACCTATTAACAGTGGAACCTCGGCATTTTAATAAATGATGTAGGATATGGCAGGATCGTGGGTACCCGGTGACAGGAACCGATATTAAATGAGAAGAGAAGGTAAGTTGTCTGAGAGAGCAGGAGCCACCTGCCAATCTAAACCCTAACGCTTTCAGTATTCACGATGCAGCTTTGACTGTTCAGTATGTTTCATTCGATAAGACGGGTTGGTAGAATAGGGTGACAACAGTGAATGGTGATTGCAGTGAGAGGGACTCATTAGCGGCAATGCTTCAAGCAGATGAGGGTCTTGTTCATTTT
This sequence comes from Haemonchus contortus, assembly GCA_000469685.2. Taxonomy (NCBI): domain Eukaryota; kingdom Metazoa; phylum Nematoda; class Chromadorea; order Rhabditida; family Trichostrongylidae; genus Haemonchus; species Haemonchus contortus. The sequence goes on along the minus strand of LS997563.1, from coordinate 46,943,448 downwards.
CAATCAAAGGCGTAAGCACCGACTTTCACTAAATAACATTTGCACTGTCCTGTTAGTATGCGTGTCAGAGTCAAACCTGTGTCAAAGTTCAGGAAACTATTATTCATTGGAAGGAATGGAGAACTAGCCCCTTACTAAACTTTGTCAAAGAAGGGGGGAAGCCTGGCGTCAGCCAGGCGAACCGACTGGTATACATTTATACAGGACAGAAATAAGTGTTTCGAGTTCTGATGCTTTTATTTTGTTCTTACTGCTCTGGCAGATAAAATAGAAAGAGCCATTACTGGCTTAGGAGTTCCCATTGGGATAGTTTTTTGAGTGGGTCATGATCAGATTATACTTATGATTCGATCTATAATATTGTAACATTTCTTTGACGGATCTTGACTGGTTTCTAACACGATGAACAATGTTAGAACGAATTAAATCAAATGTATGCAGTCGGTTTTTTTTTTTGCAAAAATATGTACCCTCGAAAGAATTTCTGATTACAACACTCTGCAGTCACTTTGAACATTGTCCTTGTGAATCTTTAATCTGCCTTCTATAAACTGTTTCACTTCATTCGAACAAGTATCATAACTTTTCGTTCCAGTGCCTTTTACATACGTGTCATAATTTTAACTATTTTCAAAGGTAGGGGTCGATCGATAGCTGGGTCGTTAAGAGTGTAGGCCCACGCTTATACTTATAGAGACCACGAGTTCGAATTTTGTTAAGGCAAAAACTATGCTTGCAAAAAAAGTGCGAAAGTAGTGCCGGATCTAGGGTAACCCCATGTTGACAGATCTTAGATGCCAGTCTCAAGACCATGTTCAAAGGAATTAATAGAACTAAGAAGCCGCTCGAAAGTACCACATAAGAGCTCCAGTCAAGCTCGTCGTGAACTTGGAGAAGTTACACCAAACAAAATGGTGACAGTAAACCCAGTACAAGTCGCAAGCCGTGAGGGTGAGCGCAACCGTGCAAAGACTATTAGTCACTCCGACTCTTGATGATGCCATTAAATCAGTTCCGGGAGGGGATCAAGTTGCCATAGCATTTGATCTGAATCGGCAGTAAACGAAGGGGGCTCTAAACGATTTGGAAGGAGGCAATAGGATAACTCAAGAACGGAACTAGAGGGATAGTTTTTGACCTTGCCACGGCCTAACAGTCTGGTCTCCAGAACTCTCTTTAGAGGGTAAGTGAAAGGAAACTAGGAGGGTGACTTTTAACTGTGAAGGAAAAGAAACGTGAAGCAATCATGCGCTTGTAAGGAAACAGTCTTTCAAAATGTAAAGGATATTAAAGTTTTGTTTGGCAGAGAATAGGCTTCTCAGCATACGCCTCTCCTAGCGGCCAGGGCCATCGACTTCCTCGAATGAGCAAGTATGTAGACGAAGCAAAAATCCGGTGCACTGACTGAAAAAGAACGACCCTAGACGAAGGCTTATGAAAGACGGACTTCGAAGGGCTGATTGACCAAACATGGAACAATGCAGTGAAAAAATAATGTGTACAAGAGAAGGCCACCCATCTACCGAAGTTGCAAGAAACTCGTCAAAGCTGTCGCAGCGAAAGCAAGAAACAACATTGAACGCCCTGTACGACACACTCGATTTTGAGGGAGAAGAAATGTTTGTCTTCCAGTTGAAAAGCCCGGCATCAAGTTCCTCAGTACAACGGATAAAAGAGGGCTGTGAAGCATAGTGACCTCAGACAGCCTCGCGAAGTCAGGCGTAGATGGAAAGATTTCTTTTGCAGGCTTTTTGAATGATCATTTCCACCAAGAGAACAGATTGCGGAGCTAATCACACTATGTACGGAGCAAAAGGGAAGATGAATGTTTGAAAAGCGACTAGTTCGGATGGGGTACCAGTCGAAGCTAGGAAGACACTCGATCAATACGGGAGTAGTTGGCTCACCGATAGCTGAGCACTGAGGCAAGAATCTCAAATGTCTGGTGAGGCAACAGTGTCATTCTCATCATAATGCAGAAGAAGAGGATGGAAGGCTTCTATGATTGGGGATCAGTTTGACTGCTCAGACGTAAACTCTATGAGCAATTCTCGATGTGAGGCTTAGGGAACTGGTCCCAATCCCACAGAAGCAGTTCGACTTCAGAAAGGCATTCGAGTGATAACATCCTCATAGCTATAGAAGTGACGGGAAGGAAAATCGGAAATGACGTGAACCTTGCTAAGTAGCCTTCCTCAACCTCGAAGAGGTGTTCGCCCACTCTATGCAACCAGTCTTCTATAGAGCGTTTCCCGCTCTAGCCTTCACCTCTTTTTAATGCTGATTACATCGCTCTGATAAACTAGAGAAAAACTTCAGGTCAGGAAATGACAGCTGTTGGCAAGGAACAAACTCTTTCGAAACCTGAAGAAAAGAAGTCTTTCAGCACCAAGTAGTATGCAGAGCCGTCTGGTGACTTCTCTATCTAGGGAAAGCGTCTGAATTGTCTAGGAATTCGGGCTCCTGTAAAGTTATCTAGCTGTTCGTGGTAGCGTGGATCAGGACAAGAGCTTTCGACTTATCGTCGCGTGGTGGAATGGATAGTCCAATGGTATCCTCTGCGACCAGCAGTGCTTCAGCAAGCTCAGAAGAACTATCCTTAGCGGTGGTGAGGTCCGCCATGCTCTACGGTAGGGAGTGCTGGTCCGTAGGCAAGGATTATGGAAGGCATTTTTCCTGAGCAGGAGTGAGGATGCTGATACGAGCAAGCGGTTCGACACGTTTAGACAGGATCAGAAGCGATAACGTCAGGACAGCCATGAAAGCATTTCTAGAGCAACTCGAGGTAGGAGAGCAGTGCTTGCGACAATATGGGCACGTACTGGGAAGGCCATTGGACCGTCCGAAAAAAAATGCGCAGTTTGAGAGTCGAGGGAAGCGATCACGAGGTGCCCCAGTGAAGAGCTATCAGAACGTGATCAGGAAAGATTCTCACCGAGACGTAATCAAGGGCAGGAAGTGCTGCAGGTGAAAATTAAATAAAATGGAAGCGAGTCACAGCAACAGCTGAGCGTGGGAAGGTGTGGGATTAAATTAACGCTAGGGAGAAGAATATACAGAGAAATTCCAGCTGTTCTCGATTAACCATTGCTTTGGATCTTCGTAAAAGTTTTTACTGGCTTCGTTACATATTTGATAGAAATTAGGTAGTTTCTAACCTCGCTAGTTATGAGGTAGAGTCGCTTTAGTATAATAAGATGATATTTGTGAAATCAGTCCGGAATCAGAGGTACGAGCATTCTTTAAGATGACGACGACTTTCTTCATTACCCAGTGTCACGATGTTGCCCACATTTTGCGCAACACTGCGCATCCTTCAGTTTTGCATAGGGATAATAACAACTGGCTTCAAAAAGCATCAACAGAATGAGTTTCACGGTAGCCTTCATAATATCACTCTAATTATTCAACTAATCACGAAATGCGAATTCGCGTCTTTTTCTTTTTTTATAACTGCGTTCGTTTTCACTTTCTACATCGGCAACAGAAATGATCAGATGCAAGGTTGAAACACGACCATCACTTCATAAAATGGAATTTGGAACTATGACACAACCCCAGTAGGAAAAAGCATCTTCTTCTGCAAAATGAGGTTCACTGGAAGCAGTTGCATGCAAGAGTTGTACACATTCAATTACAAGCGCGAATTTCTGAAAATGTTCGATTGACGGCGCACATCAAAGCAAACAAGCAAGCAGTCAGTATGCTGCTTCTGCCACTCCAGGCACATGCCTAATTGGGTGGCCGAGTGACAGAGTAGGATGGAAATTGGGTGCTGAAGGTGTCAATCCGACCTGTGATTCGTTAAGTGATTTTCATATCACTGAGTAACTTTACGAGAACAGGGTTTCAACGGTGGTTTCCAGATGTTATTTCAAATGAAGAAAAAAACGTGATTAAGTGCTTTGTGCTTTAAGGCGAGATCGGAAGCTATCCATGAAGCCCAAAGATCTAAGCAAGCAACTATTTCTCATATCCGCGATTTTCCACAGGAAGTTTAGTAAGAACTCTTCCGATGGAAGGCGTAACTTTCCCTGAGCAAAGAAAATCTTATTGAAAAAGCGAGAAAACATTTGTTCTTCTTCTGAAAAAATGCCGCAAATCGGTAATCAGACGATGAAATAGCTTTCACTCTGATACTCACCCTGATACTCAGGCATCGAATTTACAAACTATAGGGCAGCTCTTTTGCTGAAGTATAGGCATATCATTTGCTGACACCAAGGATTAACTCATGATTGCTGATTTTCAGTTTAAAAAACCGTTATCGTTTAAGATTGGCGCACGACTAAACTCGTCCATTCTGGAAAAACTGGTATCAAAATGAACAGTAAACCATTAAGAATGCAACGGTCCACTTCTTGCTCAGTTTTGGGATATGATAACTGCTCCACAGTTCACTTAATACCTCCTGAGGAAGAAAATGCCTTGTGGTTACAACTATAGCGAACGTTGTTGCAAATGACATGCCTTTGCAGTCACCATTTTGTAGAGCTCGACGAGCCGAGTCGGATTATGTATTATTATATGTGTAAAAAACGAAAATGAGCGCAGTTATAAAGATAAGACGAAAAAGACACAAATTAGTTTTTTCTGTAACTTTCTTATAGCTGTATGTGCGACCTCTGGTCGAATCCAGCATACGGTTTTCAACAGCAAGAAAAGGAAGCATGTCTACGCGCTTGAAAAGGTTCAGAATAACTTTACTCTTAAGCTGCTCATTCGACTTGGTGGATTTTTGCACACCAGAATAGCAAAGGCAGCTGTCAGATCAGTATCTTGGACTGACATCTTTAGAAACGCGACGCAGAGTTTTTGATCTTTGCATGGTTCACAGACCTGTACAGACACGTGTGGTCACGGTTGCAATGTTTTCAAGCTGGTACACATTCGAGGACTAGGGTTGGCTGCGTGAAGATTTCTTTGGCACGTCCTAAAACAAACTTGCGAGCGAGCAGCTTTACCTTCAGGGCTGGCAGTGATTATCTAAGAGTGGTGAAAAATATACCCGTCTTTTCATCGCTAGCACAGTTCAAACGCCAAGAAGTTAAGTTGCTGCTGAAGGGAACTGGTCCTAACGTTTCTTGAGACTGATTAACTAACTGATTTATCTTTGTATTGTGCATCGGCTGCTTGTACACATGCTTCATATTTACGTTGTGTTTTGTTATTCTTTCCACGTTTGCCTTCCACAGGCGGAATAAACTTATCACTTATAATTCTTCATTGCTGGTAGTATGCAAAATCTGCAAAATCACACTGATTTCAAATTTCCATTACATTACCGTTCTTGGTCTTTTTTCTTCGATTTATTAGGTTCACACTGGAACGAAGGTCATTTACGTAGTTGCGTACATCAGAGTTCAAAAGGACCAAGTTGATAGAAGCGACTGTTTATTCATCAAAGACGTCTTCAAGTGAAACCTGTATGCAACATTTCTCAAACTGGGTTTTTTGGAAGGACTTTTGCTAGTGTTACCCTCATCCCTCTGATAATGATATCGGGCCCGAGAGTATGCCCCGCAGAAGTGGTATTTGATTGACAAGTCTCCAGAATCCTGCGAAATATTTTTTTTCATCACGACATCTGCATTGTTCCACTGAAAAAGAGTTGTGTGGTCATTGGGACGATCATTCTATCGGAGTGAATGATCGTCCCAATGACCTTTACAACTCTTTTTCAGAATGATCATCCCAATGACAATTCAGTTTTGTAGAATACTTTACTCTTTTCGGAAAATCCCAGCTTCTATTACCTCATGCCTGGGTAGTAAAATCTTTCTTCTTCCGTTCGTGCTTTTCTTTTGGGGCAGAAGTAGGGCTACGAGTGAATATGACAACTGTAGGAAGTAGTCGAAGATTAACCAGTATGCGTGCTGTTATTATAATTGTTGCTACAGGAGAAGTGGGATACCGTGTTATTATCCATTACACTACCAAGACCCGTCTGCCCTCGCCTTCTTGATGGTTTATATGCCATGCTTATCAGCACTCACGTGTTGAGCCGGTCGGCCAATACCAGCGCTTAACCATTAAGCTGAAAGCTCAATTTGGATTACATCAAGTCAAAACAAGTTAAATCAAGTAAAGCTTCCAGCTTAACGGTTCACTGCTGATATTGGCCGACAGGTCAACTCGTTGAATGAATGAGTGCCTGATAAACTAAAACATACAACCGATTAAGAAAGCAAGGGCAAGCGGGGTCTCACCAATCAGTGTAATGGATAAGAGAAGGGTGCCCGGATGTCCCAATTACATCAGAGTCAATGTTTTGTCCATAACTCGTCAACCTTGTGGTACAAGTGAGCGACGGAAGCTAACTAGAAATGCTGCGAATATGCCCTTGACAAGGATCAACGCCATCTTTCTCTAGTGGTGGAGCAACAATCAATGTTTCTTTACCAATTTGAGGAAAGGCTTGGCGGATATCGAAGAGAGTGATAACTAGCTATCGAACCAAATTTCATGCAGATCCATGATTCTAAAAATTTTGAAAGCCTTTTGCACCTACCTCTCCGCTTGTCACTTGAGGAATGAGCTATCACCTTGACACCCTATCGATGTAACAGGAAACGCCAATCTCCTTTTTGTAATGATTAAGCTGCCATCATGAAATCCCTAAACCAAAGATTGGATATGAATGGAGTATACGGCATCAAGCTGTAAAGCATTGCCCAACAAGGCAACCACACCAATGTGGCTGTGAACCATCAACCCTGTCTCTAACAATCATTTTCATAGCTTTAATATGAATTCCTTTGTGACAAATGTTATTGCCGAGCATCCGTTTTCATTGGTTCTCGGACGTGTGGCAGGGAGATAGCGCATCGCCACTAGGTTTGATTTTCCAATTTCACCACCAAGAAGAAGGGGAAGATTAACACTTGATCGATTCTTTCTCTTTATTGCTGAACATTTTGACGATTTATTATCGAAGTTTTTTTGTTATGATTAGCCGGATTGGTATTCATGTGCGGACAACCAAGCCTTACATTCGTCTGTGATTAATTAATTGCCACGTGCGGCTTCCCATGAAGCTCGGCATGTTTATGTCACTGAGTTTATTGTTTTCTTGGAAGTTCATTGTTTGTTATGACCCTTCCGGGCTTTGAAGAAGGCGATTTCGCCGAAACGTCAGCCTAATAAAGCTAACTTACAAACCTCGTAAAGTGTTCAAGAAAACAATAAAATCTGTGGTCAATTAATTGGTAGGATACTCGTCTGGAAGGATAGAGGCACTGACTTGTACAACGAGTAGCCGCCCCAAGTCACTGTATAGGCCAAACTCGCGTTCAGTACTACATTACCATCATAAATGGAACTCGAATGCGGAGGGATGAGAGAGGCGAAAATGCTCCAAGAAGCCCTTCTTCATTGGTATTGATATTATTAGTGGCGTTTCAATGCCTTTTTTGTGGCTTGGAACAACGAATGCCGAAGTGTTTCTTAAACTTGTATCTAAACAGAAAGGAACATATTCGAAAAAATGTCGGTTCAAGAATATTGCTAAAAAGTCAATGTAAAAACGGCTTCATCTTCTCATTCCTAACTTTACAAGAATAGTGAGGAAATAGGAAGACTTAATTTTTATATTCGATAACTATGTAGTGAGAAGCAATCTCGGCATGCTTTTAGGGGCAATCTTATGTTACTCGAACGTTTTGTTTCTTTTGAGTAGTTTTGTGTAAATCTGTGTTCGTGGGCGACTGTTTAGCTTTGAGCAGTAGCATACTGGTGTTCTTCTAGAGGTTTGAAAGGGTTGTTCAAGGCACAGTTCACGATTACTTCGAGTCATCTAGTTTCAGGCAAGTAATTGAAGTGATAGTCCAGAAATGGGCAAAAGTGGCGAAGAAAATACGAAAATCGGCGTATTTAGAGAAAAATAAGGCAGTGAAAAAATTGGTGGCTGAAAGAGAATGTAACTGCAAAAGCTGGCTCATAGTATATTAAGTTTGCGGGTGGTAGGATAGGAACGCGTATGATGGGTGGCACGACCAGACTCCGCCTACAGTGGGCGGGTTCGAGCGGAAACTGGTAACTCCTGTTCCCATAAGCCTTGAGCTTCAAAAGTACAGACGGCAGAATGGGAACACTTATGATGGGTGGAAGGACCAGACTCCGCCTACAATGGGCGGGGTTTGAGCGGAAACTCGTAACTCCTGTCCCCATAGGCCTTGATCTTTAAAAGCACAGACGGCAGAATGGGAACTTTTATGATGAGTGGAAGGACTAGCCTCCGCTTACAGTGGACGAGGTTTGAGCGGAAACTCATAGTTTCTGTCCCCATGGGCCTAGAGCGTTCAAGTTTGGTAGGAACACAAGCGGTAGAATAGGAACACTTATGATGGGTGGGAGGACTAGATACCGCCTACAATGGGCGGAATTTGACTGGAGACTCATATGGCGGACGCGGCGCGCACGAATCGAATTGCACATATCTTCACATTTTCACGTGGTGTAAGTAGAACTGGAGTTGTGATGAAAATAAAATTGTTTGGAATATTCATTATCTAGGTCGTAATTGTTGACCAAAATATTGCATTTCAACATTTTTGTCTTCCTTCTCTTTATCTAGAGCTTTTACCGAAAAAAAGCTCAAGGAGGGAGGAGGGAAGGGTAAAAAAGTCCTTATTAGCAAGTGCAACAGCGCGTTTTTTTCTTAACAGAGCTTGTTCTATCGAGAGCCCACATAAATGAATGATGTTCCACGAGATAGTGAAAAAAGGAGTCGTAAAGTCGGAATCTCTCCACTGCGATATCCTGCTTTCGCTCTATCCACTACTAGTGCATTCCTTCCTCACCACTGTAATGCTTCATTCTTTCCAAAGCACTTTCTTGTGGTAGTTTATGATTTCACGATCCCATTATGACTACTTTATGCTTCTGCTTTTCTTCTTCGCTGCTTCAGTCTTCCGTTGGCGGACGCTTAACGATTCACCAATTTCTCATGCATCATGAAGTCAAGTACGAGCGTTTCAGATGGAGATCTGCTCATTGTGTTACTTGCAATGACAATTTCCCTTTCTGTTTTTTGTTAAGCACTCCTGAACCGCGGCAGTATTTTTTATTCAAAGTAGTAGTAGCCTATATCCGGCTGATTTCCCGATGTTAGCACCCATGTACCAGCTTGTGAAGAACATGAGGAAAACTAATCATTCAAACACTTATACGATGCAGAAAATGCCTTCAACGCAGTTGTGGGCTACAGGTAAACTGTAGAAATTACTTCTATAAAGTGTTCCGTTGCTTTCAGAAATTTGCTATGCAGCATTAGTAGCTTACTATTAAGTCATAACAGTGAGTGAAACTTCTTGCTTGGCTCCTCTGATGGATAGTTTTTTATAGCTGTCCTCTAGTTCGCATCCGCTCATTGATGACCCTGTCAGAAAACTTCAGTTTGAAATTGAGTCAAAACAAGAAGTAATCATTGCCACAGCGGTAAAATTTATGCATTCAAGAGGTCATTCAGACCGTCTTGCTGCATGGTCGGTGAGGCCAGTAGCAATAAGCGGAAATGATTGCTACAATACTACATTGCGCTCACAAGATGGATAATTTTGCCCATCTATAATACCCTCCACTGTTTGCTGTGCTCGCACGAAAATCTGGGTTGCTTTGCATGAAAGAAAGTCGGAAAAAGAAGGAATTTGACATTTTCTCTCTACTAAATTAGGTAACCCACTAGCATATGACGATGAGTCGCTTACTTTTGATACAAGATGTCCCTCATGCAACACATCGGCGTGTAACAGACCCTTTAGCACGATAGCTCCATTGCTGATTTGTAGTAATCCTTACTATATATAAAGCGCTCTGTCTGTCTGTTTGTACGGAAATTCGATATAACCTGAAGAAATACCTGGAGAAGTCGGGTCAAGTTCGGAATGGGTTGAGCATTGAGTAAGTGCAACAGAGCACATGTGAGCCTAGCGGAGCTCCGCCCTCAAGGGGCGGGGCATGCGCCGACGCGGGGTAGGGCCATCGGCAGATTCTTCTCATTCGGCCTCATAACAGTCCAGACGCCGGAAAAAAATGTGCAAAGGTGAGGGATGGGTTAACAATTACAGTAAAGGAAACTTGCCTGCGGTGGGCGGAGCGTTCTCGCGGTGGGCGGAGCGTTCTCGCAGTGGGCGGTACTTTCCGCAAAGATTCATAACTCGATTCAACGAAGGCATTGAGGCCAGGGAAAAAAATAAAAAGAGTGAGCAAGGCCATATGCGTGCTGGGCATGCGTAAGCTTCGCGAAGCCCCGCCCACGATGGGCGGGGCGTGCGTTGAGGTGGATGCTACTTTTCAAAAACGACTGTAACTTCGTTCAAAAACCTTCTAGAATGTAGGAAAAACGTGGTTAGAGGTAATAGGACAAATGTGGTCAAATCCTCAGAGTGGGTGGGGCTGGCACCAAAGTGGGCGGGGCTTAGATCAAAAATTCATAACTCTGTTCAAAAACGTTCTAGAACGTGGGAAAGACATGGTAAGAGGTAATAGGACAAATGTGGTCAAATCCTCGAAGTGGGCGGTTCTGGCACCAAAGTGGGCGGGGCTCTCTTCAAAAACTTTTTGGAATGTGGAAAAAATGGTTTGGAGCAGTCAAAAGAAGGGTGGTCAATTTATTGTGGGAAGGGTTTGCACTTAGGTGGACGGAGCTATGATCAACCAGTAATACTCTGCTCGAATATACAGGACGTGATGCTCTCAGCAGTTCAGCGTTCGAATCTAGAGAGAACTATCTTATTCTGATTGTCCAACATTCCGCTAAATGACACCATCGTGGATAAGTGGCCGTCGACATATACTGCGCGCGTTAGCGTGCATAGCCAAACTGGTGAAAGAATAAGGTGTATGATTCTTTTTTTTTCATGCTGATGGAGTTAAATCTACACGTTATTGCCGAATGCGAGTTCAATATAGTGAAACTGTTTATAATCGGGCACGACCATTAAATGAATAAAGCCGATGAAGCTACGGCGCAGAGTTGGTTATGGATGTATGTAACTGAAACTCTTTTTCTGTGACGGAATCAAAAATAATGTAAAAAGTGCATTGAAGTCTATGGAGATCGCGTGGAAAACTAAGGTTCATCTAGTCTTTATTGTCAAAATAAATGCACCTTTTCCATGCATCAGTTCTATGAAGGAGTCCAGCCATCTTTTTATATCTGTCTTTTCTCCTTATTCCTGTCAAATATACCAAAATTGCAGCTATTATGACACCACGAAGAAACGCTTACAGAACCCTTTCTAGTTTGGTCTTTCTTTTCCGATGAAGTCTTCGAAAACAGTAACAAGTAGCTATCAAAACTGTAATGACTGCGTATCAATGCGAGTCAATCATCGGGGTCGCCATTCTTGTGGCATCTTCAATCGCATTTACGAGAAGAATTCGTTCAAAGATGACATCCGAATGAAAAGTCTTTTCAATATGATAAATGTCTTCTGCGACGGTGGGAGGGGGCGTCCCGAACAAGGTGGCGACTCTCGCCGTATCCTTGACTGTTACAGCGCCATTCCTAGCGACGTCTACTACACAACTAGGACAGAGTAATTGAATAGCTGTCTTGAAGTTAATCCAAACTTCTTGACAGATCGTTCTATATTTGAAATTGAACGATCACTGAATTTCCTGTGTGATTAGAAATCTTCTCGGTTTCCCTGATTCCTGAGCTTAGCTAGAGTTTTTTAGTTCTTTTTCCATCTAACTCCTATTGGCTTATTTCTGAATGAACTTTCAAAACTCCAATAACGTTTCTGTCTCTTAGTCCCGGTCTGTTCAGTTCTTTCCACTGCTTCTATTTCTCAAGTGAGTATGAAGTTCCACAACTTTTAAATCTTTTCACATGGTTTCGCTTAAGTAGGAGCCCAGGGAAAGGTCAGAAGATTCAGGTTTGTCAAATGAAAGAGTGAAATCAAACTGAAGGAGTAGTTTTGTTAAGAAAACCATGACATAGCGCAGCTAAGATTTATAGCTCCACGAAATTACGGCTGAAGTGTAAACCTTGAACTGATGACCTCGCGTCGCAGAAAACTGCGATGAACTTGGCTAGAATAGGCCTAGCGCAATTCGATTATAGGGACCAAAACTAGATAAGTTAATTCACTTATTTACTGAGTGTACATTACACGACTGTTGCCATCAAAAGCAATGTCGCAATCAACATAAGAATCAAGCATCAAGCAGTGACCTGTTGAAGGAGGATAAGTGCAGCAGCCTTGAAGTTTTTCCACCACTCACATTTACTGCAGTGCTTTGCATTAACAAATGACTGAATTGAACAAGTAATTACTGCGAAAATCTGGAATTCAACCCATTGCCGCGTTACCCATTTGCCCAAAACTTCAAAGCTGCGTTACTTTCCGAAAGCAGCAGTTGCTCTTGGCTTGCTTTTAAGTTCACGTCCCATTTCTGGGGAAGTAATCGACAAGTAAAAGACGAAAGTGGTCTTAACATTCCATAGGTCACTATCACGGACCTTGTCGTTTCATTTATTGATCTTGAATTTCTTTCTTCTTGTTCAGTCACTCAAACCTTGAAGTACGTATGTACTTGTAATCGAACTGAGTGGATTGTAATCGGATACTGTTCAATGGGTATCGCTTTGTCTTTTGATTTACAGCTTATTGCTTGATAACTTCTACAAGGCGCTTGATTCCTCTACAGCCAATCAATGGGTGACATTATAGTGTTTTCTTCCTCACCCAGTGTTGTTCATGCTGATCGACTCGAGGTTTCCTTTTGAAGCGATTTCTACTGAGCTTCTATCTGTAAAGATGCAAACTACCAAATAACAAAATACCAAAAATGTACTCGCTGTTGAAATTGACTACAGTCCATAGGATGCACTCCTATGCATACGGGTTTATAGCGCCTGAAGCAATGGAATTGTGCGGATTGGCAATTCGGTTGGTACGCAATCTTGACCCTTTCTGAATCACTGGCATTATAATCGGCTCTGGGATAGACGATCGAGAATATTGCCCTTGATGGGAGTTGTTCTTCAGACCATGTTTTTTTGAAGGACAATTCCGAAAAAAAGCATGGGAAAATGTAGTGTGCTATTTCCGTGCTCCTATTGGAGTCTACTCTGTATGCTTACCATGATTCTAATGTTAAGAAGTTTTAATTTTGTGATGAAAGCCTAACAGCAGAACTTCCGAGAAAGGAGCATTTCTGTGCACTATCTTCACATCTGGGTCTGCGAATAAAAGAAGGGAACCTATTCTTCACTCACAACTAGCAAAAATTCCTAGATTACTATCCATCACCATTCTTTCTGATCAGTTCTGAAAACTCAGAACCTGGAATCCTTCTCTATTCCGATTAATCTCCTTCGATATTTCTGCACTATATTTAGGGTTTTTTCCCAAAAAGCGCAGCCAGGAAGTGAAACAATTCGTGGCTTTGTAAAGCAGTTGGAGGGGATGTATGATGCCGTGTGACCGAGTCTGATCTTTATACAGTATACATTCTGATTCCTTGTAATTTTGAATTTTCTGTCTGTAAGTTCAGTACGGGCGGTACTTTGCGAAGGGTTAGATCAAGAATTTGTTAATTATTTCCATGATAAAAATCCACATCTACTAATGAGGCTTTCTAATTTCTGTTCTCAATTCAGCTCTTATGGCACTCACCGACTTTTTTAGTGATAGCAAATCCTAATATTTATTCAAAGGAGTGGAGAGTCGGCCGATTACTACAACCTTCTTTGACAAAGTTGTAGTAATCGGCTGACCCTCCACTCCTTTGAATGACTAGGAGTTTCCTGTCCACGAACTTTGACACAACCAACAGGGTGGCGCATATGTTATCCAGTGAAAGTCGGTGCTTACGCGATCGCTCTCTTGGGGAGTGCCGATCTTTTGCTCTCTCAAAAATAAATACCCATCGAAGATACAAATGTTAGACAACCAGAGGCTTGGGCGGTATATACAAATGTTTCGAGCAATGAAAACACCATTATTATATGTGGTCATCAGTGGACCCTACTCTTCACAGAAATATCATTGATTGGAAATTCAAAATTACTGGCGGTCGGTTAGGTTTTGTGGCGAATGATATCGGCCGAAGAGGACCCTTCATTGAGTGACAAACCTTGCTGGGTAGCGGTCGTAATCTAATAGCAAGAAATGATCAAAATTTTATCTTCTTGTCGTGGTGCCTCTAATAGGTCCCTATCGTTGCGGTTAACACTCACTTTTGTCATCTTACTCTACCATGCCGTCTTATCGAATGAAAATATTGAATAGTAGAAACTGCAAGCGCAAATACCGAAGACGTTAGGATTTTGGTAAATGACCATCTCTTTATTACCACAGCGAAAAAAAAAAGAACAACATTTCTCAAATATTATCAGTGTAGTTTGATTGTCGTAATTATTATATTGAAGGTATGATACGTGAGTGCGCTTTGGGTACTGTCGGCAAGACTTCTTCGGTGCATCAGAATAACTACGTTACGAGAGAGCGCATGGCTTAATTTTAACTCTTTCATAACATACACTTTCCGATCAAATTTGGCAGAACATATGTGACCACGCATTTGTTCTGCGCACTGCCTGATACAGCGCAACTGTTTGTCAGATATTTGCGATCTCTTGTACCGAATGGGAAATGGATATCTCGTTTGACTGAAACAGATTTAACGTAGAAATTGTATTTGTACTGTTGTACTTAGCCTGACCATTCGCTGGTGAACGGGCGTAGAGTACTGTAATAATGACTGAAAACGATTAGCCTGGACATCGACCAGTATTTTTTGGGCGGGCCCTACGTCATTATAATCGGTGTATGCCGAATTCTTCAACTGCGATAATGTCACCGATCATACGCCACTCTAGGCGGTTTGACTGTGTCGATGTAATATTGTCATTTCAATGTTTCGATTTACATTACGCCCATTGACATTTTGGCAAACATGCTGGGGGCGAATACACTTTTCGCTCACTTCACTCATATCAGGTTTTTTGAATGTTCCGACAACTTTTCAAATTTGAACTTTCTACGGCTTACTGGCGCTTTCCAGTCACCCAATTTTATTCCTCAATTACGAGCCCTGCTTTCCTGTTCGTATAACATTTCTTTTTTGCTGATAGAATCTTAGTGAGCCCATTAAAAGGAGTTCGGAGTTCAGATTTACAGAAAGAGTTGTTTCCAATAGCTGTCATTAGTTACTGGATCTGCAGTAGTTCTGTTTAAATTACACTGACAATTCCTTGTGCTTTACCCATATGCTTTTTTTTCGATCACCGCTACGATTTAGTTGTGCTAATCAGAGTAACAGCTTTTTTTATTCAACACAGTTCACGATTAAAATGGCTTACCAGATATCCCCCTAGGATAAATTTGTGACCTTCTTTTATACCGTATGTGGTACTGTCAAGTCGGGAAGCGTCCTAGATAGGGTGTTATGAAGGCTTAAAGATTGTTTCGTGTGTGATCCCGGGCGAGTTTCACCGGCATTGTAGAGGTTGCACCGATCCCAGGGGAACCCATGTAAGAAGTTCAATCAACTTGTCGTGACCAATAGCGACTGTGAAAGGCAGTTCTGTACAAATCTGGCTTGATGATTTCCGTCATGTTAATATCGTCCAACCTCCATTTTCTCTACCTTCAAGGAGACTCACTTTTCTCGAATATGACGAATTCCCTGACTTCCTCCACTACCGATGATCTATTCCCATCCTATACTTCCGCTTCTCGACTTGAAAGGGTATCACAAAATAGTCGCGAACTCTGCCTACAGGCTACGTTATCTACCCTAGTCTGCAGCAATTTCTGAAATTGCTAATGTCCAGCCACAGACGATTACAGATTATTCAGCAGAGCTTGTTAGGCATTTTAGGAATATGGTGAGTAGAGGGCTGAGCGGGGTTTGTGTTTGTTTTTGAGAATTCTAGAGTTCTGCTTCATTTAACAAATGAAGTGACCTGTTACAGTTATTATATTGAGTCATAAGTCCTCGGACAAATTGGCAATGATAATATTTATCTTACAATTTTTAAACGACAATAGCGAATCATTTGAAATATGCCCCATTGGCATCGATGGTCTTCTGCCAATGCTTGAGCAAATCGTAGATGCCCTTGCTTTAGAACGCTGAGAGCTGGCCCTTGGAGAACTGCACCAGTGCCATTTTGATGTCGTCGCGGGTTTGAAAATCCTGACCATCTAGATGACGTTGAAGATGAGGAAAAAGGTGGTAATCCGATAATAGGGATCCAAGTCGGAGGAACATGGTTGGTGTGGTAAACTTGGCCTGCCGAAATTCGTCAGTTCAATTTTGGTCGTTCTTGCAATGTGAGGGCGAGCGTTGTCGTGCTGGAAGTGAACTTCGTGCTGCTGTGGACGTGTAGCTTCGGGATTCGCCTTCAAATTCCTCAGTTGCGTAATGTAGACGTGTGCGGTCACTGTGCATCCTTCGTCTAGCAGCTCCCATTATTCGACACGGAGAGCGCTCCACCAGAATCAGAGCATAACCTCCTTGGCGTGTACGTCGGGTTTGGGGGAGTCTTCTGCATGTGCACCTTTGTCAATCCATTGAGCACGCCGGTGAACGTTAGAGTAGAGGTTCGACTTCGCACCCCTGGTGACTAGGTACTCGAGCCACGTGTGGAGCCCTTGAGCGTGAGGAGAAAGTGCCACCCGTCGTGGCGTCTATGTCATACTGCTTCAAAGCGTGAGGCATCTATGGACCGAGCTTTCGCGCCTTGTCGATTGACTTCAATTCACGAAGAATTGTGGACTGACTCCCCAAGGGTGACTGCCAGTTCACGTGTAGTTTGATACGGATCGGCTTCCACCTGGCTCCGCAGCACCTTCAAATCCAACTTCATTGAGCGTCCCGGATGGTCTTCATTTTCGACGGAATGCGAACTTCTGGTGCCCCTTGTAAATTGTACACCTTCTGCTTGTGAACGCCCTTCACACATCTATCGATTGCCGCGGGTTTATGGCCAGATAAAAAAAATAAATATGATGGTGTTGCGGATGTGGAGTTGCGACGGCTTGTAATCATGAGGCATAGTTGCTGTGATGGAAACAGTTAGGTGCCTTCTCCAGTATGCGTTCAGAAGAGCTTTCCATACTCTATCTCACAATGCCTCGCACGTTCATTTTCGTCACCTCTTTCAAGAGTTATGATCGCTAGAAGTCATCACTGTCATTTTGTCCGAGGACTTATGACTCAACCTAATAATAACCATCACCGTCGTCTCACATGCGATATACAGTACCGGTCAGTGAAGTATTCGTTTTCACTTTTTCAAACATAACTTCCTCAAATGTCCATCTTTTCGCCTGATTTTTTCACAGTTAATTCCTATCAACGAATGTTATGAGCGAGCGATATCTCAGCTGTCTAAGTGAATTATAAAATATTTTAAGAGAATTCACATCAATTTGTGTCCAAACACCACCATACCTGTAAAATCTTTAATCTCTCTGAATTTCCAATTTCTCAACGGAACAACTTGTATAATATCAATATAACAACTACGACATTAATACTTTGTCGCATAACCTCTGGCGTCAATGACCGCTTGACATCGGCGTGGCATGGACTCGATGAGTTTGTCTATCTCTTCCTGTGGGATGTTCTCCCATGCTGTCTTCAGCTGAAGGAACTTTTCGTGCTCATTTCGAGCTCTGAGGCCTTTTACTTGGTGCTCAAGTCTTTCCCATAGATGTTCGATGGGATTCAGATCGGGAGACTGCGACGGCCACGTCAGCAGAGGGACGTTGTTGTCGCGGAACCATTTGGTGAGCAGCTTCGATTTGTGTTTCGGGCCGTTGTCCTGTTGGAAAATGAAGCCACGGCGAGCAGTACTGCGGACAAACGGCCAGAAAACAGCTTCCATGATATTACGGTACATCTTCGCATCCATCTTACCCTCAATCCGATGAAGGGGACCAACTCCTTTGCCACAGAAGCTACCGTGGACCATCAACGAACCTCCACCACCCATCACGGTCGGCAGCTGGTAACTCGGATGGTATCTGGTACCGATAGGACGTCGCACAAACTTGAATCCATCCGTCCCAAACAGCAAAAACTTCGATTCATCGCTCCAGATGACCTTACGCCTCTGCCGAACGGTCCAGTTCTTGTGAGCTTGAGCCCAGTCGAGACGCGCTTTGCGATTCTTAGCGGAAATCAGTGGTTTCTTTGCTGGACGTCGTCCAAACAAACCGGCCTCTCTCAGTCCTCAGTCTCAGTACAGTGCTCAAAGATGGATTAGGTCCTTCGGGCGTCGATATTTCGCGAAGAATCTCGGCTGCAGTGAGACGCGGATCGTTCCTTGCAAGCCGCACAATGTTCCTGTCTACAAGACGAGACGTCGTTCTCGCTGCTCCTGGGTGTTTTTTGACTTCTACCGACCCTGTGTCCTTATATTTCTTCCATATCCTTTGAACACATCTAATTGTCATTGTCCTTGAATTTCTGAAACTTGCCTTGATGTTAAGCCTGCGTGGAGGCTCCGAGTTATGGCATCAACTTGGTCTTGCCGCAAGTTACGGATTCCGGTATGCCTTGCCATAGCCTTAATAACGTAGTGGGTGCATGACGAGACTCAAAACATTAAAAACCACCCGAAATTTTTAATATAAAAACCCACCAGTTATAGAAGGTAGAAATGTGTGTTGGCGGGCGATTTGAAAATAAAGCGCCAGTTTTGCTTGGAAATGTGCTGCTGGGCCATTACAGCAGTATAATATTACTAATTGCCTAAGTTTTCTACTGTTTGAGTTTCTAGCACAAGGCTTGAGTTTTGAGGAAGTTATGTTTGAAAAAGTGAAAACGAATACTTCACTGACCGGTACTGTATATTGCCTTTATGTGCCCTACATACCAATTCGGGATGTTTTCGATTAGTTTACTATTGTTTGCATCATTTATTCTTCTTTTTCATCCGTATTGCGAGTTCGAGGTAACTTTCCTCTCGGAATACTGTAATATCAGTCGTTTGCATGTCTGTATCACCAGAATGAACTCCTTTTAGTCCCGAAATGGTTTGAGCCTTTGAGCCTTCCTCTTCAGACCGTGGTTCGGTTATTTAGGCTACGCTTTACCATTCTAAAAATTCATGAAGCAATGCACTGGTTTCCTGATTTTTCAGTCTGATCCCTGCTGCGTAGAATGGATCTGGTGTCCGCGTAGCGGAAACAGATGTCTCCTCCACGAGCCTTCCTTACGATGGTCTCTACTCTTTCATGATATTTGTTTTTTGTCCTTTAGATTGTGTGATGGGCTTCATCATGCAGTGAATCTATCGTGACGCTATTGCTTTTATACTTAATGTAGAATCTCTGTTATTCCCACTATAGTACTTTCGTACTCGAGATCCTTGGGCTTGGTGGTACCTATAGAAGGATCGTTTGGAACGATCCGCCTCGTGCGAAGGAAGGAGACGTACCTTCATAGGAGGAGCAAATGACTTTCACTTTAAAAGGCGTTAAAATTTCCCTAGACCGTCTTGCTTTCGTATGACATTTGGATTATCTTCATTGCAGATTGGAAACGAGGAATGAATGAGAAAGCGTGGCATTGAAGCTCGGTTGAAAGGTTTCTATTCATTTGGTTGCTTTTCAAATTTCGCGGCTACTCATCAACATAGTCATGGTACTGTTTTGCAGGAAAGTTCCATTGATAGTGAGATCAGTGCAGCTTTTAGTCGATAACGACTTTTTCACTGTTCAGCTTTGTCAGTAGCGCATAACTGCTTAGCCAACCATGCAATCCAGGGTGTATTTGACTATTTAGAATACCTATATCTGGACACGTATTGTTTGGATGGCTCACTGAGGCTGCGTGTACATCCGACATTGTTTGTATTGCGTTTTTGAAGGCGGCGCTCAGACAATGCCCACTTTTGTAGAATTTCAAGTCCTATCACTTGCAATTAAAAGGAAGTAAATGAGGGCATAAGTGTAATGGGCACAGGAACTGAGCAGTTTCCACGGCGCGCTTCCAAATTTCACTTATATACTTGTTGAGCCACGTGATCTTGCGCTGCAGGTACACTCAATGTAATGCCTCTGCATTCATTGTGCCAGAACGGAACACGATTTTGTTCGTGTATTCCTTTAATGATGAACCACATCAGTCATAGTATTTGTTACCATTCCCGTCCTAGCAATAAGGGGTTGACTTTTTCGTTAATACGGTTGTAGCGGGCGATAGATAAGAGTAGTAAATGATAACAGTTAATAAGAGCTGTTGCCATGTGCTTAAAAGAAATTATAGCTAGAGTAATTTGCATTATTTTACTGAAGCACTATCGCAAGCGTTACAAATGAATGGATGAACGTGATTGGTGTGGTCGCGTCACTTTACTACGAAAAAATTCGGATAAGAGTTCTATGTTGGGTGGGGCGGAATTGGGATAATAGTTCTATGAACACTTAATGTAACATTGATCGTACAGGAAGCGTCAGATTTCCTGCACTAATCGCTACTGTTGTAAAAATGTGAAAATGTAAATCTTCCGTGTGATTCTTCAACGAGCGGTTTACCAATATAGTGGCATCACAAAATTCAGGTTCAATTGTCTTATTGGACTCTCGAAAAAAGAAGACAGACATGTAGGAAAGTCGTCCACTAATTCGAGAAGGTACTTCACAAACTCTTTCGCCCGAGTTTTGAGAAAGTCCGTTTTACGCCTTCAATTGATCAGTGTTCTTTGAAGCGACCACTGCTCACAGTAGGGCCAGGCGACATGATCCATTAGTTCTGAATCGGGTACTTGTACAACGGATGAACAATTTACTTTTGAGCTCGTGTTAATTTCCGTTGAAACATGGACCCGAGTTCATTTCTTGGTGGGTGGCTGAGGTTTTCCCTCGCACACCTTCTAACTGAACTTCCGTGTAGATTTCCCAACATTTTTGATCAAAATAAATTTGGACTTATTGTTGATTTGCTTCTGCCTCGAGGTTGGTAGGTGGGAATTTCTATTCAGGCTGAATAAAAATTTCCACTCACCAACCTCGAGGCAGAAGCAAATTAACAATTTCAAGAGCAACGAAAATGCCGAGGTTTCAAGATGAGAGGATTCGGAATTTGAATGTGAATTGTCGAATTGGCACCCTAGGTGATCGCTGTCCTACCCATGAGCTTATGAGTACTCATTTTATGGAGTCTTCTTTTTTTACCCGTTTTTTCTATTGAAAATCAAAATACTCATTTATTCCTACGACTGACTGCTCACTGCATCGTAAACAGCTGTTTCTACAGAAGGCACTGTTGCGAAACTTTCTGCAGTTTCTTTTCGTATATTGACGTAATCTGATCTGTCTGATTAACAGTACAGAACTCTCTTGATCCGAGGAGCATAAAAGTTTTATTACCTTATACATCGAGGATTCTGGTTGGGCGAGACATTCACCAAGAAAATGAAGAACTGTTCTTGAGTGATGTGTTCTATAATACTTTCCTACAAGAATCCTTTCTACTTAACTATTTCACAAATCCCTGTATTAGAAGTACTACTCCGCGATGAATGATAGAGTCTAATTTCAAGCCTTTTATTTCAGCATCTTTCCTTTTCGTGCATTGTATTTCATTATATCACTAATATCATTATTTTAATTTCTCAGTGAACGAATAAAACGTATTTAACAGCTGCGTTTGTGTGAATTTTAGTGAGTCAGCCCTGCATTTATGCAATGCGAAAGGAATTTCCTTCTGGGCCCGAGTTTTCATCCTCTTTTCTATTGCGGGATCTGGTCGCACTCAGGCCAGTCCTCTTACTCGATGGTGATGACTTTTTGATATCGTAGCTGAGGCTGAAGTCCTGGAATGGGCATAGAAGTGGGCACCAGTTGCACTTGTGAGGTTTACGCAGGCATTTAGAAATCCTCCTGGTATCAGGGTCGAAGTCGTTCCGCGGATTAGTTTCGGTTGATGTCAACTCCTTTTTCCTTCAATGTTTCTATATAGAAAAGCTCTTACACAACCTTCCTCGACCATGATTTCAAACTTTAGTTTTCAAAAACCTTCTGATAAATAGTATAAGGCTTATGTGTTGTTGTTGTGCGTTATATTCTATCGTGTATTATCCTTGTCCTTGCCATGTCATCGCATTTGTATTTCTCCGGTGTATTTTCAGTTGATGAGGTGTGGCTGATTTCAGGTCATGGTTCAATCACTACTGCCGAGTAATGACCACCTCTCGACGCAGCCCTTCATCAACAACTGCTACTCGGAGATGTGCATGTCGAGTGGCGCAGTCGGTAGGCTTGAAAACATTTAACTGCAGTTCTCAATTCAATCAATTTAGTAGATAAATCTAAGATGGTAGGATGACTTTATATAATGTCTACGATTCTGTCTCGAGTAACTGGGCGCTCATCATCCTAGCGCAGATCGAAGAGCAACTGAATTACGCTTGAGACAGAAGCTCGATTGGTGCGTCGTTTTGTGGACAGCAATCAGTCGAGAGTTCGTGATAAAGTATCCACTTCTGGATCAATTAATTCTGTTATTTTTGGGAGGGGAATTAGAGGCGAATTTCGGAGGAGGACACAGGATATTATAGGATTGCGGGAAAGTTGAATTTATAGTAATGTACTCGGATGTAGGCACATATGTATATGTAAAGTGAAATACTTGGGGATCCTCACTGTCCTGTTGATTCTCTCCCTCAAACTCTTAGAATTCAACTCATATCCCAGCAGAACAGGAAAGTTTTTGATTCCTCCAGTGATTTCGGAGAAATGTTCTTTTTTTTGACGTCAACTTTCCTTTTTAGATTCCTTTTCATCGAAGGGAATCCTCAGTCATTATGAACTCTCCAAAATGTTCACCATAGATGACTAGTGAATGAATGAGTGCAAGGCTAGCTTACATATACCACATAATGTGTGTGACCTTGTATGGTATCTCTCAAACATGATCTAAAATTCGGTGATCTTCACAACCAGTTGCTGACCTTCAACACCATTCTATTATATATCTAAGTAGCTTCGTTTGGGAGACCTTCCAGATCGACTTTTCCTCAGCCGTACTTTCCGTCGTGGGTTTAATTCCGAAAAGGAAAATTTCGGCTTAGTTGACGTTGCTCTTGATAGTGCTTTTTCTTCGAGTCGCTCCTTTATCGACTCCAGATGGAAAGCGATGTTACTTTGTCTCGGTCATCCTACTGTTTCCTTCGCATCTTTCGCAATACAATATTGTATTTTCGTCTATTCTTCTCCTGCTTCTCCAAGACCCTGTTTCTCACTTTTCCTCGATCCTGCCCTTCTTCAACTTTTTTTGTTCTCGATACCTTTCACTCCTTGCTAGATACATGGCTTTTTTATTGCATAAAATTTTTTATGAACTCGTAAACTGTACCAATGGGTGAATCGATCCTCTCAGCAAATTTTCCTACGATTACATAGTTTGGTCAATGCCATCAAAAGATCATCACCACGCCAGTGCATACTGGTCAGCCCAGTTCAGAGTGCAAATTGCCAGAACGAAAACTCGTGAAGCAATTTGCACAGGTGCTCTGCGATAGGACTTTGTCAGCATGGGTTTTACATATATCGTGTAGAACACCAGCTTCTTTGTCATAATAGAAGTAAAAAAGTGAAATTTGTAGAGATTGCACCATATTACACTCCATGTTCGAACTCATCCTAAAATTGCAGATGGAAATGAAATTTGTTTTTTTTTTCCTTTTTCCTAATAAAAAAAACTAAAAAAGTACAGGTACACACCTGTAGTATGTATATATCGAGTAGAAAGCATTCAGATTTTTAAGTAGCACCTAGAAGAGACGTAGTTTTGAACAATTAATTTATATGACCTTATAATTTATGCATTAATTCACCTTTCAGAAAAAACCTTTAAAAACAACCTTTCAGAGATGTTCAAACCCTTCACGAAATGCTAGTGGGCTGCCCTGATCTATGCACAGCGAATATGTTCTATTGTACAGGAATTAGTTTACTAAAGTACTATCGGTCGGTATTGGTATTTCCGATCGCCTCTGAGTAATGTTGCAACTAAGCACCATCGGAGGAAGACAACATTTGATCAAATTACTCGCAATTTTGTGCATGTGTCATGTCGGTTTTGAAGTTGAGGGTTTTCCTAGGAAGCTTTATAACTTAAGATTATTTCGTGAATCAGCCTAGCTGGCAAGTGCTCATTCTCCCTTTTCCATTGAGAGGAAGTATTGGGTTGTAACATAAAAGCGTAGAGTTTTTTTCACAAAGATTTCATTGAACCAAAAAACAATAATTATAGTAATAAATTAACCAATGATGTATCCTCCGTTACTGCTCCCGACCTCCTCCCATCCCTCGACCAATTTGTTGATGCCGATTCGCCAAAAATCGACCGCTGTGGTGTCGAAGAATTTGTTGAGCCAGTTTTTGAGATCCCCTCCGCCATCGAAGGTAACACCCCCTATTTGGTTTAACATAGAGCGCAAAAGGTGATAGTCACTGGGTGCGAGATCCGAAGAGTGCTGTGAATGTTGAAGAACCTCCCCTTCAAGCTCTTGGAGTGCCGTTTTGACGACTGGAGCAATATGGGGCCTGATGTTCTCATGGAGCAAGATGACTTGACCTCGTCCATAAGGTCTTTTCAGCCGAATGGCCTCATTTACACTGTTAAGCTGGGCAAAGTAGACCTGCTTATTGACAGTGGCGTTTCGTTCGAGCAGCATCCCAGTGCATCATGCCTACCCAGTCCCACCAAACGCAGATCATGACCTTTTTTTTGGGTGAAGATCTTGCTTGACTCTCGGCTTCGGCGTCTTTCCTGGGGCCACCCACGCCTTTCAGTAGACACACCTAAGACACCTTCCCCGTTCACATTGCACATGTCCCGAGCGGTTTCGGCTGCTTTTTGACCTCGACGAAAAGCAAAGAAAAGCAGATGTCGAAAATGCTAATTTTTTCTCCCTGGATATACCATTTCTGAGTCTGAAAAAAGGCGAACAATCAAATTATCCAAAAAACAAATAAAACAGTTTTGTAGAGGAGAAAGGGCTCTTTCGAATGAATGCACACACTTTGCTGAAAAACAAAATAAATCGTTGTAAAATAACTCTAACGCAAAACTCTACGAACTTATGTTACAACCCAATATTATCAAAATGGTTGAAAACTTTTTCTTGCTTGACTTGAAAACTTGAAAACTTTCAAACATTTAAGCATGATACAAGCTCTGTCATTATTTTTCAATATTGAATTTTTCGTCTAAGATTGTAGATTGTCCGCTGAACTGTGGCGACACATCCCGAGATCTTAGCGCAGAGGCATCGAAGAATTTTGTAGAACGATGAGAATAGTTCGTATGTAAAGATATATAAAATAACTATTACCGTGAGGGAAAGATGTCAGTAATTGGGTTCATAAGGTATTCGGCAGGAGATTAACGATCATCGAAGTTACTGTCTTTTCATTCGCATCCCCGATTTGATCTCCTATTCCCTGGCTTGAACTTCAATTTAAACTTCACCCATTCTTAATACCAAAATAAATCATTCTGTGATGCAGATAAGTATTTGGAAGGGTATTCAACATCATTTAAAATCCCAGAAGCTTATAAAAATTGTCGGTTTCCAAAGAAGAGAATTATGTATAAGATAACCTAATTCAGTCTTTCGTTCTAGTAAGCCATATTTACTGTGGTCTAATTTTTGTTCAATAAAATCATTGAAACTGGCAGTGAAGGAAAAGATATTTTTTGCTTGGTATATTATAGGGGAGGTCAAGAATTTTCCAGAAGTAAATGTTGATACTTCCAACGTTCGATTTTTCTGTGCAATGTGAGCTAATATGAAGGTGATTGCGATTTGAATTCCAAGCACAGACAGCTTCGTGCTGGAAATAATTTCGTGGTTGATGAGATTTCAATCAAACTGTTTTCAAATTCCGTAAGCAACAAATTTCTCACTTTCACAGATAGATCCACGCTCCTTTGTAAGGTTCTTCTCATTTGCCCTGCGATTGCTTCCTCGCTAGTTTTTTTTTTTTTTCGCGAAAAACACAATCTCTTCAACAAAACAACTGGCCATTGACGTAAACTTGCTAACAATAATTCTAAATATCAAAATGTTCTGAAGTAGTCAAACACAAGAGAAGTTGTTAGATTAGCAAACTAAGCCAGATTGCCTATTTTATAATAGATGGAAAGTCCTGGTCCAAGGCGGATTCACCATTCATTAAACTATCTTTTCTTCCTCACTTGAGAAAAAAACGTTAGAATGTAACTAAGGCCACCATTCATAAAGCAAGTGAGAAATAGGTGAAGCAGCATTTGGTAGCAAAAAAACAGTTTTTTCTTCTCAGAAGTCCAATTTCCAGCGATTTATCTCGAGACCCTCATGACGCATAGAAGGCGAAAATGAAAATCCGTATCTAATAAAGGGTACTAATTAATTTGACAGGGAAAGGTATTTTTTGTGAATCAAATTCCTGTTTGAAACTGGTTACTCACTATCCATTTCGAGAATGCTATCCTGTGTGATTAGCCCTTGGAATATTCAATGTGTATGTACAAATATGTACATATATATTCAATATATAAATATGGTTTGAGAAGTCATGACAGTATTATAGATTCTTTCCGGTATCCCTTCTTGGAATCAAAGCTTCCCTGATCAGGCACCACACACTTTTCATAACTATCCATGAATATCTCTTGTTCATTGTTGACTCTGATTGCATGATTTCACCATCATCCATCACTATATATAGGTGCGCAGCTACTGCCTCGCGATAATCTGGTAAGGAACGAGCTGTTGAATTTCCCCATTAGGGAAACAATCATTCATATTAGTAATAGCCTGGATTGTTCAGAGAATACCATGCAGAAATATTAGGTGTGTGCATTAATTTCCGCCGTTTTTTGCGTGCAAAAACATATTTATTACAAAATTAAAACCAAATGTACATTAACCAATGTATTGCCCATCGTTAGCTACAATTTCTTGCCATCTTTTTGGTACCTTGTTGACTCCATGTCTAAAAAAGTCTTCATCTTTTGAGGCAATCCTGTTATCCACCCATTTTCGCACTTCTTCGACATGCCGGCAGCGTATATCTGCCAAACTTACTTGCGTGGACCACAATAGGAGGTAATCAGAAAGAGCAAGATCCGGAGAGTATGCGGGCTGAACAAGCTGGTCCCATCCAACCACTGCAATTCCTTTTTAAAGACATTCTTTGCAACATGGGGTCTGGCATGTTCGTGGTGGAACAGCACCTCATAATATTTCCTTGCAATTAACGGCCGCTTTTAGGTGAGAGCATCCTACAAACTGTCAAGTTGGTGTTCGTAGCAGTCAGCAGTAACAGTTTTGTTCGGGCTCGGCAGCTCATAGTTCAAAACACCCTTTTGATCCCACCACCAAATGCACGCACAGCATTACTTTTTGGCAATGGACATTTCGCTTTCGTTGCAAACTCTCGATTGAAGAGAAACCATCTCTTTCAGATAAAGCTTGTCCTCCACGAAAGCATCCGGTGGGCTTCAATGCCAGTTTTCTCAAAATCAAACAGCATAAGAAGCCCCCCCCCCCCCCTCCTCCCCCGGAAAACGGTTTATCACGTTCCGTGACCAATCAGTCTGGGAGCAACGGGGTTTTTGAGAAAAACTGATCTGTCTGCCCTTAAGTAGTTAGCCAATACCTTACCTCACAGAATATGACAGGTTTCACCGGCAAACCTCTAACATGGTTCAAGCAGCGGCCCTTGGAATTCGGCGGCGAAAGTTAATGCACACACCTAATACATTCGGATTGAAAGACTTCTTTATTTTTGGTTGCCACCTAGTAATGCCTAGTGTCTGGATGTAAATGACAAGTCTGATGATTGCGTGAATTGTCAGATTGTTGAATTTATCATCACGTTCTTGAACGTCAGCTGACCCCTGTCTGGAACCGATAGCCAACCTATCGAAATCGTTTTGCTATAGATAGATCCCTTTATATAGGCGGCTCTAACGGAATTGGCAAAAATTGGGTGCTCTAATATGGACGTCCTTCTTCTACTTTTAATGCAGCTATTCCAACTCAAGTGACTTCCGAAGCAAGTGGGCCAGGAAGTTGTGCAACCAACAGGTGAGAACTTCCTGGGAGGAATGGAACGCTTATTCGAACCCTGGAAGGAACTGCACTTCTAATCAGTTACTCTTGAGGATTAAATACAAATGCGAGGCGCATCTGACTAAATTGACACATCTAACTTCCTATCGGTCTTGTTCTCTCTTCATTGCCTCATCGATCACCTCTACTCCACAAATCTGTTGTTCGCTCTTCCTATCCCCATTCTCCGAAACCTACGTGCATAACAGCTCGACATAGAAACACGCCTCTGGCCTTGTAGGTTCCCCGTTCACTTCCATCTTTTGATCTTGTGTGTACTGGCGCGTTAGGCAGCAGTGTTGTTTTGCATCAAATTTTTTTTGGGTGGCGAAAAATTGTCCCACTTCCCCCATAACCTCTCGATAATGAGTTTTATACTCATTTTTCTCTCTTCTATATATTTTCAAGATCAAGTTGGCGCCATCGTGACTGAATTTATTGCTACAGTAAGTAGGAGTCTGTTAGGCTTTTCTTTCCCTCGAATGAATCTAGGAGCAGTAGGTCAAGGTCGTTATTGTGTTACTCGTGTATAACACTACTTTGTAATGAAAACCGTTTGAAAAGAAAGTAGCTTTTGATGCATTAACCAACTTTCGCTGGCAATTTTCATCGGAGAAATGCCCTTTGTCGTTTTGACCGTGTTGCCCTGTATAAAAAGTTGGAGTGAAGAATTGGAATCTATTTTAATTTCAACACCAATCTGCTCAACCAAAATAATGGTAGTTTTTCCGAATTATACGTCGCATATATTTGGATTGAGCCTATTCTGACTATACATAGCTCGGTGAAGGTTGTTGGCAACTATTGGGTTTGTAGTCAAATAAAACCCGACTATAAGCTCTATAGGTTTTTCTTTTAAGCATCCATTCAGGAAGCTTGGTGTTCCTGCTTACTTACTAGTCTGCATTTTTTATCGTTTATCACTAAATAAAAATGAACGCTCTAGCTACACTATTCGAATCGAGGAGTTGTACAAATTTGCAACGACTTTTTGACTTAATGAATACAGGTGACTCCTGTTCAAACTACTAATATTAGAGTGTAGTTTGAAATTGGATAGTTTCTATGCGTTTGTAGTAGTTTATTTAACAATGCCATTGCTGCGGTGAATACTTTCAGGTTGTAACAGAGCACTTTAAGCAAGCTCGATAAACGCTGTTGTAATTATCAATACTTGAAAGATTGCACGAGATTCCCACTTTTTTCAAGGCTTCACGGCTGTGAATGAGAAATTTGAGAGATTTATAACGAAAAAGAAATAGAAAAGCTTCAGGCTGTGGAAGTGCATGGGCGAAACTATTATAATTATCACCAGATCTTTCAGGGTTGCGATACTTTTAGTACATGAATTGAATTATTAGAACATTCATGATCTTTATTTATTTCTTCTCTTTGGGTTGATTAGATTCCCATTTTTCTAGTAAGTCTGGGATTTCAGTGCTTATAAGAACTAATTGATTCTGCACGTAACATTAACAATTATTTGATTCAGCCGATATAGTATCTTTTTTATAACCATATCGGTAACATTCATAATTCATGGAATTTTACGTTTCTCATTCGCAGGAGGAAAAGACTCGAGAACATTTTTTTCTGTGAATTCTTCTCGAGCTAAGATGCTCCGCTAAACAAAATTTGAAATCGAAACCCTCGAGGAGATTTGATGCTTCTGATGTAACCCACATACTTTCAGATAAGTATTGGGTTGTGACATAAGTTCGTAGAGTTTTGCGTTAGAGTCAATTTATAACGATTTATTTTGTTTTTCAGCAAAGTGTGTGCATTCATTCGAAAGAGCTCTTTCTCCTCTACAAAACTGTTTTATTTGTTTTTTGGATAATTTGATTGTTCGCCTTTTTTCAGACTCAGAAATGGTATATCCAGGGAGAAAAAATTAGCATTTTCGACATCTGCTTTTCTTTGCTTTTCGTCGAGGTCAAAAAGCAGCCGAAACCGCTCGGGACATGTGCAATGTGAACGGGGAAGGTGTCTTAGGTGTGTCTACTGAAAGGCGTGGGTGGCCCCAGGAAAGACGCCGAAGCCGAGAGTCAAGCAAGATCTTCACCCAAAAAAAAGGTCATGATCTGCGTTTGGTGGGACTGGGTAGGCATGATGCACTGGGATGCTGCTCGAACGAAACGCCACTGTCAATAAGCAGGTCTACTTTGCCCAGCTTAACAGTGTAAATGAGGCCATTCGGCTGAAAAGACCTTATGGACGAGGTCAAGTCATCTTGCTCCATGAGAACATCAGGCCCCATATTGCTCCAGTCGTCAAAACGGCACTCCAAGAGCTTGAAGGGGAGGTTCTTCAACATCCACAGCACTCTTCGGATCTCGCACCCAGTGACTATCACCTTTTGCGCTCTATGTTAAACCAAATAGGGGGTGTTACCTTCGATGGCGGAGGGGATCTCAAAAACTGGCTCAACAAATTCTTCGACACCACAGCGGTCGATTTTTGGCGAATCGGCATCAACAAATTGGTCGAGAGATGAGAGGAGGTCGTGAACAGTCACGGAGGATACATCATTGGTTAATTTATTGTTACAATTATTGTTTTTTGGTTCAAATAAATCTTTGTGAAAAAAACTCTGCGAACTTATTTCACAACCCAATATTAGATCTATCGATTTTGATTTTTATCTCCTAACGCCTTTTATATAGCGCTGGTACGTAGATGTTATATAAGTAAACCAGTCGGATCGCCCAGCTAATGCCGGGCTCTCCTCCTTCTTATGTAATGCCCGGCTACGCCGGGCATCCTCCTTCTTGTGTCAAAGTCGGAAAGTCCTTTTACATCCGCGCCCACCACTTCAGTACAATTGCTCCAACGTGAATAATCACAACATTTACTTTTGAAATGGATTCATGTGACACACTTCTCGAACTTCGTCAGAGCGGTTATAAAACAATTCTGGAAACTACTGTCTCATCTTGAGTTCGTCATTTTAGGATGTGCGTGCTTGGTTAAAGAATGGTAGAGAAAGAAGATAAGCATACATAACAAAGGCTTTCAACACTAATCAGGATCTTACTGGTATTATTAAAAATTAATTTACCTGCATGCCAATTTCTTCAGGAATGATTAGAAAGTCATTCTAGAGAGCACTGTCTGGTATGGAAAGATGATCTGAGCACTCCTTTTAACATTATAGAGTTTTCAAATAGATTTATGAGCTTTTTAAAAAGACCTAACATTAACCCATGCTACCTATCGTGGGCGGAGCTTTGCTATGCACGCGTGCCCTCCACCATAAGGCCCTGCTCACTCCTTTTATTTTTTCCAGCCTCCACGCCCTCTTTGAATGGAGTTATGAACCTGTGGGGAGACTGCCGTCTGCCTCTCCTTCATTCTATTTGTTGATCTGTCCCTCTACTTCACCTATTTTTTCTCGGCGTCTGGGCTATTAGGACCTAATCAAGTTTTGCCCATGTCACCACCCACTCTTGTGCATGTCCCACAACTGGAGGCGGAGCTTCTCTGGTCTCACATGTGCTCTTTTGGTTTTGCCCCATACCCAACCCATCCCAAACTTGACCCGACTTATTTTAAGAAGTTTTGCCGATGACAACACCCAATCCTGTACATGTCCCACCCCCTGAATTAGGAGCTTCGCTGAGCTCAAATGTGTTCTTTCGGTCTTGCGCTCTCCCCAACCCATCTCAAACTTGACCCGACTTATGCAGGTGCTCCCTAAGGTAATATCGAATTTCTGTACAATTGAACGAACAAACAAACAGTTAGAAGCAAGCGCTTCCCACATGATGAGCTGTCGTACAGATTTCGCCCAAGCAAATTTGGAAAAACTTCATCTAGCTACTACAGTATCATGAAGTGGATAGTTTTTCGGAGTGTGTAAGCGAAATTCACATTGAAAATCAGAAATTACTATAAGATTAAATTTCTAGTGATTCCTATGGATTTCCGATTATGGTTCTGCGGGAAATTACGGGTCTATTCTGGAAAACAGATTAAATGCAAAGGTACTTTCGGTAAAGATTCTTCGTGAGCAAAAAGGGTTTTTTTGCCCACGAAGCCTAACCTCTCTCCTCCCTCAGTTGGCTGCGAACCGATAGTTGAGTCGTCCATAGTATAAGTATTCAGCATGACAGTAAATAGTCAGGAGAACGTTTGATGCATAAGAATTAGGTGAATAATGAATTTGAACCGCTTTGTGAGTGTTGATCTCTTGATACTAATAGGTGATCGTGGAATTGTTTCCATTCTGAGCTTCCCTAGATCCTAGGGGTTTGATTGTCCTGCGTCGTGGAAGGCGAGCTCTGATTTTCAATCTATGACGCCATATGAAGAGTATCGGTTAAGTTCCCATTTCATAGCTGTTTTCTCACTGCGCTCATTTGATCTCCACGCTCTTGATCGTGCCTACGTGACTTTTGCGAGGACACACAAACGGACATACACCCTAGGATCTAGGGAAGCTCAGAATGGAAACAATTCCACGATCACCTATTAGTATCAAGAGATCAACACCCACAAAGCGGTTCAAATTCATTATTCACCTAATTCTTATGCATCAAACGTTCTCATGACTATTTACTGTCATGCTGAATACTTATACTATGGACGACTCAACTATCGGTTCGCAGCCAACTGAGGGAGGAGAGAGGTTAGGCTTCGTGGGCAAAAAAAACCTTTTTGCTCACGAAGAATCTTTACCGAAAGTACCTTTGCATTTAATCTGTTTTCCAGAATAGACCCGTAATTTCCCGTAGAACCATAATCGGAAATCCATAGGAATCACTAGAAATTTAATCTTATAGTAATTTCTGATTTTCAATGTGAATTTCGCTTACACACTCCGAAAAACTATCCACTTCATGATACTGCAGTAGCTAGATGAAGTTTTTCCAAATTTGCTTGGGCGAAATCTGTACGACAGCTCATCATGTGGGAAGCGCTTGCTTCTAACTGTTTGTTTGTTCGTTCAATTGTACAGAAATTCGATATTACCTTAGGGAGCACCTGCATAAGTCGGGTCAAGTTTGAGATGGGTTGGGGAGAGCGCAAGACCGAAAGAACACATTTGAGCTCAGCGAAGCTCCTAATTCAGGGGTGGGACATGTACAGGATTGGGTGTTGTCATCGGCAAAACTTCTTAAAATAAGTTGGGTCAAGTTTGGGATGGGTTGGGTATAGGGCAAAACCAAAAGAGCACATGTGAGACCAGAGAAGCTCCGCCTCCAGTTGTGGGACATGCACAAGAGTGGGTGGTGACATGGGCAAAACTTGATTAGGTCCTAACAGCCCAGACGCCGAGAAAAAATAGGTGAAGTAGAGGGACAGGTCAACAAATAGAATGAAGGAGAGGCAGACGGCAGTCTCCCCACAGGTTCATAACTCCATTCAAAGAGGGCGTGGAGGCTGGAAAAAATAAAAGGAGTGAGCAGGGCCTTATGGTGGTGGGCACGCGTGCATAGCAAAGCTCCGCCCACGGTAGGTAACATGGGTTAATGTTAGGTTTTTTTTAAGAAGCTCATAAATCTATTTGAAAACTCTATAATGTTAAAAGGAGTGCTCAGATCATCTTTCCATACCAGACAGTGCTCTCTAGAATGACTTTCTAATCATTTCTGAAGAAATTGGCATGCAAGTAAATTAGTTTTTTAATAATACCAGTAAGATCCTGATTAGTGTTGAAAGCCTTTGCTATGTACGCTTATCTTCTTTCTCTACCATTCTTTAACCAAGCACGCACATCCTAAAATGACGAACTCAAGATGAGGCAGTAGTTTCCAGAATTGTTTTATAACCGCTCTGACGAAGTTCGAGAAGTGGTGTCACATGAATCCATTTCAAAAGTAAATGTTGTGATTATTCACGTTGGAGCAATTGTACTGAAGTGGTGGGCGCGGATGTAAAAGGGCTTTCCGACTTCGACACAAGAAGGAGGGTGCCCGGCGTAGCCGGGCATTACATAAGAAGGAGGAGAGCCCGGCGTTGGCTGGGCGATCCGACTGGTCTTGAAATAATCGATTTAATTACTCTATAAGCTATTACAGTGGAAAACGGCAATCATCAACCAACCAGTACGCTTCTAGAAAATTAAAAGTGCTCGTCGAGAAATTCACCCTCTGTTCTAATTAATTCCGAACACTGCTATTCAACGTTTTGCAAACTTCACTAAAACTTCATATGTTATTACATTTACGGACTGACTCCTGCAAATTATGCACCGATCGGTCCGTTCATTATTTTGCAAGACGAATCGCATTATGTTCAAATATAATAATCGTAGACTAGTGGAATTCACACTCCAAAAGTGTGCAAGTTATTCCTTTCAATTACAGTATTTGCCGTAAGAACTCGAAAATTCACGCGAATACCGCGAAATCGCTTCTTTTTCGTCTCTTTTCCAGAAATAGGTTCAGAGTGGAGTAAGACAGGGGATAAAAATTTTATTGAACTTAGCTTGTCGAACTTTGTAAGCTGATGCCCTAAGATGTTGAAAATGCTTCGTTTTGGATTTCGCCATGCACTTGAGTTCTACTGGAAAGTAACTGCATGTACGTGAGGTGCACGCTTTAGTATTTGTAGAGGCTCAGTTCTTAAGGATAAGATGTTTAGAATTTACTTTGGAGTGCGCCGTGTACTTGACTTTACCCAGTGCAATGTGAAAATGATTGATCTGTTTTGTTCAGTTTCCATCGTTCATGTCTAATCTGGGGGCTGTAGATGACTGCATCTACAGTCTTTGCACTCGCCACATCTTTACGGGCTCCACCCTTAGCGTGGCATCAGTTTACGCCAAAACGACTGAACCGATTTTTTTGACATTTTCCAATCTTTGGAGGGATTTTTCTCCGAAATCTGGGAGGGTGGTGTCGAGACACTTTCATTTCGTAGACAAGTCTTTATTCTTAGCAAGACTGTAGTGGTACACCTAATCATAGATCAAAATTTGTCTCTCGAATTGGCCTTAAACTTTGCTCACCGTTTCGCCCAACTCACCAAATTATGTTCCCCCCCCCTCCCCTTTCCATTAATCTCTTTGCAATTAACCTGTACGCGGTTAGATTACCCGTGAAAAAATGCTATTGATGATATACAGTGCGTTTCATAATTATAAGGTCACCCTCGATTTTTGCGATTCTGGTGAAATCAGCCGGAATGGAACTTTTTGGCAAACACTGGAAGATTTCTCATCACAATGTACTTCAGTATTCAAATTTTTGTCGCAATATCCCTCATCTAGAGTTTTTAAGAATTTTTTAAAGATAGTGTCGGCTTTTGCACCGTTTCATAATTATGAGGTCCCCCTGAGAAAGTAAATGATTTATTAACGTTGATGGCACATGTACAACACTTAATAATCTATAGCTCCTCCTTGTTTGAGAGCAACATCAAAGAGTCTGCGTGGCATACTAGAAACTAGGTTTCGAAGATGTTCCTCGCCGACATGCTTCGATAACTGCCCGCTCCAGCTCTTCTGTGCCCTGGAACTGACGGTTGTTCGCATAAACCTGTCCGACTATTATGCCCCGAATATGTTACATCGGATTGAGATCGGGACTGCAGGCTGGTCATGGCAGGACGCTTATTCATTGGCATTGCAGCCACTCATCCGTTGCACGGCTCACATGAATGGAGACGTTGTCTTGTTGAAAGACACAGTCGAAGTGACGGCGATGGCATAGAAAGGGTACTAGATGATGCTCCAAGACATTCCGGTAGTCCTTGATATCCACCCTGCAGCTCACGACAGGTAGATCCAACACGACAACATTGCAGAATGCACCCCACGCCATAGACTTCCTCCACCGAAATTGCGACGGCTGAAGTAAACTGGTTCCTTTCTCAATTTGCGCCAGTATCGCTTGTTTCGGTCAGGACCGTCTGGATTGAACTTCTTTTCAAAGACGATCTGAATAGGAATTATTCAGCTCTATGGTGAGATTTTGATGCAGATCTACCTTTGCCCAATCTCTCCCTAGGCTCATCTTTGCGAATCCGAGTCGAGCCTCTCTGTGGCTATCGATGATTCGTGGCACCTTCTCCATTGTTTGCCTGGAGATGTTCTCGCATCTTGTAACTGCTCTCCAGACTGTAGTTTTCGACACAGAGAAGTTTAATTCCGATCGGATCTGGTTTAAGGAGGACGTACTGTTGGAAACAGGCCTTAGAATCTTCCGCTCGTGACGGGCAGTAATTTTTCATGGGTGTCCACAGTCGGTGTTATATCTGGGGACATCAATGCTCTCCAGAAATCTTTGAATAGGCCAAGGGGATCTCCCTACTTGCCTAGAGATGGCTCGAGTACTGAGCCCACCTTCATGAAGAGCCTTCTCATCAGAGAAAAGCAGATGACCACGAACGATGATGACAACCAGGTTTAGAAATGCATTTGCTACACATGCTTACCCTTATAAGTATCTTTGAACACGAAATTTCCTCTCTTCCATGAATAATTGTTCACCTTCTCAGGGTGACCTTATAATTATGAAACGCTGCAAAAACCGATAAACTGTTCTAGAAAAGTTCAGAAAAATGCAGCTGCGGCTAAAAAATGGATACCTAGGTCAATCGTGCTGGGGAATCCGTTCATGATGCTAGAAAAAATCTTTAACGATTGCTTTTTCTGAGAGTGCAAAATTCGAGGGTGACCTTATCATTATGAGACGCACTGTATGGATCAATCCATGATGAAATCCTCTCTTCATGACCTTTTTCTGCCGTGAGCGTGTCGCTGAACGCTTTCCTGCTGGGCGTGTTTGGATACGCATGTGGCCGGGTACTGTAGTGGTGCGGGGTTTGAATGGCGGCTCTGGGAGTTCCGTAAATGGCTGCTTTCATAGTCCGCCGGCCGGCGTGCACGAGGCAGTGCTAGGGGGAGGAGGGCGGCAGACGGTCGGTTGAGAGGTTGAAAACAAAGAAGAACAAGATCAATAACCAAACAACCAGGAGCTCGTACAAATGGTTTTTGTTCTTGTCTCTCCTTGTTTACAGCCCTTCGAAGTGCTGACCGACCGTCTGCCGCCCTCCTCCCCCCTAGCGCTGCCTCGTGCACGCCGGCCGACGGACTATGAAAGCAGCCATTGGTGGGAACTGAGGCGATTTTGAATAATTACTAATGAATGGGGACCTGGATACGCAGTCGGGTGTGCGCTATAATGGCATGAAGTTAGACCTTCTGAATAGTAATGATTTGAATGTGAATTAAATCAGCAGGTAGCGGGGTACTGAAACGGTCGGAAAGTGGGGCAGCGGTGAGAAGGTGGGGTCATTTGTATTGGGTCCTTCCACTGAGGGCTAAGATCTGCAGGAGGTGCAAAACTGTTTCAGAGGAATTTAGAGAAGTTTCTATGCAAAAGTTGAGTCAGCACATT
The DNA here is from genome assembly GCA_000469685.2 of Haemonchus contortus. NCBI lineage: Eukaryota > Metazoa > Nematoda > Chromadorea > Rhabditida > Trichostrongylidae > Haemonchus > Haemonchus contortus. The sequence goes on along the minus strand of LS997563.1, from coordinate 46,906,023 downwards.
ATCAATAAACCAGGCGGCTACGCACGCAATTGCGCGCTGGGGGCTCTAGCCATAAAGGACGGAGCCACATAAGCTCCTGATTTTCATTATAAACCTTTGCCATTTGAGCCTCTTCCCTAACACTTCTGTAGCGGCCATCATACTTTATGGGGTTGGGTGTGGCCATGAAGAGTACTCCGATGTATCCAAATCAAATACCTCTGCAGTCCACGTAGTAGAAGAAACTGTGTACTTTGGGCTGTGTGTGGCCATGAAGGACTACTTTGAAACGTGCCGACTTCGCCCACTCCTGGGATTTGACCACATTTGGTGCCCACCCCGCTCACCTATGGGATTTGACCACATTTGCTCTTTTACACCTTAACACTTTTTGCCGCATCCCAGAACGCTTCTGGGCAGAGTTATAAATTTTTGATCTAAGCCCCGCTCTCTTTAGTGCCAACCCCGCCCAATTTGGTGCCCATCCCGCCCAACCATCGGATTTGACCACATTTATTCTTTTACACATTGACACCTTTTTGCCGCATCCCAGAACGTTTCTGAGCAGAGTTAAAAATTTTTGATCTAAGCCCCGCCCACTTTAGTACCCACCCCGCCCACCTATGGGATTCTACCACATTTGTTCTTTTACACCTTAACACCTTTTTGCCGCATCCCAGAACGTTTCTGAGCAAAGTTATAAATTTTTGATCTAAGCCCCGCCCACTTTAGTACCCACCCCGCCCACCTATGGGATTCTACCACATTTGTTCTTTTACACCTTAACACCTTTTTGCCGCATCCCAGGACGCCTCTGAGCAAAGTTATAAATTTTTGATCTGAGCCCCGCCCACTTCAGTGCCAACCCCGCCCACCTATTGGATTTGACCACATTTGTTCTTTTACACCTTAACACCTTTTTGCCGCATCCCAGGACGCCTCTGAGCAAAGTTATAAATTTTTGATCTGAGCCCCGCCCACTTCAGTGCCAACCCCGCCTACCTATGGGGTTTGACCACATTTGTTATTTTACACCTTAACACCTTTTGCCGCATCCCAGAACGCCTCTGAGCAAAGTTATAAATTTTTGATCTAAGCCCCGCCCACTTCAGTGTCAACCCCGCCCAATTTGGTGCCCACCCCGCCCACCTACTGGATTTGACCACATTTGTTCTTTTACACCTTAACACCTTTTGCCGCATCCCAGAGCGCCTATGAGCAAAGTTATAAATTTTTGATCTAAGCCCCGCTCACTTTAGTGCCAACCCCGCCCAATTTGGTGCCCACCCCGCCCAACCATAGGATTTGACCACTTTTGTTCTTTTACACCTTAACACCATTTTGCCGCATCCCAGCACGTTTCCAAGCAAAGTTTCGTTCATTTTTGAAAAGTATCGTTCGTCTCAACGCACGCCCCGCCCACCGTGGGCGGGGCTTCGCTAAGCTTATGCACGTCCAGCACGCATAAGGTCCTGCCAACTCCTTTTACTTCTTTCCTGGCCTCCGCGCCTCAATTGAATCGAGTTATGAATACATATGAAAAGTACCGCCCACTTGGAGGCAGCTCCGCCCACAGCACGTGGGTCTCCCCCGTCGAGTTTGTTGACCCAATCCTCACCTCTGAACATTTTTTTCCGGCGTCTGGACCTTTTTCGAAGCCAAAATAAGGCGTTTGGCTATTCGCACCGCCCACTCCGGACCTTGTCCCGCCCCCTGTGGGCGGAGCTCCGCAGAGCTAATATGTGCTCCGTTGATCTTATCTTAGGCTTCCACCCTTATCTAACTTGCCCCGACCTTTAAAGTTGGTTTTTCAAGGGACTAAAGTTGTTTTTCAAGTGATACTGAATTTCACATTGAACATACAGACATACATACATACATACATACATACATACAATACATTACATGACATACATACATACATTACATACATACATACATAGCATACATACCATACATGACCATACATACATACATACATACATACATACATAATACTTGACATACAGCATACATACATACATACATCAATACTACATACAATACATACTACATACATACATACATGACATACATACTACCAACATAATCATACATACATACTACATACATACATACATACATTACATTACATGACTTACATAATACAGTACAACATTACATACATACATTACATACATACATACATTACATACATACATACATACATACATAAACAACATACCATACATACATACATACATTACATACATACATACATACATAGCATACATACAACATACATACATACATACATACATACATACATACATACATAGCATCATTACATACATACATACATACATACATACATACATACATACATACATACATACATACATACATAACATACATACATACATACATACATACATACAACATACATACATACATACATACATACATACATACATACATAATACATAGCATACATACATACATACATACATACATACATACAACATACATACATACACACATACATACATACATACATACATACATACATACATACATACATACATACATACATACTACATACATACTACATACATACATACATTACCATACATACATATCACATACATACATACATACATACATACATACATACATACATACATACATACATACATACATACATACATACATACATACATACATACATACATACATACATACATTACATACATACATACATACATACATACATACATACATACATACATACATACATACATACATACATACATACATACATACATACATACATACATACATACATACATACATACATACATACATACATACATACATACATACATACATACATACATACATACATACATACATACATACATACATACATACATACATACATACATACATACATACATACATACATACATACATACATACATACATACATACATACATACATACATACATACATACATACATACATACATACATACATACATACATACATACATACATACATACATACATACATACATACATACATACATACATACATACATACATACATACATACATACATACATACATACATACATACATACATACATACATACATACATACATACATACATACATACATACATACATACATACATACATACATACATACATACATACATACATACATACATACATACATACATACATACATACATACATACATATACAACATACATACATACATACATACATACATACATACATACATACATACATACATACATACATACATACATACATACATACATACATACATACATACATACATACATACATACATACATACATACATACATACATACATACATACATACATACATACATACATACATACATACATACATACATACATACATACATACATACATACATACATACATACATACATACATACATACATACATACATACATACATACATACATACATACATACATACATACATACATACATACATACACATACATACATACATACATACATACATACATACATACATACATACATACATACATACATACATACATACATACATACATACATACATACATACATACATACATACATACATACATACATACATACATACATACATACATACATACATACATACATACATACATACATACATACATACATACATACATACATACATACATACATACATACATACATACATACATACATACATACATACATACATACATACATACATACATACATACATACATACATACATACATACATACATACATACATACATACATACATACATACATACATACATACATACATACATACATACATACATACATACATACATACATACATACATACATACATACATACATACATACATACATACATACATACATACATACATACATACATACATACATACATACATACATACATACATACATACATACATACATACATACATACATACATACATACATACATACATACATACATACATACATACATACATACATACATACATACATACATACATACATACATACATACATACATACATACATACATACATACATACATACATACATACATACATACATACATACATACATACATACATACATACATACATACATACATACATACATACATACATACATACATACATACATACATACATACATACATACATACATACATACATACATACATACATACATACATACATACATACATACATACATACATACATACATACATACATACATACATACATACATACATACATACATACATACATACATACATACATACATACATACATACATACATACATACATACATACATACATACATACATACATACATACATACATACATACATACATACATACATACATACATACATACATACATACATACATACATACATACATACATACATACATACATACATACATACATACATACATACATACATACATACATACATACATACATACATACATACATACATACATACATACATTACATACATACATACATACATACATACATACATACATACATACATACATACATACATACATACATACATACATACATACATACATACATACATACATACATACATACATACATACATACATACATACATACATACATACATACATACATACATACATACATACATACATACATACATACATACATACATACATACATACATACATACATACATACATACATACATACACATACATACATACATACATACATACATACATACATACATACATACATACATACATACATACATATTGGGTTGGAAGGAAAGTCCTGCGACACATTGAAGGTCTTCTTCAAATCATTTCTGAAATTTTCCAGACCAATCAATTTACGGAAATATATTTACCAAAGAGGTCAACAACCTTCTATTATCCTTCGAGTAAATCACTGATGCCTTTTACCCAGGAGTGAGGAAGCTGTGACTCGAAGTAGTAATTGACTGCCGTTTTCAGATCACATTAAATTACGATTTTTTTTTCAACAACGGAATGCTCAAGAAGGCGGATCGCATGGTATGTAAAAGGGGCAACACTTGGGGAGTACGACTGATGAACAACCTGGAACCAATTTGAATCGTCGAACTTTTGACGCGTGTTTAAAGCTAAATTTCGACGTGCGTTGACCCGCTGTAGGGACCTGATTTACGGTTTTGATCATCCTTCTCTAACACTGTTGGCCAAATTTCGGGGTTCATAGGGGTAACCGATAGCTGTGTCCATCTAGTCTGCGTTCAGCAACGCATAGTGGATGGATCCCTTCAACCTCCTTCAATTTAAGGGACGATGCTTGCGTAACTTCAAAAGCTAGTATCTCCTCCAGAGAAGCGATCCAACCGATTGCTGACCGTTGATCGGTGAGCAGTGCCAGCATTGAATAAGTTGCTGATAATTTGAGCTGCTACACCCGCGTTTTCCCCTTGGCGTGCTCAAAAGAAGGTAATGGTACGAATCGGGTGTTGTCCATTTATTGACCGTAATGCTGCTAAAGCCCACACGCGTGCCCTTATTTACTCATGTGTTGATTAGCTGAGGAATGCCCTACAAGTTTATCACTCTTGCTACCGTGCTCACACTGTTGCTACAAATAATTGACGCTTCAAAATTTTTGTCGCAGGACTTTCCTTCCAACCCAATACATACATACATACATACATACATACATACATACATACATACATACATACATACATACATACATACATACATACATACATACATACATACATACATACATACATACATACATACATACATACATACATACATACATACATACATACATACATACATACATACATACATACATACATACATACATACATACATACATACATACATACATACATACATACATACATACATACATACATACATACATACATACAAACAAACAAACAAACAAACAAACAAACAAACAAACAAACAGAGACACCAAACTTGTGGATTATATATAGAGAGATTCCAGAACGTTGCTGAAGTGAGATATAAATTTTTGATCTAAGCCCCGCCCACTTTAGTGCCAACCCCGCCCACTTCAGGGATTCGGCCACATTTGTTCTTTTACACCTTCATACCTTTTTGCCGCATCCCAGAACGTTTCTGAATAGAGTTATACATTTTTGAGCAAAGCTCCGCCCACTTTGGTGCCAGCCCCGCCCACTTCTGGGATTTGACCACATTTGTTCTTATGCACCTTAATACCTTTTTGCCGCATCCCAGAACGTTTCTGAATAGAGTTATACATTTTTGATCTAAGCTCCGCCCACTTTGGTGCCAGCCCCGCCCACTTCGAGGGTTTGGCCACATTTGTTCCATGACCACCAACCACTTTTTTCCCGCATTCTAGAACGTTTCCGAACAAAGTTACACTCATTTTTGAAAAGTTGCTTTCACCTTAACGCACGCCCCGCCCACCGTGGGCGGAGCTTCGCTAAATTTACCCATGCCCAGCACGCATGAGTCCCCGCTCTCTCTTTTTATTTTTTTTGCTGGCCTCTGCGCCTCAATTGAACCGAGTTATGAACACATCTGGAAAGTACCGCCCATTTTTAGAAAGCTCCGCCCACAGCACGTGGGTCTCCCCCGTCGAGTTTGTTGACCCGATCCTGAACTTTGAACACTTTTTCCCGGTGTCTGGAGTTTTTCGAAGCTAAAATAAGATGTTTCTTTCAAGGCACCGCCCATTCCGGCGCTTGCCCCGCCCCCCGTGGGCGTGGCTCCGCAGAGCTCATATGTGCTCTGTTAATCTTGTCTCAGGCTCCACCTATCTCGAACTTGTCCCGATCTCTCCACGCGCTTCTTAAGATGATACCGAATTTCGTGACGGACAAACAAACAAACAGACAAACAGACAAACAGACACACCAAGGATGTGGTTTATATATAGTACGTTTCTGAATAGAGTTATACATTTTTGAGCAAAGCTCCGCCCACTTTGGTGCCAGCCCCGCCCACTTCTGGGATTTGACCACATTTGTTCTTATGCACCTTAATACCTTTTTGCCGCATCCCAGAACGTTTCTGAATAGAGTTATACATTTTTGATCTAAGCTCCGCCCACTTTGGTGCCAGCCCCGCCCACTTCGAGGGTTTGGCCACATTTGTTCCATGACCACCAACCACTTTTTTCCCGCATTCTAGAACGTTTCCGAACAAAGTTACACTCATTTTTGAAAAGTTGCTTTCACCTTAACGCACGCCCCGCCCACCGTGGGCGGAGCTTCGCTAAATTTACCCATGCCCAGCACGCATGAGTCCCCGCTCTCTCTTTTTATTTTTTTTGCTGGCCTCTGCGCCTCAATTGAACCGAGTTATGAACACATCTGGAAAGTACCGCCCATTTTTAGAAAGCTCCGCCCACAGCACGTGGGTCTCCCCCGTCGAGTTTGTTGACCCGATCCTGAACTTTGAACACTTTTTCCCGGTGTCTGGAGTTTTTCGAAGCTAAAATAAGATGTTTCTTTCAAGGCACCGCCCATTCCGGCGCTTGCCCCGCCCCCCGTGGGCGTGGCTCCGCAGAGCTCATATGTGCTCTGTTAATCTTGTCTCAGGCTCCACCTATCTCGAACTTGTCCCGATCTCTCCACGCGCTTCTTAAGATGATACCGAATTTCGTGACGGACAAACAAACAAACAGACAAACAGACAAACAGACACACCAAGGATGTGGTTTATATATAGTAAGGATCGGGCGTTCGTTCCCCATGCGCGTTCTCCTACAGTGCCGCGCCTCCTGCAGATCTTATCTCCCGTTCAAATAGACTTATTTACACTCGCCTACCTTCTCACTAACTCTCCTGCTCCAACTTCCCGTCAATACAGCGCCCACCCACCTGTAAACTCAGCTCCTCACTGGAGTAGTCATTATTCAGAACCGCCTTCAGTTACCCGCCGCCTGCGAACAGCGTACAACTTAGCTGCAGAAAGAGTTTGAAGTTTGAGGCCATACCAATAGAGAGATTTTGATCTATGATAAGGTGTAACATAACAGTCTTACAGACAACAAAGAGTTGTCTGCAGTAATAAATCTTCCAGACTTTGGCAATGTTAAAAGAAATCGGCTTAATTATCCTGCCGTTAAATGGTATCATATTCTCAATGGAACCTGTAAGGAGGAGTGTTGAGTTTAGAGCCTGTAGATGAATGATGTAGATGCAGTCATCTACAGCCTTTACATTAGACATGAACGATGGTGACTGAACCAAACCGATCAATCACTTTCAAACTCTACTGAGTAAAGTCGAGTACGTGGCGCACTCTGAAAAAAATTCTGAACGCTCTATCCTAAGGGACCGATAGGCCCCTACAAGCACTCAAGCGTGCACCCCACAAGCATGTATTTGCTTTTCAAATGGAAGTCAAGTGCGTGACGCAATCCAAAACGGAGCTTTCAACACTTCAGGGTATCAGCTTATAGAGCTCGATGAGGTGAGTTCGGTGAGAATTTTAGTCTTTGGGTTACTCCAATCTGAACCGATTTATGGAGAAAGGACGAAAAAGGCGCGAGTTCGCGGTATTCGCGTGAATTTTTGAATACATACCACGAGTTCATACCCCTGCGGAAGCGATGAATGCTGTTCTTCATGTACGTCATCTTATAAATCTTCTCAATCAATCACTTACAATAATTTAGTTACGTTTCCGAGTCTGCTAAGTCTAGCTAACCTGTACTCTCCATTTTTCGAGTCGATCGCTCCATAAGTAGAACTTACAGCAGCACACTTACAGCGCAGAACTTCTTCCACTAGTTTCTAGAAAAACCCTACCGAGCGAAAAGTGAAAAGTATGAAAAGCATCAATTCTTCGTCTTTATATGAAGGTCAGGACGATCTTTTCCTGAGAAAGCTAAAACTTTCATTGACTCATGTTAAGCGATGGATTCTTCGAATTCATCGAAACAATGTACAAAGCAGAAGCGTTGAAACTATAGCAATATCATCTGCAGATATTTTCGTGTCAAGGGTACATTTTGAAGAAAAATAGGATTGAGTTATCCGTGCTAAAAGGTCTATAAATTTCCTCTAAATTGATTACCTAGCACTACAGTTTCCTGATACTGTTGCTTTTGGAGAAGCTGGAAAAATCATTCAAAAGTCACATCGCTACAAATTGCAATTCTTTGCAAGATCACTAACTAACAAATATGTGCCAAAATATATACGGCTGCTCTCATGGAACACAGGTTGCATCGCCATGCCTACATCAGGCTCTCTTCCTTCCTATATTCAATGTTGAAATACCTTACTCACTTCAGTCACTCCTCTTTACTTTTCGGCTTGAAAAAGTGAATAATTGTGAGCAACCCCATGCCGAGTAGTCCAAATCGACGCTGGCCAAAATCGGTAGAGTTTTCGATTACCGCAGTTACAGCTCTATTCTCACCACATTACTTCAACTTCCTTGGAATTTGATCACTGTACTTTCAGAGGAACGAAATTGTCAATAACCGCACAACTAAACATCAGATTATTGTGTAGCGCTCGAAAGTCTCCGGCCAAAGCGCTTTTTCGCCCGTAACTTTTTTCTTAGTGAAGCAAATCGCTCGAAATTTTGATATGTTAAAGTGAAGCATATTTCACACTATTCAACACTAGTTGCCTGCAAAGCATCAATATCTGTATAACGGAGAAAGGTACTTGTTGTGGTAGTAGACTTCGCTGAAAGCAAAGTTGGCCACGTTTGCAATTACTCCATCTTATGTGCGTTTTTCTCCTTCACTGTGTTCGGCATTAGCGCTCGTACAATTTACATAGACATGGCAAGAAAGAAAGTAATCCCAGAAAAACCAGTGTCCGTATTTCCAATTAATTTTGAGTTCAAGCTCTTTGGGATAACTGGAACATGATCAGATTGTAGGTCAATAGTGGTAAATATTCACAAGACATCCATGCTATACATATTGAAATCTGTTATGATTAGATTAAGCAGGAGAGGAGTTGCGACTGAAAAGTACGACTGGAAAAGCATTCGGCCGAGATTTCCAAACGCTACCGTATGTATCAAATCGAGGTATCGACCAATATCCCCATAGCGTAAATCCCTACATACGTGAAAGTTTTTTGTCTGAAAGCATTGCTCAAAGGTGCATGATCTAAGAGGCTTTCCAGAAGGAATGGTCATTTCCGACCAACCTATTAAAGAGCGCTGTGTTCTTGACTTTGCTATCAATTCAGACATGTATTTTCAGTCAGAACGCGGTATTTCTGCTCAAACTGTGGGTTGCAGCTCAAGTCATATGTATTTGAAGAATGAGTTATCCCGTACACTACTTATCAAACCCTCGCTGCTCATTTGTGGTCTGTTGAACCTCACTTCGCGCGGCCTCTGCCCTACGTGATCGAGGTTTACTCAAGCAGCCTAACACCAGTGTTTCTGCCCAGGGCGCATGGTCGCTTCCAAATTTTGAACGCTATAGGTTCATGGAGATGGGTGCTACGAATTTCCGGTCAGGCCCACTCACCGGCATACACCGACGCACGAACAAAAAACGCACACACGAACAAACATCCTTAAACATACACCCACAAAAACACAAATACAAACGCGCCGCCAAACCAACAGATACAATAAGCGCGTTATATATAGAGTGCCTACTTATCGATTGTAGCATAACGTAGCTATCGACGCCGTCGTGCCTTCCGTTGGACTTTATAATACACTCGGCGTGTCGCCCCCCCCCCCTCCTTGATCCCGCCGGAAAGGTGCAGTCTGCTGCAGAGAGGAGGGGACGCCACGTGACCATGCTTGGCCAAGTACTCTAACCAGCTTATGTCATTATGCGATGACTGCAGCATTCATTCGTCGTCTCGTAGCCGTCGTCGGAGCCTGGTCGTGCTTCGCTTTTTGTGCGCACTCGTCTTCACCACTGCCGGTGGCAGCTCCGGCGGACTCCGGAGCACCTCACTATTGTCATTTACTGTTGGTGCTTTTGCTCTCGCAGGCAACCTCATGACGCAAGGAAGATCTGGAGAATTAGCTAGCAGTTAAGGGTGGACCTAGACGCAGCAGTACCACGAGCAGGTTGAGACGATTGGATGGCCCCGATGTGAGTGAGAGCAGGTTTGTACCTGACATAAGATTGTAGTGTGGTTTCGTATATGTATATTAGCTTGCGTTTATTTTTCATGGTATTTGTAGTAGTCTTAATCAGTAGTATGTACTGTACTGTTCTAATAACCACTCGGTTCGCCACGGGCTTCCCTCCTTCTTCGACGAAGTTGTAGTTATCAGCTAACTTTCTCCTCCTTCTTTGGAACGAATATTATTTCTGTACATAAGTCTGGCACAGGACCAACAGGGCAGTGCATATTGTGCTTAGTGTAATTTCTAAAAAATAAATGCCCATTGAAGATTCAACCACTAGGTAACCAAAGCTTCGGGTGGTACTCGCAAAGTTATGATAGCACCATTATCAGATGTCTTTTCAATGAATCTTTTTCATTACAGAGATATTGTCAATTGAAAATTTCAGAGTACTGGCGGTCGGTTAGTTTTGTCGCAGAGGATGCCGAACAAAGAGGATCCTTCATTGGGTTGCAAACCTTGCTGGGTAGCGGTCGTAAGCGAATAGCAAGAAAAGAACAAAATACTCATCTGCTTACCGTAGTTCCGCTAATAGGTCCCTATCGCTGCACTTACCATTCACTCTTCCACCTTACTCTAACATCCCTCTTATTGAATGAAACATACTGAGCTGTCAAAGCAGCACCGTAAATACCGAATGCGTGAGCATTTTGACTGGAAGGTGGCTCGCGCTCTCTTAGACTCCTTATCTTCTCTTATCTATTGTCATCGTTTCCTGTCACCGAGTACCTTCAATCCCGTCCTATCCCACATCACTTAACAAAATGCCGAACTTCCAGTCAATACGAAAAGCTGTAGTCATACAAAATTTGAACTGTTTATGTACACAGGGCAGGAATTATGAATTTCTGCTCAACCATTTATTTCGCGCAAACCCCGCTTCGTGGGTGGAATCTGCTTTTGCTACCTGCCGTGATTGTTTCCATCCTGTCGCCTATACTACTACCAAATTTGAACGCTACAGGCCCAGAGGAATGTAGTTATGAATTTCCGCTCAAACACACACACCGACACACAGACACACACAAACACCGACAGACCAAGAGACACGCCTAGCGAATTACATAAAGTAAGATTCAATCCACTAACAGACTCGTGGTTAGTCATATATTCATATAATTTATACACATGTGTGCTTAGAGTACGTATAGTGGTCATCATATGGATTATACACTGGATTATACATATATGCAGACAGAATAAAGGTCGTGACCTCTTCAAACCTAATAAAGATCTTGATGTTTTGATACTAATCAAGATCATTTCGCAGCGAGGTACGAAGTGATCTCAGTTGTACGGAAGTTCGCACACCCGTAAATTCGTGCTTATGAAAAGCATAGGCTTACACATCCTGTGACAATGAACATTGAGTTGTGATCCACATGGTCTGTTGGTTGTACGAACCAGTTGCTTGTATGGTTGCCGCCCACATAAGCAATAATTTTGTCCCGTTCACATTGTACAGTGTCGGCCTTGTATGTTGGTCAACTCTCTTACCTTACCTGATAACTGTGAATTCCTTCACCTAGCTGTATCAGTGGAAACCTGTCGATCGAATCACTTGACCTGACCGGGAGCGGTCTTGTTGTTCTTTGACTCAATCGGTAAGTTGCTACATCCTCGTTACACAGCGTAGAGTGTGCCCCAAGCTTCCTCATGGAAAACCTTGCTTTTCTCCGCGGTATTTTCATCACGCAAAGCCTTATGTGCGTGAACATTTTTGTTTTTATAGTTTGACCATCATACCGTAGTCAAAGGGGACAGAATTTGAGCTTTAGGAACTATTCAATGCCCAATCAAGGGTAGTCATTCCTTCAACATTTAAAATGCCGTTCACGCAAGAAGTCATCAGCTAGTTATTGTCATGTGGGGAGTGAAGTTGAGAGGTTGAGTGAGTGGCGGTTATTGAACCTCCTACCCTTTGACTTTACTTGACCTAACTTTCCTAGATTCCTCTGACTCGTTTCGTCCGATAAGGTTTACAATAGAAAAAGGCAAACGAGAAGCCTTCTTATCAAAATTCGAAAAGAATGGCGTATCGTTAGGTGGATAATAGAGAGTCACTTATAATTTCGACCTTTTTTTTCTAGGCTTCTATGGCACCATTAATTTCGATTCCAACGCGCAATCCTTCATTTCCTCGAAATAGACATTCCTCACCCTCATCGAACTCCTCACCTTGGTACAAGAACGGCTTTTGGCGTTCTTGTACCAAGGTAATAATTTTATTTTGAGAAAGAATACTTCTTCTGCGGGTGATTTCGAAAGGCTCCTCATAATTCTATGATTTTTCAGCACCTATGGCAGCAGAAAAGAAGTTGGGATGGATTGTAACTGCGATATTCATTGTCGCTGACATGGTCGGGGGTGGAGTCGTTGCCATGCCGGTGGCCTTCAAACAATCGGGTTCGTCATTATCAAATTTTTTGTGTTTTTCTTCATTCACTGTGTGTCTACTTTAGCTTACTAACAGCCGAATTAATTAGAACGATGGTGAAACATGGTGAAGTCACATTGGAATATGTTGAGATGTGAATCACGTTTAGGCATTGACAGTTCCCGTTCCAGATAACCATGCTTTCGACTTTTGTTCAGAGTTTCTCTAATTTTTGGACGAATGCCTATCCAATGATGAAGGGGGCTAGTCGATACAAAATGCAAGGTTCCCATCCTTTCAAAGCAATTCGATTCACCACAAAAGGGATAACGTTTTGGACGTTAATCAGTCTCCTCTGAGGGATGCGCTTAGGCATTCGACTACCATACAAATCAAAGTGACATATTGAATGCGTATGTGGCCAATACAATGAGTTGCTGTGGCCGTCCGATGTACAAGTCAGTGCTTTTATCTCTCCTCTGAAACCAATTAGCCGACCTCAGAGGGGCGGAAAGCTTGGTTGGCTTAGTCGGATATCGATCCGGAGTTCGAACTTGAACAGTGCGCAGATGCTAGTACACCACCTCGTTTCAGGTCTCCTTGGCGGTATTATATTCATGGTTTCCATTGCAGCAATTTTCGAATACACTGGCTATCAATTAGGTAAAGTATGGTGTAAAATGATGCAACGGTGAGTTGTTCCGGAAGTTTTATTTGAATTATTATGGTTCGGTGGTAAAATTTTTCTTAGATTTGATCCACGTAATCGTCTCATTTGTTTTATCTTTAATTCACATGGCGTACCAGAACCTCTTTTGTTTTTGTAAATCATATAGTGAGTTAGTTACTTTGGATTTTTTGTCCCGAATAACTCTGAATAAATATATAGATAGATAAGTCAACAAACAAATAATAAATGAGCATGGATAATGATTATTAATAAGTAAATAGATTTCACTCATGATAGTTCATCTTAAAATTTATGTAGCTGAAGTAATGAAATGTTTGTCGCTGTAGGAGGTTACTTGCTATCATGGACACGATGTTTTGGAATTGTGATTGTGAGTTTGACCCTCATCCGAGCAGCATTAGCATCACAATCTTATGTATTCACTATAAAAGGATTGTCTTCCAATTGAGTTCCTAGTCACAACATTACACTATCCAGTGAACTCTAGTGAACTCTAGGCTGCTGGTCTTATAGCAAAACATTTGAAAAAAAAGGAGCTCCTTCATGAATGAATTCATAGGAAGGTAGTAGTTGCCACCTTTCCACTGGCATTTATATTTTACATGGGCATCTCAAACAAAAAATCAACTGGGGACCTTTCATATCATAGAATCTCACACCTTTCCTGGTAGCACACAATCAGCCGACCTCAGAGGGGCGCAAAGCTTGGTTGCTCAATCGGACATCGATTCGGAATTCTATGCGCAGTGCTACCACACCACCTCGTTTCAGGTATCTTGTAGGAACTAAACCCTTGCGAGCAGATTTGAGCATTGGAAGCTGGAATTATGAAGATTTTATGTCCAAAAGTTTTAACGTCGATAGGACGTTATAAAGGCTCAAAGATTTTCCCATGTGTATGCTAATACGAGTTTTAACGGCCGCAAATTAACCCATGTAAAAAATTAAATTGTCATGATCCATAACGACAGCGAAAGGCATTTCTGGACAGATTTGGCTTGATGTCGTCAGCTCTTTGCTCGATTGAAAAGTTGCAGTCTCGTCCTAGGCCGATATAACTTTTGGACCCTTAATCCTCTTAATCGCACAGCCCTTATACGAAGAGAAAACAGGTATTATGCGATAGATGTCCTTCCATGTCCTTTTCGCCATGGTAATCTGGTAGAACCGAGTGCTGGATCTCCGAACAAACAAACACGTGGCGGCTACCCTATCCTGGCACTGGAAATCGAAACCTTTCCTTTCGAGCGCGCGATCGGCGAACGCGACGCCGTTCTCAGGGAGAAGATACCGGTCCCGGTAAGAACCCTGTTGTCACTAGTTTTAAAGAGCTTTATTTTTTCGTGAAATCGGCGAATTTTCTCGCTTTCTTCGCCACCGAAGCACTATTCCCGACCAATTCTTCCACTGTTCAAATTGAATAGGGTACTTTAGAATAATGGCGAACTGTGCTTTTAAGAGTAGGCAGATCAATATGCACGTAGTAGAACGGAGTTTGGAACTAGTAACGAAAGGCTGCAACTTGAGTAAAGCTTTCTGAATTCGTGAATGACACTCCAAGCAAATATCCAAACTCGTTGCACGACAGTGTACAATACATCAATCACACTTTCTGCTACAGCTCCCTTTGGAGAAGATCTGCTATCTGCGGAACTCTGAAAATAGGATCTGTTTTAACAGTAATTTTTTGCTTTCTAATCTATCCATTGATTTTTTATACTTTTATTCCTATTTTGAATGACTATATTTGACCAGTCGGAGAGCTTCCCTCCTTCCTTTCTATATTGGGTTGAAGCGTAATTGTTGCGGACTTCTTTGGTAAATTTTGCTTGAAGAAACGATAGAAAATTTTAGCAAAGACATGTTCAAATACCTACTTCGGAACATATCCACCATCTACGTCAAGCACTGCTTCCCATTTGCTAGGCAGCCGGATTCCACAGGCAAGAAGTTTCGGTTCTCTGAGGTGATCCAAGTCTTGACGTCGGCCATGAAGTCATTCATTCCGTCAAATGTTCTGTTCGCCAGCCATTTTTCAACGGACGACGTGATAATCCAAAGGAGTTTCTGTTGGTGAAGAGGGTGAACGTAGAAGCAGATCCCATTCCTCGTTTGGGTTTGGCGACTATTCCATCGCCGAGAAGTTCACTGGGATCATTTAATGACTATGCCACCTTCCAACCTTTTTCGAAGTAATAAAGCATAATGTGGCAAATATTACGATGACTTTCTGGACATATTTATCTTTATTAAATCCCGAATTCAATATTTAAATTATATCGAGAGAAAAGAAGCCGTGAGGAAATCTGCAATAATTACGCATCAACCTATTATCAATCGATGAATCACCAATCCTTCTGAACTAATACTTTTCTAAACATGAAATGATACGCAATTTTATGATATATGATTATTTGTGAATACAAATTACTGGCGGTTGGATAAGTATGGTCGCAGTTGATATCGAAACAAAGGGAAACCGTGACGCTTCTTTGAGCCACAAACCTTCCAGTGTAGCGATCGCAATCTAACAGCAAGAAATGAACCAAACCTTCACCCCATAATATCGTAGTTCCTTTAATCGATCCCTTTCACTACATTCACCATTCACTTTTTGTCATCCCACTCCACCTTCCCGTCTTACTGAATGAAACGCACTAAGCAAAGGCATCAAGATTTAGTTGGCAATTTTCTCTCGCTCTTTAAAGCCTCTTATCAGTTTATATCGATTGTTATCAGTTGTTGTATCCGAGTACCTGCGATCATGTCACATCCTACATCACCTATCAGAATGTCAAGTTGCACTGGTAATACGAAGAGTGTCACAGACCTGGCGCCTCTCGCCTTCTATGGTTCATTATCAGTCTTTATCAGTTGTTATGATTTCCTTCACCGATCATTCACGATCCCTTCATATCCCATGCCACTTGCCAAAGACTACACCGTTTACACTAAGTGCGCAACGGATTCTCTGGCTTTCGCCTTTCAAGACTTCTTCTCATTCCTATAAATTATCACTTCCTACGACCAAAAATCGGTGTTCCTATTCAGCCGCCTGTATTCCTTTCAAATTTGAACGTTTCAGGTTGACGGAAATAGAGTATCGGAAAAATATAACTTTCACCTACAAAGTTTCAGAAGCTCGGGAGCAACGGGATGGCTGAGGTGATTATGGCGAGCATGGCAAAAAGCTGGCTTGGGGTATGATTGAACACTTCGTTGACGTATCCACCACAGCCTTCAATTCCAAGGCTTTGGTAAAAAAATCATATGTATATTCCGGGGGTCCCCCCTCCGCTGGCCTACCACCTCAACGCGGTGGGTGGGTGAACAGTGCGGCGTGTGAGCGTGTCCGCTTTGACACTTTTACTTCCGTAAAAAAAAACGGGTTTTGTAGATTTTTAGCATTTTATCATGTGCTCCAATACATATCTTCGGTAATTTTCGGTTATGCGAGACTTTAACTGACCGGCTTGCCGCTTCGCGTTCCAAGCTGTGGTTAGGTAGTCGTCGTGGAACTGGAGGGATAGCGGCCCCCTTGCTTGACTCTCCCATATTCGTCCGCCTGAGGTAGCGGTTGAATCGTTCTTCATGAGTTAAGTTGCACACAGCCATCCCGGTGCATTACGTCCAAATCACTGCGTTCCGGATTAAGGAAAGGACTTGTTCTGGAAAATATCTGCCTATCAAGGGAGAGGTAAAATGTTGCTCTGCCACATGCTTTTGTCTTTACCATCAGATGTCGGCTTGTATTGACCGAAAGCTCTCGCCAACTTCTACTGTCCGATGGAATTTTGCTTAGCTTTCATTTTCCTTTTCGGTTACAATGATATAAAACAATATATGTGTATAACTTCAGCGGCATGTCTGTATGTCAACACGGGTTGTAGTGGGCTCCCATCATATGCTAAACACAGTAATAAAGATGGGCATCGTTCCCCTGAAGCTGAGGGAGCGCCCGATATGGCGGTGTTGGGTAGTACTTCTCGGCAGAGGCCGCTAAAATCTCAAGGCCACGACAGGCTACCTAAAAAGCATCGAAGATTCGATTATGCAAGTGCGACGGTCAACTACGACGTCATCGGACTGACCGAAACGAGAAAGCGCAGCCCGTTGCACGCCACTTTTGAAACTGGAGAAGAACTGTTCCTTGGAACATGCGACAGTAGAGGCGTCGGTGATGTAGCGCCACTTTTGAAACTGGAGAAGAACTGTTCCTTGGGACATGCGACAGTAGAGGCGTCGGTGATGTAGGTATCCTTGTCAATACGCACGTGGCCATGAACATCGATTCCTACAGAAGCTTGCCAACTCGAATAGGACGTCTGCGATTAAAAAAAAGTTGCTCAACCCCACCTCTAGCAATCTTGTTCTACTGGAAGTCCATACTTTCTTTAGGGTTATCGTCAGTGATTAAGAAGGTGTGGCTCAACCCCAGCTCCAACAGTCTTCATTGTTTACACTCCAACATCGACCTACGACGATGGAGAACTGGAAGGGTTCTATATGGATCTGGAGAAGCTCTACAGAGAAGATCGTATTTTCTTTAAGGTCATCGTCGGTGATTTCAACGCCAAGGTTGGCCCTAGGAGAACGGCTAAAGAGCTCCACATCGGGACTCACGGAATGGAATGGAATGAATAGGGTGAAAGGCCGTTCGAGTTTATCATGTCGACCCACACCATCTGTGGTGACTCGTAGTTCCAGAAGTCCTCTCATTCTCGATGGTCAAGATGGTCATGGGAGTCACTTGGTGAAAATTTCCATAATAAAATATATCAGATTATCGTCAATCGTCAAGTTTTGCCTGACTGATCTCGCTGTTGTACCAAAGTTCTAAACGGGAGCAACCCTCGCTTCCTCTGCTCTAGATTTCGCTTTCCAAGGCGTGGAGAGAGAGCTGCGACGTTCAGGAAACGAAGCCACAAGACTGTTGCCAAATGAGATCACTTCGCTTCAATGGCGAGTTCGTGAAAAGATTCCGTCGGCGACAACATCGATAAAAAATACGACCGGCTCATGAACATTTTCACGATAGCGCCAGGAGAGCTGAGAGTCTCAAGGATGTCAAGAAATATATCGAGTATCTCTTCGAAGACACTTGAGCTGATTCGCTAGCGTGGAATCGTGCGAGCTGCAGGCAATAGCCAGCTAACGTCCGAGTTTGCGAAGCTATGCAAAGAAGTTGAAAAGGGAGATATGAAAGAAAGAAAAGCAGCAGTTTTGACTGAAGCGACCGACGCTGGAAAGAGCATTCGCAAAGCTCGCCGAAGCTTCGCCAATTATAGGACCAAGATGACTTTTCTTCGTCATCCTGAATTGTTATTGCATCCCGAAAGGCAATGGAGAAGGTCATCTATAACTTCTACTCTTATATCTTGGACAGCAACGTTCACCTGCCTACCTAACATCATAGGCAGGACGAACATGTCGTCTTTTCACTCCCGAAATTCGACATCCCATCACGTCGATGAGGAATGGTACGGTAGTCGGTCACACGATCAGAGCAGAAGATCTAAAGTGCCTTCCGCTAGCCATCCAAAACCTTGGCCCGGCTTTTCACGCGGTACCTGTCGGAGTGCAAAGTGCCCGCTAGCAAGACCGTGTATAAGAAGGGAGATCCGGGCGCTATGGTAATTATAGCCCAACTTGCCTGCTGTCTGTAATCTAATTACTTTTCACACGAGTCATCCTTAACAGGATTGGCAGGACATCAGATGAAGGACAGCCATACGAGCGAGCAGCGTTCCGGAGAGAGTTCAATGCAATCGATCACATACACACCGTTGGAAAACTCACTGAAATATCGGAGAGTACAAAATGCTATTATGTCTAACGATTTGAAAAAAGGATTCGATCTCGTCGAGACAGAAGCGGTTATCGATGCCCTGGGCAACCAGGGTGTTGCAACAACTTCCACCAGGATCTCTCCATCTATAAAGAAGTCATCATAAACGTGAGGGGAGGGGTTCGACAGGGCGATACCATTTCTCCCAAACTTTTCAGTGCCGCTTCCAAGAACATCATGCGTCATATGGAATGGAAAGTATGGACATGAAGGTCGACGGTCTCCTTACATCATCTCTGCTTTGCAAATGACATCGCGCTTATAACACCGGACATCCGAACATCGAGCAGGCGGAAAGAATGCTGGTCAGATTAGACAACCCTTGTGGAAATATCGAATTACGACGAACTAACGAAGACGATGCTCATGCGAAACGGTTTGATACCTGATACTCATATCACGCTGAACGGAACGAATATCTCTGAATGCTCTGACTACGTTTATCTCGGTCGGAAACTTAACCTGATTAGCGATCTAGCTTCGGAGCTGAGCAGAAGGTCACGTGCTGCGTGGGGAGCATTTAAGAACATAGAGGGGGTAGTGAAGAAGACGACGAACATTTGGCTCACTTTCCGATATTGCGGTCCTTCCTGATTCGACATACGTTTCAAAGGCGTGGACTCTACGAAAGCAGGATGAGCATGCAGTTAGCGTCATTCGACGCGCTATAGACAGGACGATGCTTGGAATTTCCCTATCCACGCAGGTGTAAAAGAGAATGCGGGGTGGCGAGCTCCGTCGACGAACCAAGATGAGGGATGCCGTCGAATACGCTAAGAAATCGAAAATCAGATAAGCACGGCACGTCATGCGGTATACTGATGAAAGTTGTACCAGAGCGGTTATGAACTGGTCCAGCGTTCATCACTATAGCGCATGACGTCAAGCTGGATGTCAAGCGAAGACCAGCGAATACCATCGAATACCCTATTGCCAGACTTTTTCATGAGAGCTCTGAAAAAAGAATGGTTCGGCCCGTGTCCCTCGAACGAGTACGATTCTGGACTACTAGTTCGCGACAGGGACTAATGGAGATTTTGCTAGTGCCCGTTCAAGGAAATAGACGGTCAACGGGAATGGGACAGGTGATACAGGTGGTTCTGGGCTAAGGAACTTTCCTGTGCACGTCTAACGTCTTTTCTGCGTGAAGTCGGCTAATCTCGCTGTCTGTGCCCGTGAAAGAAAGGAGTTTACTTACCCCCCCCCCCCCACCCAACTATTGTACTGATATTCTTAGTACATACGATGCCTTAGTCCCTACTTCGTTGTGCGCATTACTCATTTCACTGCACAGTACCCACTCTATTTTATTAACCACTGACCAAGTTATGACTTTATGTATAAAAAGGAAATGCTGAAAGAAACTGGATTTTTCATAACACTACCTTTATCTACGTATTTATAAAGTTTTGCGGATGGACAGAAAGACATACCGACAATCTTACACACCAAGTTACTTCTCATAAATGAGAGAGCTAGAAAGACCAATTCCAGTTTTCACTTCACTAAAGTGGTGAGCCTGTTTTCTTTGTCGCAATGTTACTTTTTATTCTGCACCATCATTAACAAGTCTATTGAAAATATCGAGCACAAGCATTTTTGGTTGAAAGTTCACAGAGTACTGAGCAAAGTGGTAGAGATATAAGTGTAAATTTTTGAAAATAACGACCCGTTTACTTTAGAAAATGTTCAGGTATCCTCACCTGGGAGTCTGCCGCAAGCCTTTTCCAGAAATGGCGAAACGTACGATGGGACCAGGGATGCAGTAAGTGATCATATTTGATCACTTGGTTTTTTCTTTGATTTTGAAAATCACGAGAGGCATTGTTCTTTTTGGAAGAAGCCAAGGAAGCTTTTGAATGTTCTCTCTCCCTCTTTAAATGAATTTTTCAAATGGTGGAAGTACTTTTTCTCCATGATTTGGAAGATTGTAGAATCGGTGATAAACACCTCAAATTTTATTCCAATGCCAAGCAAAGAGCCTAGTCTTGAGCAAACCTACAATCCTGGCTTTGAAATCGTTTGCTGGAGCTATTCTTCTTAAGGAACTGCTCCAAATCGGTCTTGATCTTGACTAAAGCTCTTAGCTGCTTTTTCAGACGCTTTACTTCTGTGATGGGGAACGTGACACTTTTTGGTATTGCTGTTGTCTATTTACTGCTCTCCGCGAACATTATACATTACTTTATCGGTCGTTTTACTTCAGTTCCAGCTAGTATGTGTATGGTAAGTGAATTCTGATAGTCACTCTCCATCAGGAGACATCATCTTGATTCTCTATTGGATCACACTTGTTTTCTCTTCGTATGAGGGCTGTGCGATTAAGATGATCAAGAGCCCAAAAGTTATATCCGCCTAGATCAACCAATCGGAATCGCTTAATTGCTGCCTCACCTGTTCGGGAGGGTAAAAGCTCCGGCTTGTTTATCTTCTGAAACCGCAAGTTCTTTTATACACATTCAATATACCACAACAGTACCGATTCAAACACGAATGCGCGGGCACATCACTCAAACTAGATTGACCACCGCTCAAAGACTCTATCCTTTATCCTTATGTATTTCTTATGCACTTGAGGTGAGTCATCAGTAAAAGATAGTTGTAAAACATACCAGTGCTGGTAAATACAGAAAAACTTTTACACCTTCATGCATCAGTATATATGCCATAATTACCGTATCCGTGCTCTGACCCGAGCCATCCATAAGATAAAAACATGTAAGAGTAAGGGAGGGTGGTAAAACAGCGACAGGAAGAGAATTTCTTCAAGCTGGTCGCCAGAGGCTGGTTAGATACAATAGTAGGGAGAAGATATCTGGCCGTCCTTCATCTTACTCAGTTTTGTTGATCAATAAAAACATGGGGAAAAGAACGGAGATGTAGGGTTAAGGTCTGGTCAGCGCAACTAACCGAGGTTATTCTGAGGCGGGCACAAATAGATACCTATTTAAGCTGAATGCGTACTTCGAGCGTAGAAACCCAGGTCGAAGTTGCATTAGGGTGATCCTGTTTCCTGCAAAAGGAAGAGGAATGACATACAGTAAGGACTGCCACCCTACAGAAAGTGCGAAAAAAAATTGCAAAAGTAGGCACCCCATGAGTGTGATTTGCAGCCATCAGCATGAAGTAATTGAACATCCACTAACATCGACCAACAAGCACATTCAAGCTTTTAATTGAGAGAAAAAAGCTGATAAGAAGTAAAACAGGAGAGGGTGAAAGGGAATCGGAGGAACAGTAGGATGAGAACAAGGCTTCAATCGGTAATGCAGGTAGTGGCGCATAAGTGGCTCTTCCAACATGAGGCTGAGGTTCATCCGTGAAGAGCGTTCAAACACAAACTGGAAAAAAAATGGCGCTTGAATACCCCGGACGGTTGTGCACTAGCTTGTGCAATAGTGGTATACTTAAGAAGGACAAAGCAATGTACATGATGAGATTTCCAAGTCACGGCTTTGCAATTTTCAAACACACAGGGATCGAGTTTATTGTTTTAGGACCCTCGCCTCGTGAAGTATATCACTATTGTGCAAGCTCTCTAAGAAACTGGAAGTTCTTCTCATTGAACAAAGCCTTATTAACTATGCATGAGAAAAAACATTGTTCTGATCTCTCGAGATGTTTGTATCATACAGGCAACTTTCGCGGTTAATGTTAAAAGGGTGGTAAGATAATGAATCGACTGCAGCAATATCCCGTAGATTGAACACTCCCTGTGTTATGCACCATTGATGCAGTCATAATTTCCTAGAACGAATTCGAAAATGGAAGTGTTTCATTTGAACTTTAATCGTGGTCAGTAGAGAGGCGTAAGTGATATGGCAGGAATGACGCACTGTTACATGTGCATGGTCGGGGATCGAATCATGTATCGGTTTCGTTCTAGCCAACCAAGGTTTCCATCCCCAGGTTTCCATCCTTCCGGGGTCGGTCAGTGGTCTGGCAGGATAGAAGCTTTAACTGTATATCAGCTGGTCACCGTAATTCATTGTGTGTCAAATATGCTCTTACTAACAATCTGTATAGACGTGCGGGCCGCATCCTAAAAGCGGTAATGGCTAACACTAAGACTTAATCTTTGAACTTCTTTCATGGTTAGAAGAAAATATTGGGCTTTTACAGGTCCATTCAATTGAAAACTGGAAAATACAGCACTCACAAGGGAAGGATTCTAGGTCGCAGTTGCCATCGAGTTAAGATGTATACCAACGTATGAGCATCCAGATGCTGGTTTCAAATTTGGATTTCAGATCTGCGAACCACTTCTGAGAACAAACTTATGAGCCCCTTTTTTCCCCGGGTGTTGCTTTTATACTGTACCCGGGCATTACCGAAACGTGCAGCGATGGCCGAGTTGGGAGGACGATGGTGTGGTAGGCGCGGCACGGAGGTTCGTATCCTTATGCGTTTGCTTGTTTTGCTTTTTTATAAAAAGTGTTCTAAATGCTTGCAAAACCCACTCACGCATCATATAGGTTACTTACAAGCCTCCTTCATATTGATGCAGCACCAGAAATGATCATACAGGAGGAATTTCTCTTCGCCCCTCAGACTGCATAGGAATGCACATAGAATCCTTCCGCTCCGGACACTCAAATGTGGTCGCGAAATTCAACAGTTCCATGCAATTTCGTTAGAGCGTGGCCACGCAACTCGTCAGACGCGCTTTCGGATGAAGTAATGCCTTCTCTAGAAAGTCATAGAAGTGAACTGGTATAATTCAGCTGACATTTTTGTGAAAAAGTACTCTCTGTATAATAGAAGAGTTTTATGAAAAATGTGGCGAACCAACACGAAGTTTTCGAAACAGAAAAGCTCTTCACAAGGGGAGCCACGTATATAGTTCATCTCACTCACACTCTCACAGTTCCCGTCTAGATAAGATGAGAAACAATATTGAAGAGGAGTTTCGAATATTCTCGGGTCTGCATCCAGGTGCCCTGCTGCAGACTATGAACGAGAAAGGGACCTATTGAACCTAGGTGCGCTAAACAAGAAGTATACTAGTGGGATAAGGCGAATTATGGAGTTGCGGTTGCTAACATGGGCGTCCAGATCATAAGCAATCAGGAAAGAGACGACACACTTATACATGGCTTTGAATTGCAAAAAAATATACATAAGTGGGCTGAGTTTGGAAGGTTGCCCCAGGTGGAATTTTTAGCACTTTCACCTCCTTGCCAATGGCAAAACACACTGAATTTCTTCATGATCCTTGAACGAGCTCCATGAGTCGACGATCAGTAGGGTTGAAGGCAGATGATTGATCCAACGCATGATCTAACCCAATCCAGCATAAGTTTCGGCTGAAATTCGCAACAAATCTTAAGTGCACGGAGCAAAAGGGTTCTGTATACACTCCTACTCGGTTTATGGAGGCGACGAAAAAAATTTATTTGTGTTAGCATTCCTGGTCTCCGTAAATATGAAGGAGAGCTGTAGGTTGTCTATATGATGCATAAAAAGGTCTTGCAAGCGTTTAAGACGCTTTTTATATAAAACGCAAAACGAGCAAATGCATCAAGGATACGAACCTCCGCTTCGCGCCTACCAGGTCATCGTCCTCCCAACTCGGCCAACGCAGCACGATACGGTACTGCTCAGGTCACATGTAAAAGTAGCGCCCAACGAAAAGGGACCCATAAATTTGTTCACAGAATCGTTCCGCAGATTTGGAACCCAGATTTGAAATCAGCATTTGGAAGCGCTTACGACGGTACACATCTCATTTTGAATGACCACTGCGACCTAGTATTCTTCCCTTTTTAGTTCTAACTTTGACATTATTGGCACTTAATTTGTTTGCATATGGTTGGAATATACTTGATACACATGTGTGACGTCATTGTATTGGCTAACCACGAGTTCAAATGCTCCACGATGAGAATTTTTCATGACTGGAAATCGAACTTCCTCCTCCTTAAATGTTTTATATGAATTGTATGGTTTGCAAATGAACCCTTGAATTATAGTTTTCTTCCTAGTTTTCTATCTATACACTTTTGCACGCGTTTGAACAATTATCGAAGCACTTTTGCCGCTCTGATTGAGGTAACTATAAAACATGCATTCTGAGCGCATCAACGGCATCTTCAGGTGTCGAAAAACGTCGACCTCTCATTTTATTTTTTACGTACGAGATAAGAAGAAGCCACCCGGGGACCATATGATTGATGACACATCAAATTGTTGTCTTGAGGTGCTCAAAAATGCAGTTGTTCGAGCCGATGTGTGGGAGCTCGCATTGTCGTGGTGAAGAGTGATCATCTTCGGCTGTTGGTTTTTCTGATTTTTGGAAGGTAACTTTCAAACAAATGGTTGTATACCACTCAGAATTGACTGTTCTGCTTGTTCTAGCGGTACGGTTGAGCATTTTGTTGGACCAATCGACACGAGCTTTTTTTGAGGGATTGACAAATTTTGTGGGATCCAACGCGAACAGATTTTTTTTACAGTCAAGTGTCCCTGCAATATTGAATGTATGCTGGACCCTTCAATGTCTGAGGTTGTCCTCATCTCACGATAGGTCACATGACGATTTGCAATATTAGTTTGCGTACAGCATGGGAACAACAAATGATTTTGGAGACCTCCACAAAGTTCGTCTAGAAGACCTCGGTCGAATTCACCACACCATTGATAAGCACAGCACCAAAGCGGAGGGTAAGGGGTAAGGAGGTTTGGCCTAAGGGGGGGGGGGGTGCCATGAGCCTGACTGAATTTTTCAAATTAGTGTAAACAACACAAAGAGCGCTCATATGTCAAAACGTTCCGGGTACGCATAACCTCAAGAATGTCAAAATTTACGATAGAGTTGTCATGCCAGATCGCAACATTAGGGTTGCTCAATCCCGAAATATTGAAGGCAACCCTCGCACGAACTACTGCACTATTCACAGCTTCACGGTGAGCAGCCTTTGCGTGAAGTTAGATGTTCTGTGAGCTGTTTTCCAACTCTACATAATATCTTCCACCTAAGATCTTTATCTGCGTGTTCGATGAGGAAGCCAGCCTTTGTGCGGAACTTCCCTCGTCATCCTAATATTGTAAATATCTACCGTAATATTCTAGGCGTAGCTGTTAAACAGAAGCAGTACATATTGTATTCCATCTTATTGAAATGAAAAGCGAAAGTGGAATCATGTAGACGGCTACTGTCAGATCGTTGTTGAAAAGTGATTGAGCGTGTTTCGAAGGAGGTCTGTGACTCTGCTCGATTTGAGGGAAACGCAACCCTATGCGCTAAGTACAACACCCTGAGGAACGAGCAACATGGTAATGCTTCCAGAAATGAGGGCAGCTTTTCTACGAACCACCGCAACGGAGCCAGGACCACTCAACAAGTGAACAATTCGCAACTTCACGCACGAGTTACGTTATTGGCGGCGCATTAGTATCGGAGAAAGCTCTGGATTTTCTGAGCCTTGGGTCATCGTTTTCAATTGCCCTAGGAGGTGGACCTTCCACGTATCGTCAGGTGGTAACAAGGCTTCATCGTTTGAGAGACCAGCTGTGAAGGACTGCGCGAAGTGCCTCAACGCACTAGCGCAGAATCTATACTAGCGCCTACGTTGTTCCCATGATCTTTCTGTAAAGAATCAGACCTTCACCCATACAAAACAAAATTTCGAATACTTTCATCAGTAGTGCTTGAAATTTCCAAAAGACATGAGCGCAAAAGGTTCCCAAACATGAGGAACGAACAGTGGGATGGATTGCGAGAGGTACAAAGACGCGTAACAGATGGTGAAATCCGCTTTCCATGAGTGACAAGGGAGAGTTCTACCCTCCTTTGTCACTCCCAGAGAGGTTCTACCCCGTTCTTGAGATCGTGGAATCATGGAGCTCCACCTTGATGATACCTCTGTAGATGGTCAATCCACGGAAAAGGCGTTTCTCAATGTCACAAGCCGAACGCTTGTGGGTATCAATCGGAAAAATTGCAAAATTAGATTATTTGGAGATTGAAGTTGGATACACCTTCGTGCCCGGTGTTCTATAGCCTGATTAAGAACTGTAGGTTGTCCAACGGAGACGAATTGTCGTTCAGTGCTAGCGATTACAAAATTAGGCCCATTATCAGCTGTGAAGGAGGACCAGCGGACCGTATCTCCTGGTTCCTCAACAAAGTCGTTAGTCAACTACCCCGGTACGTACCCTCAAATCTGCCCAACGCCAATGAATTTCTTTATCGCCTGCGTTCACGTAGGCTTCAAGAAGACTGCGTAGTAGAGTCGTTTGATGTAAGTCCGCTTTATACGAACCTCAACAGCAACGAAGCTCTCCAAGCAGTCTCCGAAATGCTGGACGAGCATGAAATAGAAATTGTGACGTTCGGATTGAGCAAGGTTCACATTATGGCTCTAGTCGAGGAATGCCTTCACTGTAATATTTTCGAATGGAGCGGGTAGTATTTATTCCAAAAACGAAGACTTGTTATGGGTCAGCGGCTACCACCGCTCTTAGGTGTCAGTTTCATGAGCAGGATAAAAAGGTAGTTATAGCACGCATGCCCATTTTGTACTGTCATTAGCGATGGACTTGGAAACGACTTGGTAGATCAGGTCATTTTCGGTCGAAAGCTTGTCTGGCTGATGTTGCTGTCATTCCGAGTTCTGGACAGGATCAAATCCTTGTCTGCTCGGCGCTAGAGCTTCTTTAATGCCTAGATAGGACTGCGAAGTTCAGGAAACGAGCCCTCCAGGCTCGTCATCATCTGGGACCACTTCGTTCCTTGCGAATTTCTGGGAAGATCCCGTTATTAACAACGTCGATGAGCAATATGACCGAGAACCTTCACGATAGTGCTAGGAAAGCAGGAAATCTTCGAGTATACGAAAGAAGTCTCTCTTCGAAGACTCTCGACTTGATAGCATGAAACCGCACGAGCTACGGGCAGTCACCAGCCAGCAAACGTGCGAACCTGCGAAGCTGTGCAGAGAAGCGGCAAAAGAAGATATGAAAGAGAAAAGAGCAGCAGTACTGGTCGAGAGCGTGGAGACCAGGGAAAGCATCTGCAAAGTGCACAGGAGCTCCGCCAATAGCAAAACCGAGACGACCTCTTCTGGTGGTCCTGGCAGAGCGGATACTGCTTACCAAAGTGCAATAGAGAAGGCTGAGAATAGAAGGTCATCTGAGAATTCTGCTTGGATCACCTCAACACCTATTTGGATCACTAGGACACCTTTAATTGGCTTCCTGCCATCTGAGGCGAGGGGCCATGTCGCTCTTTCAGTTCTTTCTGTACTCCATCCTGAACTCCCTCCCTCCCTGAATTGAACATACCGTGATGTAGAATTGTAGAGCGCTCAGTTCCGATAGTATCAAATAGAGCATCTGATGAGCCTTCCTCAATTATCGTCGGAACTCTGGCTAAGCTCATCACGCGGTACCTGCAGGAATGCAAAGTATCCGCGTCGCGGGAAACTAGTAAGATGTGTTGTTGGATAAAAAGGAAGATCAGGCCATATTGGCGACTATCGCCCAATCTGTATGGCTGTCCATAATCTAAGAACTTTCAGAAAAATCTGAGAAACGACTATCTCCAAATGCTCTAGCTACTTATGCCTAGCTTGAAAAGCCAACATGCGCTTTCGTATTTACGACGTACTGTCGATACTTCTGTGCGCTTTATATCTCATCTGCTGATGATGTCAGCAAGTAAAATTCAAATTTTCAGTTGACAATTTGGTTACTCTGTTACAAGGTATGTAGCCCAGCCCCAGTAATAACTATGAAGGGAAGAATCAAATGCTGAGTGTGTAGTTACTATTAAGATCGAGAGCAAAAGATCGAGGTTTTATAATAATTAGCGTATGCTTCATCACATATCTAACAAAGTGCAATGCTCTCTTAGTTATACCCAGAACCCCTTCTTCATGGTTCTATGTCAAGTTTGCAACGTTCACGTTATTCCGAACATTCCCCTTCAAAAATTGTATGGTAGAACTGTGTCATTCATTACTCCTAAAACAAATGAGTTCCTGGTCGCCGAAAAATTTCACCTTGTTGAAGTAAAGAGGAAAGGTCGTGTGATCCAACCGGTCATCATGAAACTAGCTATAACAAGTGAGCGCCGAAACCATATTTTTGATCTCCAAATGTAACGATTTTCAGGTGATTGTTATTCTCGCTGTTGTTATACTTCCCTTCACGTTTTTGAGGAGTCCTGGTGAATTTTGGTGAGTTTGACCTATGTTTGCCATTGTCTCTGGCCAGCATTTCTTGGCCATGTAGCTGGGAACAACTTGCAACACATCATTTCTCGGCTCATGTTACTTTTGCAGGCCCTCAAACCCCTTTTGCTGTGCTCTGAGTTTTTGTTAGTCCACTTCTTTAGCCAGGTGTTCAATAGATACTTGATTTCCAAAGGCTCTGCTCGTCAACCTTAGGTTACCTCGCTTCATTCAGTGAAACGTGATTGGTATATTGAACCGCTTTCACATGCAGCAGAGCGTCGTGAAATACAATCTCTTGAGCTGTAAACTGCCAGCGATTAATCACTGTGGTATAAGATGATTTTTCATCATTTTTTCAGGGGTGTAGTAGTGATCGCCATGGCCACTACTGTGATTGCCGTGCTGTCAATTCTTATAGGTATAGGAATCGATTCAGTAGCGTGCTTCCCGGAAGTGGCTTACCCAGAACAAACGTCTGGCTCTATTATTTTGTCGCTGGGCGAGTTGGAAGTTTTCTTCATCAAATTATCCTCTTCTCTTCAATTTCTATGAATATTGTTTTTATGTTTTCATGAGGTCATTCCTCGTTTTTAGGGATCTTCCTGTTCGCCTTCTCTGGTCACTATGTGTTCCCCACAATTCAGCACGACATGAAAAACCCTCATGAGTTCACCAAGAGTGTCGCTGTCGGATTTTTCTGTAGGTCTTTGATTTCTTTCTTCTTCTCAAGTTACTACGAAAGAATAATTTAGCATCCTGATACAGTGTACGAGATCAACGTTTTCCATAATCGGACAAGAACCCCATCAGCCCCATCAGCTTAGGGTGACAGTGAAAAATGTAGGTTGGTGTGGACGTCAGCTCATGGGGAGGGTGGGAGGGGGGAGGGGAGAGGGGGGAAGGAGGGAAGCAGGGAAAAGAAAAGTTCCATTTCTGTACCCTCATTGTGTAAAATGTGTGGCGCATCCCGGGAAGGATAAAGGTTCGAAATTGATTTTTTTTGAACGCCATGTCTAGATGGAGGGAAGGAGAGGGATGGGGGCAGATGCACTGAAGCCTGTCCTGTTTCGTTAGCAGTGGTATCAGATGATGTAGTCGTCCTTCAAGATCCTAATCATGGCTCAGAGCTTTTGATCTGTGTCTTAACCGCTGAGAGTTCATGGACCCAACATGGTATCTGTTCGGATGCGTATTTCTTTTCGTTCAATTTTTTCGTTTAATAAGCTGCAGTGCCAGGACAAGCAATTCAATATTTTGTCCTTCTGGACGAGGTGGCGCAATCAGGAGTAGTCACCAGGCTCCTCCGTGAAGACTACTCACTTCGCTGTGCCTGTCATTGTCCACCTTCCGATCAGTCTCCGCATTGCACCTAGTAACAGATAGCTACCTTTGTTCGATATGAAAGGGAATAGTTACATGAATGAGATCGTTTTGGGGTTGCACAAAGGCTGCTCTTCCCAACTACAACACTTGTGAACTTCAAGATTTGTTACTTGATGCTAACTCATGCGCTCTCCTCAGGTCTGCACACCTCTCCTCATGCTAATTGTAAAACGAGAATTCGGAATCGAGTCCCTTTTTACTTTTGAGAAACCCTCATTTTCAGTGGTCGTCCTGCTCTATATGCCGCTTTCCGTCATGGGATACGTTGTGTATGGTTCCTCTTTGGAAAGTTCAGTGATCTACTCCATTCAAACCGGCTATCTACAGGTAACAGTGAAATGTTAATTCGCCAGTACCAATCGAGCAACTCTAACAATAACATAGTAATGAAAGATAAATTTCACATAAGGATTCGATGACTTCGAGGAGAGTTGATGGAATCTTTTTTAGCGTCGTGATATTAGAGTGTAGTTATTTATGATTTTTCCGTTTCCTCAAAAAGAAAACAAAAGATATCAATATTGTTTCAAATCCTTGCTAATAATGCATTCAGGATTGGGAATTCTTTTATGTCAGCGCAGTATAGAGAGGTAACGTTTTCTCGAAACTTCTCATTTTCTCTAAAGCTATAAGGAAGTTTTCTGAAAAAAAAAAGTTCAAATACCCATCCCCACAACACAGATCACTAATCGGTTTTCAGATTTTTTTTTTGGTTTTTCAGCTTGGAGCTAATCTCATGATCGCTGTGCACTGTATAATGACTCTCGTTATTGTTATCAATCCGCTTAATCAGGAAGTCGAACATTACCTGAAGATCTCGCACAGTGGGTCTTGAATCAATTAACCAATCTGTTGTTTTTCATTATGACGGAAATCGTTCTTGGTATTAATATTCATAATTGGAATAATTCTCTTCGCATGAATGATTATTACAGACCTAACTATTGAATTTCAAACAACTACTTCAATCTTTGTGTAAAAGATATTTGTTAACTTTTGGCTTCAAGGCGTTAGCGTAAATTGCAGTTCTATGGATTCAGGCTTCGGAACTGGCCGAGTTGTCACGCGAACAACCGTTCTTCTTTTGGTACTCTTCGTCGGTCTATCCGTACCTGATTTTTCGCCGGTAATGAATCTGGTAAGAATTTGGTGATCTATAGTCACACGATTTCTAGCCCCTACCTTTTGTTCTCAGGTTGGAGCATCCACGATTCCCGTTGGATGTGCAGTGCTGCCATCGCTCTTCTACCTCTATAGTGAGGCGGCAACTGAAGATGAATGGAGAAAAGGACACACTCCAACGTTGATGAAGTGAGGGGTTCCTGATTTCCAAGCTCTGAAAATTCCAGTGATCGCCAACTGAAATACCATTTCCAGCGTGATCCGTCGCACTGACAAGACGAAGCTCATCATCAATGTGTTCATGCTGAGTAGGTTTATAATTTTTTACATTTTTTTTGGAACTTCGTTGTCGATCAGCTCTTAGTTAGTACTCTGAGGTTCAGTATCCTGTGAGATTTTTCGACTCGACCTCTGCTGATTTAGGTTACTGAACCACCTCGAAATCTTCGTACTCATCTGTTCTGTTGTTGAGCTTCTCAGCTTGCTGAACCTTCTCGTATCTTTCGTTCTCACCTGTTGTGATTTCAAGCATCTGAGGTTGCTTAACCTCTCGGGTTCCTCGACCTCGGAGGTTAAAGGCACAGTTCACGATAATTTTGGGTAATCCAGATTATGATGAAAAATGGAAGACAAGATCGAAACTAGTGCGACTGAGGTGAAAAAACTGCGTGCGTCGGTGTTTCTCAAGTGAAAAAAAGGTTTCGAAAAACCGTTAAAAAGGGGGCTGGACGAGAATGAAACCAGAAAAATGAAGAAGAGTGGGGCGTCCGGACGAGCTAAACAGTGTGTTTCACTGCGCGCGTGTGGGTCCTGGTGCGAATAACAGACAATGGTAAGCAAAAATTCGTTCACTTATAAGCATAAATAAACAAAAAAACCTTAGTAACAGCAAAAGTAGTCACCTTTTCAGTCTCTAGGAGTAGGAAATTGAATAAGGGATCGCGGCAGCAAAAAGAAAAATAGAGGGAAAAAGAATGGGAGGAAACATCGCCTCATCACTCGGCGATAAGCTGATTGTGCGTGGGTCTTAGAACGAATAATAGCAATCTTTATTGTCTCGACACTCGTCTAACGTGACACCGATCGAGGAGCGGGAAAGTGAACTACGGCAGCAACGGGGCTTCCACTATGCCCTAAGCGCCGAGATTGTGGGAGCGAGAGGGACCCTTCTACCACCCATGGGGGGCGCTGAATATTCCCAAAGGAAGAACTCAGTAACCTTTTTTTTATCGTGAACCGTGCCTTTAAGCAACCTCAGAGGAGTAACTTCTGCTGAGTAATATCCAAGTAACATATGTTCTTAAGAGGAATTTCGGATGAGGCAGTGTCGTGCATGGAAACTGCTTCTGTTTTTTCTGGAGTAAGGTCGCAAAGAAGTGGCTATGGACACGTAATGCACGCGTTAGCATGCGTAGCCCAACTGATACATACATATGTATATGTGTAACGCGCTAATTGTGTGTGCGTGTGTATGTATGTATGTGTACGTGTGTATGTGTGTATGTGTTTATGTGTGTGGTGAGTTGTGTATGTGCATTTGGCCGCAAATCTATAACTTTTGATCTGCCGGCCAGAGCGTCGAAATTGAATGAGATGCAGACGACGGGCCAATTTCTATAGAAAGGCGAGAGTCTGGCACCAACCGGGCGACCTGGTTAGAATCCTCAGAAAAAATTCTAGGCAGAAGGTGCTCTGTTTTCTTACTTAAGGAAGCCCCGTTGAACGAGCTTCTCGCTTTGTTCATGCAGAAAGGCTATCTCTAGTATCATTTGGGGATAGAAGAAAGGTTCATCTAAACAATAAGTAGCATGATCATGTAAATTTATTTCACTGCCATTGCAAGTATTTCGCTATCACCCGATCCACCTGATTTTACCTATCTCGTTCCCGAGTTTTTATCACATCTAGTAGAATATCAATTAGCAAGAACTGAGAACAGTGAGCTCAGAAAAGTCTTGTTACAGTTGTCGCAGTCATCGGCGGTGTTCTTGGAACAATGCAAGGACTTGAGAAAATAGCGAAAGCCGAGTTCTCGGCTCCATGTTACGTGCGTGCATTCACTGCTGACAACTACAGCACCTCATTCAAAATCATACAGCAGTAAGTTCATATAAATAGTTTCACCGCCACGCGTTTCCCAATACGCATGCAGTGCTTTCAAGCGGCCTGACTCGTGATCCTACCATTTCAGCTGCGTTCTATCAAACTATAGGTTCATGACTCCTATAACTGATAGCATAGCGGGGCGAGAGTTCATGTGTGGGGTGACAACAGGTGTGATACATACTTTACTAGATATGTATTACGTTACATAAGATGGGATCGAGGGGAGGCTAGGACAAGTCGGCCAGAGCCGATGCGATGGGCGCTCCACACAGTGCTAGACGCACGAAATGAATGGAGGCTAAGTTGCCGGTATCTGGCTCGTTTTATAGTGGCCCTGTGTAACGTCCGTAGACAGGTGGTCTCGTCCAGGTGGCTGTCGGGTAGCGAGGATACTGCAGTTCTGATCGAAGGGTACGGGATCAGTAAAACCGAATATTGCCACCCCACTGGAACGCAGAACGTTAAAGCCTCAAAGGGCGGCTGCGTTGGCAAGTAAGGTCACAGCGCTCCATAACATATTTTCATCGCAATGGGAATGTATGTTGTTTGGTGCGGCTCCTCCAATCGCGCCGCCCATTCGACGCGGCTTGTGAGCTGAATAACTCGTCCAGGTGATTCAAGCTTCTGACCATGTTAATCGATGCAAATGGACAGATTACAAGTAGGTCCGTAATTCGGTGTCTATTATTAGCGGGGTCATCGGCCAGGCGTTTATCAGCTGGATGAGAAGTGTTTTGGCCGAGCTGCATGGTCAGAAAAGTGAATCGCCTGAATGAGTTCCCAAGTCAGAAACCGCCTCGAATAGGGGAGCGATGAGAGGGGCCGCGCCAAACGACCGCCTCCCTAGCAATGGAAGTGACATCTCCTAAACCATCTCTCCCACCCCCTACTCTTTCTCGGTTCCAAATGCTTGGTCAAGATAGTAGAAACTGAAGTTTCAAATAATTGCCTTTCAGAACAGATGAGCAAGTGAGTAATTACCTAGTTCACCCTTGCTCAGATAGGTTCCGTGATGAGGTGCAGGGTCATACTATGCCACCTCCCCATTCTGCGATTCCAAGACGCTAAAAAAGCTGCCAGTCGCTGATCTAAATCATTTCTTCTATACCTCCCATTACTTACACCTGACAGGGATATTATCAACAAACAATGACTTCTGCATAAATAAAAACCCTGAACATAATTATAAAGTTCTCTCCCTGTTTTTACTGGCCGCGTTATCCTG
This sequence comes from Haemonchus contortus, assembly GCA_000469685.2. Classification (NCBI taxonomy): domain Eukaryota; kingdom Metazoa; phylum Nematoda; class Chromadorea; order Rhabditida; family Trichostrongylidae; genus Haemonchus; species Haemonchus contortus. The sequence goes on along the minus strand of LS997563.1, from coordinate 46,869,905 downwards.
CAGCAATGAATCAGATGCATAGTGAATGACTGAATATGAGGACGAAGCGTATACAAGGTAAAAACTGTCTGGACAGTTTTGACCTTGTATATCTGTCGTGGACATTACATGGAGTACATGAAGGTCTTTTTTAGCTGCTGTGGACGTTACATGAATATCTCCACGTATAACGAGATTTGCGGCGTCTAGCTACGAGCGCCAATATGCGGACGCGATGTGTACGAGTTTCGGGTGGATCTCGTCCGGACGACAGCACGTCCACCGCGTGCCCGAGAATATTATGACATGTCGTTTAACATAAGCTTAGATTTACTGCGTCACTCTCTAGTATTTCTTTTGGAAGGCCGATTTATGATAGCAGATACTTTCATCAGGGAGCTTTCGCTGCTCATGAGTAACTCATTAAGGGGGAAGATTTTTACATGGAAACGAGAGATATTAATAGGAAAATAGACAAATTTCTATAGAAACGCTCACTTGTTGAGAATTCACTTGATAGTAGCATATCCGTTTAATTGTTAACATGGATTCACTGTTTTTTACATTGTATATAGAACCCGTTACTTCGTACAGTTTACTTCGAACAAGTATTTGTGGCCGTTTATTGATGCCGATGGAAGTGGCGGGTCTCTGAGCGCCTATACCGCTTATTCGTCCATGGCTCAGAAGAATTAGCTCATGCATGTGCGCTCAGAAGCGTTGCTTATGTTTCCATCAATATAGCGCCACTAGAATAGATTGTTTCCTGACCTGTGAGACTGAAGTGATATGGTGCGAATTCCCAAATCGTTCAACAAGCCGGTGTCAGATGTTGTTATTTGTGTGTTCTGCGTTCACTGTACTGTTCTTACCTTATACGTGCCTTCTCTGATAAAGATTCAATCGAATTAAAGTGAAAGATGGAATTAACGAGCGATTTGATTGCGCTGAACTAGCTACTTTATTTTCATGTGCATTTGACAGTAGCATTGCTGTCTGCCATTGGTTAGCTGCCGAGAGGACGGGAATGAGCCCGCGCTACAGAGCTTGTCGCGAAATAGAGGGGTCTTGTGGAGGGGGCTGATGCTATCGCCTGGTCACGCGTTCATGCGGTTTTATCAAAACACCTCTAATCGCGATGGAAGCGAGAATCTGCGTGTCGAGGGTACTGCAACAAGGTTGAAGTGCCACCCGTTGCCTTCTTCCCCTGCTACTGCGAATCTCCTACCTCCGCCCCAGTCGTGCGTGCTAGTTATATACATATATCTTCGAAAATAAACTGTTGTTTATGAATACTGCGAAAAACCGTCGAGAATGTGATGTTAAAGATATTATACTTACCCGATATTACTGTTGTCAAGAGAAAGGAACACAAAAGACTATTAAATTTATCTTCGTACAAAATCAGTTGCGGAAGGAAACCTGCGGGCAAGCTCCTGTGCCATTGGGACACGTCGGCACCCACTGCCTTCGGGGAAGGAGACGAGCACGGTTTCCGTGGACATATGTCACATACGGATCGTGCGTCCCTGCAGCTCAGGCTTCCCTCACTATTCCTGAGGCTTCCAAGTCGTATACTCCTCGAGCTGCTGGTGGACTTAGCCGCCCGGAGGCAGCTAGCAGCTCGCAACCCATCCATTATCCTCCTTGCACCCTGGAGCCTCTCCTTCTTCCAACAGAAGAACTTAAACAACAAAATCGGACAAACACTACTTGCGGCGGTTGCGTCGCAGTCTTCGCATTGGAGCACGTTATTTGAAGTGTCTGAGCACTGCGGGAAGGCTTTGATGAGAGGAGAGTTCCTCTTTCGTAACTCTGCTTATTGGCGGTCATGTAGCGCGCTCGAACACGTTATTTTAAGTTATTACCAGTTGTAAGAAATAATTTTCTACGATCAATGGGCTGTTAAACTATAGTTTAGTATGTATGTCTCTTTCCTGCATGTTTCCTCGTTCATGTTTCTTCCAAGACCATTGATAGGTAGTTACCCACCCCTAGTGAATGACTAGTGAACACTGTTATGTGTTTCTATTTCTATTGCATGCTTCTTGGTTTGTGTTTCTTCTGAGACAACTGCTGAGTAATGACCTTGATTGATAAAATGCTGAACCCTGATTTAGGGATATGCCAACTTCTATACAATTGATTCATCAAATCGAAAGAGGCTAGGGATGACGATGTTAAAGCCAAGGAGGGGTTTGAAGAACGTCTACACGTTGTGTGTAATCGCCAGCACTGTGCAGAAAGAAAACAGAAAAGCTGATTAGCTGGGGAGTGAAACAAACGCAAGGCTTGAGGGCGCGAGGCGATCTTAATTAGGTGTGGAAAGTTGTTGAATGAAGCGAATAACAGCAATGAAAACCAAAGCTCCAATAAAAATAAATAAGTTTCTCAGCAGTTTATCGGCAGAAAACTTCCCGTTGTAATTGGCTAAGCGTGTTGATTTTGTGCAAAATAGAAAAAAACACTGAAGTCGCGGTTCATAGCTCTATAGAATTTCCACTTCGTTTCGCATTTCACATTTCACCTGTGCACAAAACAAAGTTTCTGACCAGCATCATTAAAACTTTTCCAGTTAATAATTTTTCTCAAGATGCTTTACCTTCTTGTGTTGCCATTCTCTTCAGTTTTTAATTTTTTTTACTCGCCATGCTAAAGATATGCGGACGCACGGTGAAAATGTAGTCCTTACACTTGATTAAGATTGCCTCGCACCGAGAATGCGAAATGTACTCAAGTGTACAGAAGTTGGCATACCACCAAACTAGTGTTCAACCCTCTATCAGTGAAGGTCTCAGAAGGAACACAAACCAGGAAGCATGCAACAGAAATAGAAACACCGAACCATACAGTGTTCACTAGCCATTCACTAGGGGTGGATAACTACCTATCAATGGTCTTGGAAGAAACATGAACGAGGAAACATGCAGGAAAGAGACATACATACTAAACTATAGTTTAACAGCCCATTGATCGTAGAAAATTATTTCTTACAACTGGTAATAACTTAAAATAACGTGTTCGAGCGCGCTACATGACCGCCAATGAGCAGAGTTACGAAAGAGGAACTCTCCTCTCATCAAAGCCTTCCCGCAGTGCTCAGACACTTCAAATAACGTGCTCCAGTGCGAAGGCCGCGACGCAACCGCCGCAAGTAGTGTTTGTCCGATTTTGTTGTTTAAGTTCTTCTTCTTCCAACCTGTCCCGGCACTGTGATGTTTCCTGATGCCTGCGATCCCTCCTTTAGACGAGGTCGATGGATGACGACGACAATGCGAGCTAGAAGAGCAGAGGTTACCGAGCGATATCTTGTACGATGGAAAATGCCGAGGTGTTGCTTCACATTTCACGCGGCGCCCAATGCCACGTGGCAATCTATGCGAACGGCGCTCAACGTGATTGGTGGAAACTGTACTGCTCCTCGAATAATGCGCATGCAGTTTGGTGACAGCCCATGCGAAGATTGGCGTCGCGGGCTTCCCGACAGAGCTGTGTTGTCAGTTCAGCGTTGTTTCTAATTACCAGTCGGATTGCCGCTAACGCCAAGCTCTCCTCCTTCTTGTGCTGGGATGGGCCCGCCGCCTGCATTCTCCCAATTTCAGAAGCTGTGGTCCAAGGGAACAGGAGCTATTGATTTCCAGTACACGAACACCGACACACTTCGTGCGCGTCCTGCCCGCCTGAGCGAAGTTCTGCTCAAGTACTGTGTGTTCCAGTAGCCTGGTTCATTCCCCTTCCCATTTCTGGGTGTTTTCACTCAAGCTACGCTCATTTCACGCATTGCCCGCTCCCTCCATAACCCCTACCCCCTTGCCAGCGAGACTCATTCCTCTCACCTTCTATTATCCACCATCGGTGCTGCAATTCTTCATCTCGTACTCGTGCAAATTTGAACGCCTTAAACCCAAATCAGTGATTTTCATCTGTGCGTGTCAAATTTGAACGCCTTTAACCCAAATCAGTGATTTTCATCTGTGTGTGTGTGGGTGGGTGGGTGGGTGGGTGTGTGGGTGGGTGGGTGGGTGGGTGTGTGTGTGTGTGTGGTGTGTGTGTGTGTGTGTGTGTGTGTGTGTGTGTGTGTGTGTGTGTGTGTGTGTGTGTGTGTGTGTGTGTGTGTGTGTGTGTGTGTGTGTGTGTGTGTGTGTGTGTGTGTGTGTGTGTGTGTGTGTGTGTGTGTGTGTGTGTGACCGGAAATTCATAACTCCGGTTTCCGTGAGACCTAGAGAATTCAAATTTAGTAAGAGTGTAGGGGACAGATGGGAGCTCTGATGATAGGTGGCAGGACCAGTCTCTTCTGCAGGGGGCGGAACTCGCATAAAAAATGCGAAATTGGGCGTAGAGGGCTACAATTCGGTAAAAGTACAGGAGGCAAGCCGGGAACCTGATGGCAGGTGACAGGACTCATCCACGCCCGCAAGAGGCGTGGCATGAGCAAAAGTGTTTAATTCGGACCTGTTTACCCTTCAATTTGTCATTATTTTCAAGACGAACACAAACAGATCGAGGCTTCTATTTATAAGCCTGTGCATCGGCACATACTGAATATCATTTGCATGCCTTCTCAGTTCTTTGTCAAATTTTATGTTTCGGAAAGTATAATTCTTCATAGAAGAAGCGGGCGGTTTGCCGATTATCACAGCTCCGTCATAAGAAGTAGGGGAGTTCGGCGTTAGCCCGGCCGTTCTGTTTCACTACCCGACTCATTATAAGAAGCATCAAGCAACTCAAGTTTCCATATATTTTATATAGGCACCGGTTCCTAGTTAAGAAACAGGACAATTTTTGAAAAAAAGCTCGATTACTACTTGGGGCGAAGATGGGGCTCTTAATACTTGCAATTTCGAAGGGGAGGGGTTATTCACATTTAATTGTATTTTTTATTTTTTGCACATATTTTTTTCTGCAAATTTTGCATCGAAATTGAGGCAGGACGTAGTTCGAGCCCACTGATCTATTCCGTGGGTATGGGTACATTCACGCAGAACTGGATGGACACGGCAAATCGCGCGGCGAAATCCGTGGCGATTGAAATGGACTTTAGCGCTTATCATCGGGGTCCAAATTTGGAGTAGAGTCGATTAGTACGATCATCCGATCATATTAATGTACTCTACTTCAAGTTTGCGCCAATGATAGGTGCCAAAGTCGTCCTAAACGCCACGAATCTCGCCGCGCCATTTGCCGCGTCTATCCAGTTCTGGGTAAATGTCCCGTCCCCCCAATTCTGTACACTTGAACCACTCATAATAGTGGAGGATGGTGCATAGAATAGTTGCTAAGTAGCATAAGAAAATAAGGGGACCTCTGCAGCTGTGTGCCCCCTGTAGTATACCGGATATGTGGCATTACGTGCATCCGAGGATGCGCGCGGCAAAGTTCGTAACGGTTTGAACGACTTTAGTGACTAGTCGTTCAAACCGTTACGAACTACTCTACTTCGAGTTTGCGCCCCGAAATTGGCAACAAATAGTCACGAACTTCGCCGCGCAATCTGCGTCCTCGGTCGCACTAGTGCCTGTCCCCTTAGTATAACTTGCCCACTCCAGCGCCATTGTGTTTCAACTCTAAACCGAATCACTAAAAACGAGTTCTCTTGGGCATAGCATGCAACTTGAGTGGTTGAAATTAGTGTGATTCATGTTTGGGAAATCTTTCAATCGTATTTGGCCCCTGATCTATTGTTAAGTAGGTTACCATGCCAAGGGGTTGACAGGTCCAGCACGAGATTTGTGTCGGATAGCTAGGCTGAAACTTTCAAATCCGGATTTGCTTCTGCTTTACCAATCCTTTTGGAAAAAATGAATGGACAATGGAATACTGGTAATCAAGGGAAAAGATGATGTTTATCAGTCGTACACCTATTTTATTCGTGATGAGCTGGCCCACGCGATTTCCAGTCAGAAACGCAATGGTGGTAAAATGACTGCTGAGCGTACACGGTGAACTTCACGGAATAGCTCATGTAAATCATTTTCTTCATTCTGTCAAACAAATCTATCTTACCAATCACACCATCACATCTACCATTCCACTGGCCGTTTTCGAAGGATTTCACCACCCGACAGTTATCGCGCTACATTATGCCCATTTTCCCTTGTACGTCCTTTAATAGCGATATCGACCAGAAGACGCGGGTGCGCAAATCGGTATGGGTCTTCGTAGAATTTATTACAATATTTCGTTGATTCTGTTAAAGCCCAGTTTATTTCAGACCCACCCTGATTCATGGGAGAAAAGGAGAAGATTTCAGATGGGAAGACTCAGGAAACGGCCGAGGATCAAGTGCGTATGAGAATTTACTTATATATGAACTTAGTTTAAATAGTATTGTTCGGTTACTATAGTGAATATTACTGTTTAAGGATGCTCCCACAGCCTGTGGATCGGGGGCAGTCACAGTAGAGAGAGTTGTTATAGGTAGGCATCTTGTTTTCAGTTTTTGTGCTTAAAAACCTTGCACATTGAACGTTATTTCTTGCATCTCAGATGGATACGTTGTCAACCATAGGGAACCAACACCCATCATTTGGACGCCGTTCAACAGGTACATAATTTTTATTGTAACCTTTGAAATACAATCCTTACTCTGAATCACCTGAATAGCGAGTTGTGGTTCTGCAAGAGCATTAATATGCGATATTTTAAATTCCAGTAAATCATGGCGGACTCGGTTAAAACGGGTGAAGGATACTATGCAAAGAAACAACTCTGCTACAATTGACGAGGTGTGTGTTTAATGTATTTACCACAGCGTTAGGTTTCTTCACCAGCTTTAAGAGAATTCTGACTTCAAATGTGAATTGTTCAACATTAGCACCGCCATTACTGACGTTTTCTTTTTCTTATCAGTCTATGCCTGTCGTGTCGGTATGAAATCTCGTGAAATCTGTCTAGAATGCGCTTATGTTTATTATTTCTCGATGTTTTCTTCACTAATAAAGCCTTTTGCAGCCATCGAGCTCAGGAGTTTTAAGAAGATACGCGTACGCGTATCCATGTCATTTTCGTTTTCCTAGTCCGGAAGTTATCCCAAAGATTGAGCCCCAGGATCTTTTGGAGATCGCTGGAAGTACAGCTCAGGCGGTAAGGCAGTTTTACTTTGATGGTTACTCCAGGCGGAGGAATTTCCTCTGAATGTAGCACTCATGTGGCACGTTTGTTGATTTTCTCAAAGGCTATTTTAAGTTCAAAGACGTCAACGCTGCAATAAAGAAGCATGAGGAAGCAAAGAGTGCTTCCAGAAAAAGTAGGAAGTCTTCGTTGGCAGTTGAAACGCCGGCCCCCGTCGCAAAGCATTCCTCCACGAAGAAAAGGAGCAGGGAGTGTGAAGAGAAATCTCAGACAAAAGAAGGTTCGCGGAAAAATAGCCAAGAGCCGCCTAAATCAAGAAAGAGGCCTACGAAGGAAAGGGAAAAGACGAAGTCTCCTGACAAAAAGGTGACATGTTTCGATTCCAGTTTTATTATCACTACATTGACAAGTACTTCGCAGTGTAATCGGTTCGAAAAAATTGATTACCAGAGAATTTGCTTTCTTGCAAGGGAAAGTAAACCGGTTTTTTGTTCGTTTTTAAAAACCCATTCCCTTCCCCCCCCCCCCCCCTCCCCTCCCCTCCCCTCGCTCTCCTCCTGTTCCTAATTATTGTCTGATCCTGAGTGAGCTTACTAGATCTATGTTATAGTTTGCGCATATTGTGGAGTAAGGCTATTCTTTTTTTTGCGTGAATCTTTGATCGATTCTCTGATGCAGTTAGTGTCCTTTTGTAAAGTCGTTCACCCTGTAGCGTTTTCCAACGGATCAATGCATTCCGATATTGTGTCCATTTACCTGGGAGGCAGGTGAGAAGGTATTGTCACGAGGCTTCTTATTTGGGTCTTGCCCTGCGATTGTTGGCTGGTATAAAATCGATAATGCCTGGAAATTATGGCCAAAGGTCTCCTATCTTACTCTGAAGATCATTTGGTGTATTTGGCGCAAAAGTTGTTATGTAATCCAAAAGGGCCTTTTCACTGTTTAGGCATGCGAACTTTCATAAACTTCTCAGGAAATACCAAAAAAAGTTTTTTTTTTTTCGAAAAAATCTGTTTTGGCAATGGCATAATACGAATCAATGAGGTTTATGTTTTTCATTATCATTATTTTTTCTTCGGAGTGTGGTTTTAATTTTTAAGCTACGGTAATAAAGAACTATTTGAAGCGTTAATCGTTTTTGCAATAGATAATTTGTAAAAAAGTTGGTACGGAAAAGCCGCCGTTAAAAATAAGTTTGTGATGTAAAGCTAAATTGGATTGGACTCTAACGGCAGAGAGTTCTATATCAAAATGGCATTTCCATTACGACTGGCTGCTTTCATACTTCGACGTGCGTGCCGGCACGCAGGTGGAAACAATCTTGCGTGCGGCGTGCGAGCGGCTATGCGACGGCGGCGCTAGAGAGGTGTTGACAACATTGGATGCCGATGATCACGTGCCACTGCTGTCTCACACTTGGATAGCGCCACCGTAGCATAGCCGCTCGCACGCCGCACGCAAGATTGTACCTGCGATTCCACCTGCCGGCACGCACGTCGAAGTATGAAAGCAGCCACTTTGGGCATACTAATAAAATTAAAAGGAGTCTTCGACTTCTTGTTCTAGCTAGTTGCTGTTAGTACGCCGCAGTACGCAACGCAATTTTCACTCTCTCTTAACTCGCCATCATGTGACATTGTCAAAAACGTGTTTGATTGTCTGAATATTGTTCCATTACTTGATAACTATATGAACACTTAAGGAAATCAGTGGAGGAAGGTCCAGCTCGAGGAACAGTGCAAAACGAAGCGTTTCACCATCGTCAGGTAGACAATAGTTTTTTTTATATTTCGATTTCGAACAGTTGGTTCCGTTGATGTTCGCAAAAGATGAAGTTTTGATGTCAATATCATCTTTTCAAAAGAAGAAGATATATTAAATGCTCCAGGGTACTAACTAGCATTAACTGTAACTGTCATTATATTCATATCGTCTTTTTTATGTCACTTTTTTAAGAGCGGTCGTTTACGGCTCAAGATGCTGAACGAGATGCCTCCAAAAGTCGTAAGGTCAGTTGCTCATCGGAAGAGGGTCACTCGAAAATAAATCTGAGCGGAATCTAAAATGCGATTTTTTTGAAAAGAAATAGTACTTCCTCTCCGTTGAACCCGGTTGGTCCTCAGCTCTGATTTCGAGTTCATGTAATGTAATTTAACTATATTTGGAGTTCGCTTTGCGTAGGGGGTGATTTTATGTCGACTGGGTACTCGTAACATGGCCTTAATAGATGAATGCTTGGTATCTGTTTTTTTGCAAAATCAGAGTGAATTAAATATTTTTGTAACAAGTTCTCAGCAAATACCGCATCATCAACCGAATAATACTAAGAGATGATTGCCTTGAAGGCTGTTGTTGTCTGTCACTATACTTAGCTTTTTTCTTCAGAAAAAGTCATCGTCGGTGTCTATAAAGGGATGGACCGACGAAGAAATTTCCAAATATTTTGATTTGAGAGAGTTCGTTATTGATATATCGGATTTTCCACATAATGAGCTCCAACCATCGACGAGTTTTCAAGGTATACTTGAGATCTTTCTTGTAATTCTTGCTATTTATTTTTTCATATTCATGCAGATCAGTCTCCAGAAAAAGGCACGGATGAGTCGCTGAAGGAAGAAGTGTCGGCGAAAACAACAGAAGAGAAAGAAAACTTGAATGAGGAAATTGACGAGAATGAGAGTAGGAAACGAAAACGATCCAATTCATCATCTTCATCGTGCTCATGTGCATCATCTGCGGGGGCTGCAAAGAACAAGAACTCGTAAGGGATCGATTTTTTGTTTGTATATCATTGATTATGTTTTCTTCCATTGTTGTCCATTATTAAGCGATAGAATGTGACAGGTAAGGTATTATATTCGAAATTGCTTGAAATTCATTCATCTGAGTTTGTGCGTCGAAGGGTCTTCATCCATGTAATCATTCTCCCTGTAATTTTTCCAACATCTTGCGGTCAAGAACTTAGTAACCATGATTTTGTTCACGTCTCTTTTGATTGTGCTGGATGGGTAAAGATAGCGACTTCATTTCAGCTGTCCAAACTTATGTCTGTTCATTCAGTTGGTGTGTGATCTTGACCAAGGACGGTCTTGGCGGTGATCAACAGTGGTAACTTTTACCCTGTCCCCTAAATGAGCAGTAGTCACAGGGGCGACGTCATGCAAGACTATATATTATGCTAGTTTTCTTTTTTCCAAAGTTGCTAGAAAATCCAAACGACTGATACATCATTTGATCAGTGTTGTCCTGTTAGACAGATTTGATCGTCTTTTTCTCAAACGAAGGAGAAAACATAAGTAGGGAAGATAAGCGAAATTCTGGCATTATCCACTGTCCCTCATGTGGTACCATCAGTAATATAATATTTGCTAGAAGGAGATTAGGCAGCTGCCACTCTCGTAATATATGGTTGATATTTTGTCTTTCAGGTCTGACGATTCTGGCGATGAACGCAATTTACAATCAAAGAGTACTCTTAAGAAAAAGGCTCATGGCGAAAGGTGCTTTTTTAGCCAAAATAGCCACATCTCTTTTCTGTTGCTTACCTTTCCTCCGATGCAGCTGCAAGTTCGCACATTCCCGACTCTCGACTTTTGTAAAATGCGTAAGCGATTGGAACTGTTGTCAGGGCACATGAACGGGCAGACCGGCTACATCTCTTTCAAAACGCACAGCTCCACTTTACACTTTCGAGTTTTTAGATATCGCCTTGTAGTCTACAAAAAACCATAGGAATTCCCCAGAGAAATAATAGGCATGAGTAAACATCTGAAGCGAAAACTGGTCTTTTTTTGTTTTGTGCTGACTGTAGCAAACTAATTCACTTCGCATTAGCTGGTCTCACGAGTCTCCGAAGCTCCTACTTAAATTATGACCTATGATTTCTATTTAGGCCATGTGTTGAGTGTGGAAGGTGGTTGGACGATTGTGTTTTGGACTGGAAGGATACGCTAGGACCGGCATCGGTTTGGTGTTCTCGCGACTGCATTGAGCGGAGAGTGGCAAAAGCGCATGAGGTAGTTTTTTTTTCTTTTACAGACCGGCTGGTCCAGTGGTTTCTGCGGTTTTCCCTCAGTATGAATCTGCGAACCCCAAGGGTAGCACAAGGGACGTTGGCGGGTCCAAAAATGGCCTAGATAGTTCTTATCAAAGGCCTTAAAGTCGTCTCACATGGCGTACACACTTAAATTGGACGAGTTCTCCCGGCGTCGTAGAGACCGAGAATTTGCAGCATTCGCACCGAGACGCACACATTACTCTTGGGTAGCTTACTGAAGCTAACTGTACGCAAGGCGCAAACATTTGGACACGTTCTCGTATAGCTCATGATTATAACACTTTTTTGAAGCCTAATATTTCTCTAGATATGCTAATTTTCGCGTTTTCTTCGCTTGTTTTTGCACTATTTTCCATTATTCGTCTAAAACTGAATACCCTATTATTGTGAATCTTGCTTTTGAAGGCACAGTTCACGATAATTTTGTAACCCAGATTATGACGAAAAATGGAAGATAAGATGGGAAATAGCGCGATGGAGGCGAAGGAACTGCGCGGATCAGTGCTTCCGAAGTGAAAAAAGGCATCGAAAAATCGTTGAAAAGGGGGCTGGACGAGAATGAGACCAGAACAATGAAGAAGAGTGGTGCTTTTGGACGAGCTACGCTTGGTGCGTCATTGCGTATGTGTGGGTCCTGGTGCAAATAACTGACTACGGTGAGCAAAGAATTCATTCACTTATAAGCATAAGTAAACAAAAAACTCTAGTACCAGCAAAAATTGTTTACCTCTTTCAGCTTCTAGGAGTAGGAAGTTAATCAAGGGATTGCGGCAGTAAAAAGAATAACAGAGGAAAAAGGGTGGGAGAAAAACATCGTCTCATCACTCGGCGATCAGCTGATTGGGTGTGGGTCCTAGAACGAAAAATTGCAATCTGTTTCGCCTCGACACTCGTCTAACGTGACATCGATCGAGGGGCGTGAAGGCGACTAAAGTCAACAACAGGGCTTCCACTATGCTGTGACCGTCGAGATTTCGGGGGCGAGAGGGACCTTTCTATAATACGACCCATGGGGCCGTGGAGTATTTCTAAGAGAAGAACTCAGTAATCATTTTTATCGTTAACCGTGCCTTTAAGGTACAAAACAGCGTTTCATTTGCAATGGCGTCCCAATTCACCGCGTGGTTTTCAAATTCATCTGTATCGCATGGCGACCAAAATCACCTGTGTCACGTGTCTTTCTGATGATGATCGATTTGCCAGAGCGTTCGCCCGAAACGTCTGCTTTCGTCCCTGTTTGATAAATCCCTGATAATAAAACGCATTTTGATAAATTTAGTAGTTGCGGGAAATCTTAGGTGGCATTTTTAGTACATCTGCTGATGTCGGCATTATCTGATCGAGGTCGATCAATCATGCTGTCCTGTGCGCTCTTTTAAGCTTAGGAGCGAAGAGAAACCGCACTAACAGGGGTGCATTTTGATTATAATATCATGCTTGGATGATTATGATGAAATTGAAAATTACCAGTATTCAAAATTAAAGAAGAAAGAAAAAGAGTATTCATTCCATGAGAAGCGAAGTGGTGAGCAAGTCATTAAACTGTAACAATCAGTTTAGGAACTGTAATCCTACTATATATAACGCGCTAATATGTGTGTGTCCGACCGGAAATTCATAACTCCTGTCCCGTGGACCTAAAGCGTTCAAACGTGTTAGGACTACAGGCGGCGTAATGAGAACACTCATGGTGGGTAGCAAAACCAAACTCACAGTGAGCGAGGTTCAAGCAGAAATTCGTAACTCCTGTCCCCGTTGACCTAGAAAGTTCTAATTCGCTAGGATTACAGGAAACAGGGTAGGAACACTTATGGTGGATGGAAGGACCGACTTCACCTCCGCAGGTGGCGGGATTTGCGCAGAAATTCATGACTCCTGTCCCCATGGACCTAGAGCGTTCGAATTTGGTAGGAGTACAGTCGGCATGGTGGAAACATTATGGTGGGTGGCTGGACCAGGCTCCGCCTCAGGGGCGGGGTTCCCATAGGGGTAGAGGAGGCAGGATGAAAACACTGACGATGGAAGAGGCCTTAGAAAGCGAGATCCACTCACCTCAAATCCATCACCTTTGTTATTTACGACTGTTCCACTTCGCCTCCATATCATTTTTGGCAAAACTTATCTGACCGCTAATAATCTTGAATTCCCATTTAATGCTACCAGGCGGCTACGCACGCTATTGCATGCGCTGGGGGCTCTAGCCATAAAGGACGAAGCCATATAAGCTCCTGATTTTCATTATAAACCTTTGCCATTTGAGCCTCTTCCCTAACACTTCTGTAGCGGCCATCATACTTTATGAGGTTGGGTGTGGCCATGAAAAGTACTCCGATGTATCTAAATCAAATACCTCTGCAGTCCATGTAGTCGAAGAAACTGTACGTTGGGTTGTGTGTGGCCATGAAAAACAACTTTGAAACGTGCCGACTTCGCTCACTCCTGGGATTTGACCACATTTGGTGCTCACCCCGCTCACCTATGGGATTTGACCACATTTGCTCTTTCACACCTTAACACTTTTTGCCGCATGCCAGAACGTTTCTGGGCAGAGTTATAAATTTTTGATCTAAGCCCCGCTCACTTTAGTGCCAACCCCGCCCAATTTGGTGCCCACCCCGCCCAACCATAGGATTTGACCACATTTATTCTTTTACACCTTAACACCTTTTTGCCGCATCCCAGAACGCCTCTGAGCAAAGTTATAAGTTTTTGATCTAAGCCGCGCCCACTTTAGTGCCAACCCTTCCCACCTATGGGATCTGACCACATTTGTTCTTATACACTTTAACACCTTTTTGCCGCATCCCAGAACGTTTCCAAGCAAAGTTTCGCTCATTTTTGAAAAGTGTCTTTGGTCTCAACGCACGCCCCGCCCACCGTGGGCGGGGCTTCGCTAAGCTTATGCACGCCCAGCACGCATAAGGTCCTGCCAACTCCTTTTACTTTTTTCCTGTCCTCCGCGCCTCAATTGAATCGAGTTATGAATACATATGAAACGGACCGCCCATTTAGAGGCAGCTCCGCCCACAACACGTGGGTCTCCCCCGTCGAGTTTGTTGACCCAATCCTCACCTCTGAACATTTTTTTTCCGGCGTCTGGACCTTTTTCGAAGCCAGAATAAGACGTTTGGCTATTCGCACCGCCCATTCCGGCACTTGTCCCGCCCCTGTGGGTGGAGCTCCGCAGAGCTCATATGTGCTCCGTTGATCTTATCCTAAGCTCCACCCATCTCTAACTTGCCCCGACCTCTAAAGTTGTTTTTCAAGGGACTAAAGTTGTTTTTCAAGTGATACTGAATTTCACGTTGAGCATACAGACAAACAAACATACATACATATATGCATACAAACAGACACACCAAACTTGTGGATTATATTTAGAGAGATATCCGTAGAAAAAGAAAGCTTTATTGATGAAGGCATTTGTGGTTTGGTTCGAGAACATTTGTGAATACCATTTAGGAATTTTGTTCCCTACCAGTTGAACCTTCAATGGGTCATTATATTTATGATGAACAGAAACAGAATGTGACTGCTAATCATAGGCATAAGCATCGACTCATTTGGAATAGTTCTTGCATACTCTACAGTCCTCCGTCGAATTTCATGTTCCGAAAAACAGCAGTTGTTTCAAATAGGGAGGGGACGATTTTTCGATTATTACAACCCTACCATAAGAGGGAGGGAAGCTCGGCGTTAGCTGGGTGGATCGATTGGTCGTTCAATAAGAGAAAAAAGAGCGAAGCAATGTGGAAGTTCAATACATTGTTAAACCCGACATGAGTCATCGACCTACGGGATTTGATTGCGACGGACACCGTCGTCGGTGTCAGTATCATGAATGCAACCTGTAGATTCTATAATATTACTCAAGACAACAACTAAATTCCAGGGCTTTCTGTTCCAATTAGCTTTTTAGGTCCTACCAGAGGGCTATGGGGCGTTAACATTGCTACGTGGAGATGGTCAACTGCTAACAACTGGACCAACCTTAATTAACCTAGCAGAGTTCATTTTCAAGTATCCCGAATACGAGCCAGTGTTACCTGTGGCAAAGAAAAAGCAGCCCACGAAGAATGGTACGATCCGCATTCGTTTAGTAATTTTTCTCATCTCCGCTACAAAATATTGTTCTTAAAGGTTAAAATTATCTTGATTCTCGAAGAAAGTAATCGGTTTCAGAGCAAAACGCTGATGTGAAAAAAACGCCTAAAGTTCTATCTAAAGATTCTGATCGGATTCGTTTCAATGTGAAGAGAGCGTTTTCCGATGCGCTAATGAAAAGGTCAGTTGTTTATAAGCACTAAATGTAATTTAAGCACTAAGCAATTTTCCAATGCTGGCATTCAGTTTGTTTCTTTGTCCGCTTTGATTTTTACCACCCATATTTTTCCATTTGCACTTTCTATTTCCAAATTTTCAAGTTTAGGGCTAAAATTGATAAAGTGAAATCCGCAATGAAGCTGTGCAAAGACGTAGCGGAGAATGTTGAAGCTGCTCTGTTCAAGTCTTGCCAATCTAACCTGAATTCACCCCGTTACAAAACTTGGACGAAGACGTTCATCGACAATGTGGCAGACTGCCGTAATAAGGTAAGCCACATTCGAAGTTTTTGTTCATGGTTTTCTCTTTTTTGATGTTTGGATCAATGTGACTCTATTTATGAAAACTTTTTATTCAGAGCTTTTACTACCGAGTTCTAACGGGAAATATCTCTGTACAGAAGCTGGTCACGTTGGAGGGTGTAGACATGCGGAAACCGGAATATTCAACTCCGCTTGATGGTTTGTTTGATTTCTACCAAAAGTTGTTTATGAACGTTTTTTCATATCCTGTACGGTTCTATATCGGCTGCATTTTCACGGTTAAAAAGAAGCTATTTCCCAAGAAGCTACAGTACTTCTGGTGTAATCACCTTTTTGCATGATTGGGATACCTTGAAAAAATGTTCCGACTTTGTCAAGATTAATTATTTCCCAACTTTTCCAATATCCTTCGTGAATCTACCCTCTTTAACTTTAACACCGTTGGCAATATTCTAGCGAAGACAGTGAGTTAATTTCGAACGTTTCTTCATTGTTCAGACGTGGGTGGCGAAGACGCAAAGGAAATAGAAAACGATGATGCTGATCAGCCTTCAACATCTGAGTCGAAAGCTGATCCTGTAAAAGCAGGTGAATCGGAGGATCCAACCGAAGACTCGAAGAAAAACGACGACGAGAGCGCTGCTGGTTCTACTGCTCCTGCTTCTGAGACGAACATTGAAACCCGCAGTGCGTCTAGAAAAAGTATGACTGCCACCAAATCATCAAAGAAAGCAGATATCAAATCAGTAAAACGTCCGTCCCGGAAATCTGAACAGCCAAAGACTGCTGTGAGCATTGTTTTTATTTAGAGCTGTTTTATTTAAACCGTATCCGATGTATTTTTAAAAGAAATCGATTAAGTCTGCTTCGGCGAGTGTGTCGACGTTGGATTCGTTGCTCGGTGATGGTGCAAAAGACACAACAGAACAACATTTGAGCCATTTTTATGACGTCAACTGCAGCATCTGTTTGGCGAAGCAGAAGTCGCAGGCTGAACTAGAACGTAAGGAGCGGGAGGAGAAAGAGAGACAGCGACTGGAAGAGAAGAGGTTTAGAGAGGTAAGTTCACTGCCGAAGCAAACCACTGATTTTTTATGTGCCGCAATGAGGTTTTCCTTCATGTACCTTCTTTAATCTCGTTCAGATGCTTCCTGTGGAAAAGTGCCTTGCGTTCACAAGACATGAACCGCTTACGCTTCTTGATTCCGATTATAGAGTCGCAATAAAGAAGCCAGCATATGAGGAGGTATTTGTTAGTATCGTCATTCCGACACTTTGCGGTCAATTATTGATTTATTGATTTTATTTGCACTCAAGGTGCACTTGATAGAAATGAAAGCAAGAAAACGAGGTTTTGAGTCGTAAAAAGAGAAAAGTGACTCAGGCAACCCCGAAAAGTCGTGAGCGTAAACTAAGTGAAAAAAGATCTGCAAGGGAAACGGCTAGGGCTAACAAAGTAGAAAAGCATGAAGGCAAGCAAAGAGGGCTCAAGCATAAAGCAGCAACACACACATAATAGATTACCATTGCACGATGACTGCACAGGAATAAGAAGGAATAGAGAAATAGAAGACTTCATAAAGAGAACTCATGGAAAGCTCTCACCGGTGCGAAGCTGTGGCAGGAAGGATATTGATAGTGGCCACATAACCCCTATTGGGCAAGTGACGCATATACAATGCATTAGTGGTTGTCAAGTGGGGATATACATCCAGGTATGTATACCCTCGTTGAACTCAAGCGTCCGCAGCTGGAGATGATCGAGGAGGGGTCAGTCTGAGCAAAGCTATCGGCTGAAGCTATCGCGAGACAGGTCCATGTTGTTGGCTTTTTGATCTTGATATGTATTTCGAGCGTAAGAACCAGACCAAAATACGTACCTGTAAAAAGCACGCACTTGTTGATCCTCACCTGCCATGTGAAACATGAGCAGACGCCAAGACACGTGAATGATACCAGGAATAAGAAAAATGGCAGTCAAATCCTTTTTTAATGTTTCTTTTTGCTTGCCCCAGAAAAAGTGTCCGAAACACTGAAAAAAGCTGAGCTTGATAGGCTCAGGCAAATGTTTCCTTTACATTGAGTGCAAACGAATAAACATGAACGAAAAGTCAGACAAACCAGTAAGGAGTGAAAACGACATTACAGTGAATACAGAACTAAAAATCCCGTATGCCAATCACAATCACAAAGTCACTCTTTAATAAAGCTTTCTTAAGATGGATGTCTTTGCTTTCTGTAGAATTTCCGGGATCTATTGAAGAAAGAGTTTTTGGCAGCACTATTCTGCAAGCGGAGACGGTAACTAACTCTGCAAGTACTGATGTTATAACAAGGCGTTATTGTGGACAATGGTTTGAAGAACCCAAAATTGTGAGGAAGCAAAGAGGGCTCACCCTTGAAGATTTTAAATGCCACTACTATGTCAGAGAACGTCCGTCTATATAGAAGGCTTTTCATGCAAACTTCCTTCAATCGCATATTGCAATAGGTAGAGAGCTCGGGTACTGGAGTCAGGGAAGACGCGGTAGAACAAGAGTCTGGTGAAAGTAATTTGAACCTTCTCAACCTCAGTGATGATTTTTCTCACACTAGGACTCCAGACCTGGCTACAATACTCAAGCTTTGGGAGAACGTACATGCGTTTCATAAGTATAAGATCACTCTCGAATTTTTTTATGTGCAGGTTAAGCACCAAAGCACATCTCTTTCTGGCACCACCATTAGATTCATTACCTTCAATAACCCCCATATACCTGCTTTGGTTCGCTCAACTTTCATATCAGCATTTATATATAAATTTTTTCGATTTTTTCCCGTTTTTTAAGTATCGGATTACCCCAGACGAAGTCTTCGACATCTAGCGCAGCAGTATTTGCACTTGGAGGAATATGTATTGGAGAGAATGTGTCGCAATTATGTTTGAAAACCATATGCACTTTGCCTCGTAAGATCATCTTTCTTTGGGACAGAAGCACAAATGCGAAATTTTCGTGATAAAGGGTTCAGTATGAGGGTAAATAGGAGGAAAATTGTGAGATCTCTTAGCTCCGTTCAATAATTCGGGCAAAACCTTGTCGATTAACAATGTTCGATCGGAGTTTGGTCTCTCGGTGTCCAAAACCAGTGAATGAAGAGCCGTGAAAAAGAGCATCAGCATCGTCAAGGCAGCAATGAAGAGGGCTAAGAAGCCCATCGACCACCACAAGAAGGCACGGCTCGAATTTGCGAAATTGAATTATGGATGAGATTGGACGAAAGTCAGCCTGTATTACCGATTAGCCATACAGTACAATATTCTCTTTCGGTCGTATTTTTCGGTGAAAAGAATGTTTGGAAGGCCCCGATGGTTATAACTACTACCGGCACGACTTAGGAAAAGAGCCGTTCATTTCTAGTCGTCGAAATTTTGGAGGAGGAAGTGTCGTGGTACGGGCCGCCTTCTGCAGAGATGTCGGGCTGAAGCATGCTTTCATGACCTCTAAAATGGACTCAAGGACTTTCAGGAAGTCTTACAATGGAATCTGGTGCCATTTCTTAGCCGGCGAAGTGGTTCTAAGCCTACGTTTTGCAAGAGAACAGTGCTGCGATCCACGTTAGTCACTGAGTCAAGACTGCTTGCTTTTCCAAAATTCCAAAGTTATGACATGGCGAGCTTGCAGCCTCGATCTGAATCCGATGGAGAATCTGCGGGGCATCATTATAAAGAAGATTTATGCGAACAACAGTCAGTTCCAGACGATAGAAGAGAACAAGCAGGCAGCGCTTGAATCTTGGAATGAAACTCCGGCGAGGTCTTGGGCTAGAACAAGGAAGACCCATCGACTGCCAAATGTTTTCTGTCGTTACTAATGATAATTTTTTTTCAAATTCCTGAAGTGATCTTATACTTATGAAACGATGCAGAAACCAAAAATTAATTATAAAAATGTTATAGTAGAAGTTGATTCAAAAATGTACGCGCATGGGGGTCAGGGTGGTGAATCTGGCAGTAGTGCTTAAAACTTATCTGCTTGACTGCGTATCCTGTATACACCGAAATTGAGGATGATCTTATATGTACTGATGAAACGCACTGTATGCCTTCTATAGCTTGATAAGATTAGCTGGGCGATTCTATACAAGGCATAGAGGCGACGAAGACTTTTGGACACTATTGATATGCACTTTCTAGCTGAGAGATTTAGGAACGATTACGCCCAGATCCCGACACTGACCAGGGAGGGGTAGTCTACTTACCGTGGGACTTTGAATGGAGACCTAGATAAATCGATAGAGTTTTGAATACTGTTTACGAAAATGGAAATTAAAACTGCAAAATGATTCTCCTTGAAAAGTTATGGGGGCCCGAATTTTGCTCGACAGTAGTATCAGTTGGAAAGCGAACTCGTCGCTTCCATATCTACCGCCCACGTAATCTAGTGGTAGTGGTCTCGCTTCGTGGGCGTAAGATGAGGGATCCCTCCCCGCCAATATCCGCACTTTTGCAAAGTGTTTTTTCATTTTATCAAAGGCTCTCTAAACGTTTTCTGATAATTCTTTAGACAATTGATACTACTTTCGAGCGAAATTCGGGCCCCCATAACTTTTTAAGGAGAATCATTTTGCAGTTTTAAATTCCATTTTCGTGAACAGCATTCGAAAATTCTATCGATTTATCTGGGTCTCCATTTGAAGTCCCTCGGTAAGTAGACTACCCCTCCCTGGTGAGTTAGGGCAGAAGACGTTGGCAGACATCGAGCGAAAGCTCAGACGATCGTTCACCCAAAGAAAGCACACAAGTTTAGTCAATGCTCAGTCTGAGACCCCATCTGTTCGTCCACTATGCCATGCGATTT
The DNA here is from genome assembly GCA_000469685.2 of Haemonchus contortus. NCBI lineage: Eukaryota > Metazoa > Nematoda > Chromadorea > Rhabditida > Trichostrongylidae > Haemonchus > Haemonchus contortus. The sequence goes on along the minus strand of LS997563.1, from coordinate 46,849,374 downwards.
ACTGCACTGGTCAGCAAACGACCGGCTTCAGGAAGACTTCCATCGTCTACCACAGTGAACGCTAACATCATCTGCAATGGTGTAAATATTGACATTTTGATTCGGCTTTAAAACACAGGGAGATCCATCATGTAAGTAATGAATAGTTGTGGAGACAGTACACCCCCTTGAGAAACCCCGTAGTCGCAGTAACATTTATGAGAAACGGCTGTTTTGTAATTGCCCAGAAGGACTCGATTTCGAAGATATGTTTTCAATCAATCAAGAAGGACGCCTCTATGTCTATACATTTCAGTTTTTTGATAAGCTGATTTGAACTGGCAAACTGGGCTGAATTCTTGCGGGACCAAAGCGTTGGGTTCCTTAGGTATCGCGGCGACAATCGACTTTTCCTATACAAAGAAACCTCTTCAGAGGGTAACGATTTCAACCATGCCAGCAAGAACTCAAATTAAAGCGCAGTTTTTCAGTAACAGAGTTAGGTCTAGCGCAATTCGCTCTTACGTCGTAATCTCATCCCTCGAAATTATTGTACTTTCAAGAAATCCATCGACAGGTTGATTTCACTTAGTTGAGTTCATTATAAGATCTTATTGTTTGTTTTACTTCCTTTTTTCATAGTCATGTTATTTTCCTCATTTCACATGTTTGCAACATGTCCGTTAAATAAATAAATAAATGTGGCAGGCAGGGTCTGCGATTTTTTCTGCGAACATCCTACTCACTATGAAGCGCTTCGTCTGTCGTCCTGTCTATCTGTCATTCTGTCTGTCGTTCAGTCTGTAGTTCTGTCTGTATGTCTGTCACGAAATTCCTTAGCTCCTTTTAGATCTGCCTGGAGAGGCCGAGTCAAGCGTGGGATGGGTTGTCTATGTCCCGAGAAGTATAAAGCACACATCAGCCTGGCGGAACCCCGCCCACAGTGTGCGTGACGTGCATCGAAATGAGCTGTACTAAGGACCATAATTTCATATTCAGTCACAAGACGGCTTCAAAATTGGTATTTAAGGGGGCTAGAGGTGTGCATTGGTAAGTTAGATCGAACTGGAGAGACCCACCCCCGATGGGCAAGGCGTTCTCCAAAAATGCAATGCTTCATAAAAACATTTTGGAAAATCATAACTCCTGTCCCCGTGGACGTAGAAAGTTCAAAGTTGGAAGGAATGTAGGCGGCGGGATGGGAACACTTATGGTGGGTGGCAGGACCAGACTACGCCCACAGGAGGCGGGGTTTGAGCGGAAACTTATAAATCCGATAAAGGTCTGTAATGAAAATCAGCTCATAAGGCTCCGTCCCTCATGGTTGGAGCCCCTAGTGCACGCGGTAGCGTGCGTGCCCGTCCGGTCTTATATAATACCAGTCGCTTCGCCTGGCTAACGCCGGGCTTCCCTTTACGTCAAAAAGTTTAAGGTAATCGGCTTACTTTACTGTACACGAAGTTTGACACAGGGCTGATGGTATTCAGTGTAAGTCGGTGCTTACGCCTTCAATTGGAAGTCTCGATCTTTTGCTCTCTTTCGTAGAAATTAATGCCCAATAAAGATTAAATTGTTAGGTTACCAAAGTCTTGAGCGGTACTAACAAATGTTTCAAGTGATGCTAACACCCACCATTATAAGATGTCCTTATCACCGGACCTTCTCCTTTACAGCGATATCAGTAGCTGAGAGTTTGAGATAAATGGCGGTCAGATAAATGGCGGTCGCTTAGGTTTTGTCGCTAATGATATCGAACAAAGAGGATCCTCCAGTAAGTTACAAAATTTGCTGGGTAGCAGTCGTAACCTAGTAGCAAGAAATGAACAAAATTCTCATCTGCTTATCGTAGTGCCGCCAATGGGTCCCTATCGCTGCGTCTGCCATCAACTTTTGTCACCCCACTCTACCATTCAGTCTTATCGAATGAACAGTCAAAGTTACATCGTAAATACCGAACGCGATAGGGTTTTGATCGGTAGGTGGCTCTTGCTTTCTCAGACTCCTTATCTTCTCATATCGACTATTATCGGTTCCTGTCACCGATACCTACCATCTCGTCATATCTTACATCACCTATTAAACCTACACCTACAAAATTACCTACACCTACAACCTACAACCTACAAAATTTGAACTCTTTAGGTTCACGGGAACAGAAGTTACGAATTTCCGCCCAAACAGTTACTCTTCGCAAATCCCGCTCCCTGTAGGCGGAGCCTGGTCCTGATACCTACTTTAAGGTTCCTATCTTGCCTCCTGTACTCCTACCAAATCTCAGCGCTCTAGGTCCACGGGAACAGGAGTTATGAATTTCCGATCAAACACACAAACCGACACACACACACTCTGACACACCAACAGACACACTTAGCGAATTATATAAAGTTGGATAGAGGCATTCCATGAGACGGCAATGATGAGGCAAACTTTACGCCTCGTAGGTGCTTGTACACTTCAGAGGGAGTGATAATAGCTCAATCTACAGGTAGTAGTCTTCCTGCACTAGTAGAAGCTGATAGTCAATCAGCTGCTACTAGTGCCGGAAGACTACTATCTGTATCTTAGGGAGAAATAAAAGCGTTTGCGAATAATCTGCCAGAGCATTGGACACATACGACGCCGTAGTCAAAACATTACCCAGTGGATCATGGGACCTGAAGCATTACTTGTTCTACCCAACCTTGCTGATATATAGTAAAAACGAGACTTTACTACTTTACTTTATTTCGACAACTGGCAAGTTTTCTCTCCCTTATCTAGCACCTGAGGCGATATGCGAAATCATCGTTTGCTTTCCTGAACTTTTAAGATGTGAGGATTGTCAAATATATTCCAGTCTTCCTCTATATTTGAATAGATTCCTTTATGTTGAGGGTATCTTTCTCAGGGAAAGACACGTTTTCTGTTGAACGCATGTCGCTCAATGATATCGTGCACAATAAATAAAAATCGAAAGTAAACGTCATCATGCTGCTGATTTACTTACTTTTTACAATTATAACCATCACTGTCAGTCCTTCACAAATCAGGTTCTAACCGTCATTCTCCTAGCGAGTTCATATATTTTTTCTAAATATTCATTCAGGCCAAACGGATACTTAGCCCGGAAAGTACAGGTGCAGCGTGTGCATCTGATGAAGAATACACTGGTTCCTATGGTGGTGGTGCCATTGAAGATTCGCCAATTTTTCAGGATACATCCGATGTACTCGATGTGAAGTATGTGGCAACAATTTATTGACGTTTTCAGCACAATTTAATTTGGAGAAAGTTTTTAAATGTTTGATCGACTTTTATATGGCTTTGAAATCTTGTTCACTTTTCTGTTGTGGCTAGCATTTTATCGTGGCGCGCCACAAAAGATGGCAGAGTGAAAGTGACCCTCACGTGCTGTTGTTACTATAAATTCTTTAATGAAGGCTTCGATAAACCAAAGTCATTTCTTCTCGAAGGCATTCGTTTAGGCATGATCCAACGAGCTGGCGAAACTTCTCACGCGAGTCGGCATGGGCTAGGTAGGAAGCTATGCTCAATTCTCTTTCTTACTAATGTTCAACCTAGACAATTCCACCCGCTTAAAATACCCATTTTCACACTTTTGAATATTTTCACGTTTTGCTTCTTTTTCCTTACGAAAATTGGCCTTTATCAGGATTACAATGGCCATAGTTCTCCTTAGAGACCTAGGCCTCTCATCATTAGCATCGCTTTTCGCTGTGAACGACAACAACACTGATTCTTTTAAATGGTTTCGATCTCATGAAAATTCCATAAAGTTATTATGTACCCAATGTACGACCTGTCCCCTCTTCCTTTTCTAATTATTGGTTTTGCGTTGCCATTGTCCTCTTTGATGGAATTTCAAGACTTTCAGCTCTACTAGCGTGTGGAATGGACAAATATGTATGAACAACGCAGTGATGACCACTTCGTTTTGCTTGATCTCGAATCCCATAGCCTACAGAGTGGCTTCAAGGCTGCCCCCTCTGCTTCGCATCAGGGTGAGCCACTTCTGTCCCATCTTTCTCGTGTTGTATAACTTCTTTCAGATTTCATCCCTGGTAGTGCTCTTTCATTAGTATTTTACAGAAAACAGTGCTTATAGGGACGGATCGTACCTGTCATCGTTTTTGATTACGTCCATGAAACTGTAAAAAATGGTATTCATCATGTGACAGTCTTGCGATTGACTAGGCCAGGTAGGTAGTCACAAATGCAGAGAAACGTACCTTGTTAAGGCCTTCTCTTATATCATCTTGACCCTAACCTCCTTCAGATAAAACCGAGAACCGAGCCTTTATTTTTATTGAATCACTATTTGATTTTGATTTCCATTCAAACGATAAAAGGAAAGGAATGCGCTTCAATTTTTTGGTTCTGTTGCAGCCGATTTGGAGGGTGAACAACGATATATCTCAATTTATGAAGATATGGTGCGGAAAGGGCGGTATTTTGCTGTCGACGTACCTCCAGACTCCTGTTTTAAGGACATTTACCTTTTACCGTTAGCAGCTGGAGAAGAACCGCCAGGTATCTCAGAATTAACGGCTTTCCCCTGTTTTTCTCTATTCAACTCTAATTCTATCCATCTCAGCTTTTCTCTTACCATTTGACGGACCGGGAATACCATTGCGACATGCTTCGATGATAATCTGTGTGATTGTGATTTACGGAGAAGGGCAACTCCAAGATTTAGAACTTGGGTATGGTTGGAATCTTTTCGAAACTCTTTCTTCATGTTTTTGTTTGAGCCGATGGCAGATTTTTCAGAAGCATGCTTAAACAGCTCATTTATATACCAGTTACACACTAATGTGTGTGTCACACAAAGAATGTATAGAAAGAGATGAATTTTTTGATATGAGCTGCACCCGTTGAGAAAATGGCTGTAGACTGTGGTGGGATCTAAGCTTTTGCAAAAAGTTGTGAACGCTCCGCCTATCTCAGTCGAACTTCTTCGTACAGAATCGTGAATTTTTGATCTTTCGGGAAGGATACTTGGTCGCTGTGGCCTTTCAAGATGAGATGTGTACCGCCATAGATGGTTTCGATTCTTATTTCAAAACTATGGTTCTAATCTGCTTAACGATTTTCGGAATAAAGCTACGGAAGCTTCCTATGTCATACCACTGTACCGAAATTATCGAACCGAGCAAAGCCTTAGTTGTGCAGCGGTGGCGCACCTTTTATATGGTGGATGGGTAGGCACCACGTCAAGGTTCGATTCTTTGATGCATGCGCTCGTTAGGCTCTTCTACGAAATGCGTCCTAAACGCTTGCAAAACGTTTTCGGCTCAATTTTGAGAATATATGAAGGTTCCTCACATTTTAGGATTCAGAGAACTAGTAATCCATGCAAAAAAATTACCATCACTGACCAAATAGTCCGCCTCTCTACCATCAAAAGAGTGTTTTCAATCCCTGCCCCTACGGTGGAGGGCGGTAGAATGGCTCATCCAACTAGAACCCTCTTTGAAAGGGTCACGGTCCTCAGATTCGAGAAATAGTGACCGCAATTCCGAAGCGCTGGGACAAGATAACTAAACTCTTGAAAAAAATACTGTGGAACACTAGTTGGTCGATTTACGTGCACATATGCTAATAAACTAGTTATCAAGAAATCCTTTTTCGTAGTAAACGTCTGCAGTGGGACACGATACCACGGCTAGACTTGTAACCCTAAACCCACCTACAACTTGTTGAAGTTGGCCTCTATGAAGGTTACATTGTTATTCAAGCATCATCAGTAGAAGCGAATGTCGAGCAATGAGATTCCTATATTAATTTTATGATAACTTATCCTTCCAACTTATCCGCTAATCTAATTGGGGAGACTGATCGATCCGCTTGTTTTGCACCCGATAGTTACAACCGGATAATACACAATCATAATTTATAGAAGGCTGTGAACTCTTTTACTAGCGCCATAAAATTGAAGCTATAGGCAAGATCACAAAGTTGGAGACTACTTTCTCTTTGGAACCTTTTTATCCCCACAAATGTACGAGGTTCCTTTTGCGAAGTGATGTGTCCATCGTAGCTGTCACAGTTAGGCGATCTCAGGTAACCATTGTGATCGCCTTTCACCGACTCCTCTTCCTCGCAGTGGATAACGAGCTTGTTCATATATCATCCAAAGGTATGGTTGAAGAGCTCTTTATTACCTACTTTCCTTTCCTAGGTGGCTCATTAAAGCTGCGAGAACGAAAGTGCTTCAACAAATACGATGACACCACCCTTGGCCAGAGTGTTTCGCTGGTGGCACATTGAAGAGCGTTTTAATCTAATCAAGCACTTAGCACTTTTCTCTTTAGAGCCTCTGAAGCCCATTTTGAGCACTTCTCTTTTCCTTAAGTGGAGCTATACCCTTATTCGGGCAGTGAAGGGCGAGAAAAACCTACTTTGTGATACCTTTTCAGTGTTCCTTGAATGTGAGGAGCTCCGGTAGGTAGGTAATGTCGAGCCTAAAACATTTTGAAACCTTTCCAGGATGCATTTTATGGAAAAGCGATACGCGAGTATCCTACTATATGTAACGCGCTAATGTGTCTGTTGGTTTGTCTGTGTGTGTGTAGTTGTGTGTTTGACCGGAAAATCATAACTGCGGTCTCCATGGACCTAGAGCGTTCAAATTTGGTAGGAGTACAGGCGGCAGGATGGGAACACCTATGGTGGGTGGCATGACCGGACTCCGCCCACATTGGGCGGAGTTTGTGCGAAATTAATATTTGAGCGGAAAGTCATAACTTCTGTCCCCGTGAACATGAAGCGCTCAAACGTGGTAGGAGTACAGGCGGCAGGATGGGAACACTTATCGGGGGGGGGGGGGAGCAGGATCGGACTTCGCCCACAAAGGGCGGGGTTCGAGCGGAAAATCATAACTCCTGTCCCCGTGGACCTAGAACGTTCAAATTTGGTAGGAGTACAGGCGCAGGTTGGGAACCTTTGCAGCGGGTGTCAGCGCCGGACTCCGCCTTTAGGTGCGGGGCTTGCAGAGGAATGTCAAAGTGGACCTAGAGCGACTCGGTAGGAATACAGTACGCAGAATAGGCACACTGATGATAGGTTGCAAAACTAAACTCCGCCCCAAAGGGCGGGCGTGAATATATACTGTTCGTTCGGACCCAGACCATTGAAACTTGAAGGCACAATGAGTTGGCTTGGAACATTGATAGTAGCTAACATAGTAGACTCAGGTGCGATGAAGTCTCTGAATACTTTTTTTTTCTCTGAATAATCGCCTTTGTGATGTCATACGATGTTCTATTCGGACACAGCGAAGATGGCTTACAGAAAAAATCGCTCCCAATTCGGAGCTAATACTGAGAGTGTAGGGCTTTCAAAGAAAGAGGAGAATCCGAAGTGTTATTTACGCATAGCAGATCTTTCACAGGAAGGAAGAGCGCCCGGCATAGCCGGGCGAACCCATAAGAAGGAGGGAAGCTCGGCGTTAGCCGGGCGGCCCGACTGGTGCATAAAGAATTTAAACACTCATGCCATGCCCACGTGCTAACTTTTCTCAGCTGCGCCACTGTTGTACTACTACGGCTTTGCTAACTCAGCTCATAATCAACTTGTTCTGGCCGAACTATTCAAGTTTAATTCCGGAAAGGTGCCGTCTAAGGTGGTGGCAAACAGAAACACAAACAGAGAGATAGGCAAAATGAGTTTCGTGGCTAGGCAAAATGAGTTTCGTGGCTTATGTACAGGGTGCGCCATAAATAAGAGTTCGAAATTATTGTCGTGCAAAAAACGCAGTTCATCGTGATAAATGGAGTATTTAGGTGAACTACTTTCTTTGCACCGCTTTAACAAAATGAACGCAGGTCATTCTACTTATATAATCCGCTAAGTGTGTCTGTTGGTGTGTTTGTGTCTGTATGTGTCTGTGTCCCACCGGAAATTCATAGCTGCTATCCCAATGGACCTAAAGCATTCCAATTCAAACAGAGTTAGGCGGCAGGATGCGAACACTGATGGTAGATGACAGGAAGTGACAACAATCAATAGAAACTGAGCCTCAAAAGGCAAAAATTACTTGATCCGTAACTCCCTTTCTATCAGCGGTGAAGCCTTGGCACTTTAGCAGGGTATGTAGGATGTGAAAGGAATGTGACCAGCAATGATTGGTGACAGGGATTGATAACAAGTGATAGGGAATGATAACAAGTCATAGAATGCGAGAGCCACTGGGTCTATAACTCCCTTCATGTTAACGGTAGAGCTTTGACAATTCAGTAGGTGATGTGGGATGGGAAGGGTCTATGGACGAGTGGTGCCAAGATCCGATAGTATGTGATAAGAAGTGGTTTCAAGCCATTGAAGACGGGTGTCATTAGATCTGTAACACACTTTCTGTTAATGATGGAGCTTTGGAATTTTGATAGGTGATGTAAGATGTGACAGGATCTTAGGCACTCGGTGGAGCGAACTGACAACTAGTGATAACGGCTGACAGTGAGCTGTCAGAAGCGAGAGCCACTAGGTCTGTTACACTCTCCTTGTCGACAGATGAAGCTTGGAATTTTCAGAGCGACGTAATATGTGACGGGATGGTAGGTAGTAAGTGACGGGTACTGATAACAAATTATATCTGCTGATCATGAGCTGTCAAAACCAAGACGCTACGCTCTTCGTATCAACGATGGAACGGCGATGGGTGACGGGATCGAGAACGGTTGGTGCCAGGCCAGGAGTTGATAAGAACTGATAAGGACTAATAACAATTCTCAGAGGGGTAGAGCCACCATAAATAATTGCATTAATAGTGGAGCCTTGACAGTTTGGCATGATGTAGAACAACTAATGGTGTATCCGTGGAGGAAAGAGGGTCCATTGATAGCGGCGTGTGGTAATGGTGTTATTACTCGAGTACTACACACTTCTTTGGTTGCCTATCAGTTAAACCTTTAATGGCTCATTATTTTCAAGATGAACAGCAACCGATCGACACTTCCAATCATAGGAATGAGCATCGGCAGACCCTGAATACCAGGTGCTGCCCTGTTTCTGCCAGCTCTATTTGGATCCTAAGTCAAAACTGTAGAGCCTTTGTCGAATTTCGTGTTAGAACTCAGAGAAGGAGGCAAGCCCGGCGTTAACCAGGCGATCCGACTGGTCTAATATAACCGTCTCCTGCACTAATTATACATATAATAGCTTCGGCTACTCATCGTCGGCACCACAAGGAGTTTCTTGAAAAACTCTTGAAAAACCTCAGCTTTTTTTCAACGACCCTCCAGAAGCAGCAGCAGAAGTGTCTTAATGTGCAGGCTTCCCTTTCCAGAATAAGCTAAGCTACCAACCCGTTGGATGGTGGAGAAATTCGTGGGCGCGTGGGAAGCAAGAGTAAAATCGCGACGTTTCCTCAGCACTAGATTTGATTTTTTCCATTCGCGAGCAAGTATTCTAGTTCACCGTAGTTTCCAAATCGTATCCTTGAAATACTCATTCACCATAGCAGCACTTTCACAGAAATGTCCCTTATGAAGATGTTCTGATTAATTTTTTTACTCTTATCGACAAAAATAAGCGATATCGCTCTGATGGCAAGATCCCTTTGAAACAATCATGGAAGAGGGAAAACAGCTACGAATACGGTCGGACCCTCTCGCTACTGTAATGAGAACCTTACGTGTTCTCTGAGGGAGCCAGAAAAATTTCAGCAATTCTTCACGCCTAACACCTCGTCCGAAAAATAAGTTTGTCGAAGCGCGTGCCGCGTTTAAATAAGGCACAAAATTTGATCTTTCTTTCCAGCCTCTTCTCTTCAAAGTGTTCATAAGGCTTTCCTAACCTTCTCATCGAAGTAGAGTAGAAGACATACATTCAAATCAGCAGCCATTTTTGTCATATTTCTGCAGCTTCGTGGGTACTTATTCCTATACAATTGTATTCGGGAAAGGAATCGCAATAGAGGCAGGACGACCATCTTGAGGCTTGTTGTTGACCCACCTACGCGATTCAACAGTGTCATGCCAGAAACGTAGAAACGACGAGGAAAAATAAAAAATTCACGCAAAGACGGAGCGCCTTCTGGATGATTGCGAATGTTCACCATTTTCCAAGAACTGACGATTCAGGGCACCAAATGTGTTAGCTGAGGTATGTGGTAAACTATAGTAAACAGAAAGGAAGAAGCAGATTTTGAAAAACAAGGAAAGTGCGCACTTCCATGAAGTTGTTATCACACTTATGGCGCATCGTTTATACCCTAAAATTCCATAGATAAGAGCGGTTTAACTTACCGGTGAAAAATGGATTGGAATGAAATTGAAATTGAATGCAGTCACCCTCTAACTTGATGGATGGATAAATAAAAACCGAAGAAGAAATTAAGAAGAAGCTCCGCCCCTCAACTCCAAACCCCGCCTACTTAATGAACAATTCATATAGAAAAATAGCGATCCGTTGAAATCTTGCTCCGCCCACAGCACGTGGATATAATTCGTCTGATTTTTAGATGTGTTCCTTACCTTTGCCCATTTTTCCTGGTGTCGTGGATTTCATGAAGCCTCATAATAAGTAGTTTCTCCTTGAGCACCATAAATTTGGCGCTTATACGGCCTTCTGTAGCGGGGTTCCGCTGAGCTCATATGTGCTGTGTTAATCTTGCTGTAAGCTCTACCCATCCTAAAAGCCGCTTCCGTAGTCCGCCGGCCGGCCGGCCGGCGTGCACGAGGCAGCGCTAGGGGGGAGGAGGGCGGCAGACTGTCGGTCGAGGGGTTGAAAACAAAGAAGAACAAGATCAAAAATCAAGCAACCAGGGGCTAGTGCAAATGGTTTTTGATCTTGTCTCTCCTTGTTTACAGCCCTTCGAGGGGCTGACCGACCGTCTGCCGCCCCCCTCCCGAGAGACGGGCGTTAGAAACGATTTTGGGTAATCGATTCGCCGCACGCGGCTGTCGCGGACTACTCATTCGCCGTTATTACAGCCCTAGCGTTTTTCATAGAGCTCAATCGATATGCGATCATTATTTTATGCATAATTCTACTATTAGTACTTTTGTCCTTGTGTTTCTTACCTACTGCTGCATCCTGCTACTTCCTTCGCGCGCGACGCTTCTCACCGCGACGCGACCATTTCGTTCCTAACGCACCACACCCCCCCCCCCTCCTCCCCCCTAGCACTGCCTTGTGCACGCCGGCCGGCCGGCGGACTATGAAAGCAGCCAAAGTCGACCCTGGTTCCGAATTTCGTGACGTGTAGAGAGACAAAGAAACGGGCTTGTGGTTTATATATAGCAAGAGTATTAATGACAATGACAATGGTTTCTGTGCTCTATAGCAAAATATAATTTATTTTACATTGCTCTCGAAAACTTTAAATTTTTGAAGCTTTTTTTATGTCTTGGGGTAGTCGTGTTTATGAGACATTTTTCTTCTCCAACTTTGCTGGTCAATTCCTTACAGTCGTCTCCTTTTTTACTCATAAGGTCTTGCAGGAGAACATATAGTAAGGAAGTCGTGGGTGCACGAAGTCCACAAGATGCTTCATTCATTGTCCAGAATGTTGGAAACATGTCGAGGTCCCATCCCTCCACGCCTAAATTCGGCTCAAGTTTTGAATATGAAAGCCAGAGGTACGGTATTCCTTTGTATATGTATTCAAGTTAGAAGAAGGTTCAAATTCAGGTTAGAGCCAGTACGTCTATTTGGCTCACAAGATCAACAAAATTTGGCCTCTGAGAGTGAGAGACCTGTTGAGGACGGTAAGTGAACCAGTTTTTCAATACACGGTGGCTTGATATTTTTTGAATGGGAAGTATTATTTCATGCTTGGTAGGATGGAACTATTGCAGACTATTCTCCACCAAGTAATCCTCCTATTGCGCAGCTAGAATCTGCGCTCGCATCAGATATTGTTGATCCGGATGTGCCACCTGAGCCTGCATCCGCTTCAAGCACTCCTCCGGATCCCTCGCAAATAGATTATGCCCCTGTTACTGATGCGGATAACCTACTGCCATCAAGGCATGTATTTTTGTAGTATTTGCTGCACAGCATATTTGGACAAAATCTCGGTCAGCAACCGCTGGTGCTATAATTGTTCAATATGATATGTCGGTGGTAGTAAGCTCATACATTATGTTTCAGTTTCTTCACTATGTGCAAGGAAGCTGGCAGAGAACCACCAAAAGTCCCAACTGTTGACGAGATCGACACGCTTCCGGATTTATTGTTATTCATCCAACTCAATAATAATCCTCGTGCGAAATTCTTTTTTTATTCTTTGTTGTCAGAAATAATTGTTGCACAGTTTCAGGAGAAGTAAGAGAGGTCGTGGCTCGATTCATGATGAATCCATCGTTATCTGCGGTCGATAGGGATCTTATCAGAAAGAAAGTTATGGAAAAGATTTCAACAGAAAAGAAGAAAAAATCACGGTACAGCATAACTTCGTCTACCTTTTTACCAAGTATGTCCCTCGGGACATGAAACAATTTTCAAAATATAAAGCGCAGACTCAAGTATAAACTGTGCGAAATAATGGAGCATCAATGCTTAGGAGGAAAAAAGGGTAAGTGATGAGAGCTAAAGACATATTGAGCAGTGTGTTCAATTATTCCGTTTCATTTTTGTTAGTTCATGGTGATGGGTGGATTCATGAAATCATTTTTGTTGTTGAGAATATGTTTTTCTGTGATTTTCGTAGATATAAATTTTATATATTATTCTACCACGGCCTATCATAAGGATTCGAATAGGCATCTAGAATGTCATGAGGCTTGCTGTGATAGTCGCAACAGCTGGAACAGATTGCTTTGTCAACATTGTGATACATTGTCTTGTTGTCATTTGACGCTGATTGAGGATACGAATTCCTTCATATTTTTACATTTTATGTCGATAGCCCACGAATAAAAAGTGAAATGCGGAAATACAAGTGTAATCTTTTCAGGCCATGCGAGGAGACGGAAGAGGATGCTAAACGAGAGGAAACGAATAAACGTGAAAGTAAGAAGGATGTAGATAGCAAAGAAGAAAATATGGATGTGGATGCAATAGACTTCGAGTCGTTAAACAAACTTTCCAGCTTTGTTGGCGAGAGTGCTTGTGATTTGCTCAAGCAAGTATGTTCAGTTTGTCATATTCTTACCGCAATTGTAGTAGTTTTCATTGCTAAAAGTTTAAATGCAGGCTGGAGAAGAAGCTACGTCTTCAACCTCTCCATCTACACCACCCCCTCCGCCACCTCCGGCATCGAATGGTGTAGAAATGATCCAACAGGGATTGACTCCAGCCGGCAACGTAAGCTGATGACATCGTCGAAGAAAGCTTACAAGCTCGTTTGCCATGCAGTTCGTGTCACTTATTTAGGTAGCAAAAAGCGATCAAAAACCCGCCACTGAAATTCTTCCTGGACCGCCTCCAGTACCACCGGTCTATAGGAACGATTCATCAGAGGGAGGTGTGTTTGGCAATGATAATAATTGAGCATGTGTGGAACTTGGTGCTTTTCCTTTAACGTTGGATTATAGAATCACGTCTAGAGCATGATGGTGTTAAAGCTCAAGAACCATCTAGTGTCACTCAATTTGAGCCTGTTAATGCTCTTCCTCTGCCACCTCCTCCTCCGGTTTTAGCAGGTCGTATATGTACTTCAATGTTTCATTTTATGTGCAGTCAGTCATTCTTGCATGAGCTTCTGTTTTGGATTGAGCCACATCACGGGCGATTACCTAATGCGCGCCCTGTCCTGTTGTTTCTTTGATCACGATTATACCCAGTTTGTCAAGGGGTGGTGGTTTCTGCAGAATAGTTTGGAAGAATTATAGTATTATAGAACAATGGTACAACGCCTGTATTCCTGTTTACCACTGATATTTTAGGTCAGATGAACATAACAGCGCCTCCACCGCCTCCTCCTCCGCCGCCCCCTCCAAAAGATACCGCATCGAACATGACCGGCGTTGCAGGACCTTCAATACAGGCGCTCTCTGCAATACCGCCTCCACCACCGCCAGGATTCGGTAAGGCTCCTGTATTGTACACAACTTTTTCGTTTTACGTCTTTCACTTGTTTCTTTTTTTCCTTACAAGATTTTAGTTCCAGGGGTAATGCAAAACAGTGCGCAAACTCAGATTCCACATCCAGCAATGCTTCCTGGTATGTTCCCTCCCCCTCCGGGAATGTTACCGCCAGGTCTTCCCCCGCCGCCATTTATGAATGGGCTACCACCGCCTCTGCCGGGAATGTCCATCCCGCCTCCAGTGATGCCAGTTGTGCCACGAGCCATGCCTCCTCCACCAGGCATGCCTATGCCACCACCAATGGTACATCTTCAAGCACCACCCAGACATGTGCATCAGGGGCCTTCGCAACAGCCTGAACAAAAGTCTTTTTTCCCTTGCACGCCTACAGGTCGAGCGGGGCCCGGTCAAGCCCTTCCTGGTATTCCAGCTCCGCAGATGGGACAGGATGTGAGTCGATTACTTTTTGTACCAGTATTGAAAAAGTGACATAATAAATAATAGTTTCAGGACGGTCAGCAGAATCAACGAACGGGCGAGAATCTGCCGCTCAATCAGGGACCTTCGGCTTTCCCTAAAATCGGTGCGCTTACTGATTGTAATGTTATTGTTACTTCTAATGCTGTCACAATGTTGCTATGACTTTTTCGATTCTACAACGAGCCTCTAAAATCTACTAGCCTTTTCTTTAGCTGCTCCGTTTCCACCACCTCCTTTCATGGGAGCCTTTCCACCGTATCCTAGTCAGTTGAGGCACATGGACAACTCATCGAAAAGGTAAGCTAGGCATTTAGTTCGGTTTTCAATATGAATGGATAGAATTCAGAGGTTTTGCCTGCCTGATTGAATAAAGGAGATTTTCTGAATAAGAAAAGAGAGTAGTCGCTGCAAAAGAGTTGTAGAAGTAAGGTGCTAGCGTTTTTCACGCCTAGTCACCAATCATTGTAATGTCTGCCTTTTCATTCGTAAAAGAGGCCTCTCGATATCTGATGACTGGAGTCATCCTTGTATACCAAGGCCAACTTGAGCCTCCGATTACTTCTCCGTAGTTTCTCCGATTACTCGGCTTGCTGTCTCATTAATTGCCTCTAAATACTTGGTCCAATTACTGGTTTTTGTTGACGCTTGTGCGAAATTTCTGTGCTTTTATTGCAAAAATTACTACATTTTTCAGTGCTCTTCCTACCCCGCAAGCAGCTCCACCGCAAACTCAACCAGGGTCTGTTGCAGGGCGATCATTCACTAGGAATGGGTACAATTTTATGCATTAAAAATTTTTCGACCTGAAATCTAAATATCAAGCGTCATTTGCACTTATATGTAACTCTCGCCGCATGTTCAGCCCTCGAACGCCTAGTCCTGACATTTCAAAGAAACAGAAGGATGCGGAGATTGAGAGGTTGAAAAGAGATATCGAAGAACAGAAACGTCGAGCTGGACTCCAAGCAAGCCAAGTTTCTGGAACGGTACGGTGTTTGCAATAGTGCTATTTGTCAGAGTCGAAGCTTTGTTTTAAAAATCGAGAAGTCCCTTCGTTGATGAATTTTAGGTGTCTGAAAACCAAGCCGCGCAGTGTGAGGGTGTCCTACCGCGACCCAACCAAAACGCAGGGACTTCCACCAGTGTTGAGGAATCATATTCTTCGAAAAGTTGGTTGTGTTTGCAACTCCCACCATGCCATTCTAATATCTTCAACGACCAGTCTTCACGTAAATTTGTAGGCAAACCCGAAAAAGAACCTACCGACAAAGCCGATAATGATGCCATGGATATCGATGCTGGAGAATCAGAAGATGAACACGCTGAAGTTTTCGGAAATCAAAATGCTGATGGTGCAGATGGAGGAGATTCTCGGAAAGAATGGACGTCGAGTGCCATGGATACAGGAGCAGGAGCTCCAGAAATGCGAGGTGGACCTTTCAATACTCCAGTAGGCAAGTCCTTTTATATAAACTTTTTATTTTCTAATACTTGATTATATATATATACTTCCATGCTAGAAAGTAGTGTGTCTGATTACTCCTATAATAATTATATCCAGAGAACATGAGTTGTTCAATTGAATGGAAATGCCGTAGGTGATAGGAAATAGAAATATTTAGTCAAATTCTGTTATATGCCTTTAAATTCCATTCAGAACATATGGGTTTTTTATTGTATTGGATTGTATTTCAACATGTTTGCATTCAACATAGTTTTGAGCCTAGTAGTAGCTATCTTGTCATAAGCTTTCGGCTCACATTGTCATATAGCATGCCTGAAATTACTGAAGGACTAATTTCGAGCTGGCTTGATATGACATCCAACCGGTTGCTCTTTCAAGTACAATGTATTATTTCTCAACAAAATTTTTTGGCTGGTCAAAAATAGTTACTGATCTTTATGCTCTTCGGACACTGTTCGTAGATAGAACTATTTCGGCCATTCAAACTACTGAGATTTTTGTTAGGTATCTAGTTGTCCAAAATTTATACTATTGCTTTTAAAAGGCTTTCCAAGTTTAAGCCAAAATGACCACTCCTTGAAAATCGTTTCAGGTCCTCCTTTTATGCCACCACTTGAGATGCGTGGACGTGGCAATCATCCAAGTACACCCCGTGGCGTTCTCACAACAATGGGACGAGGTGTTGGCTTCATGACTCCCCCACCGAACAGGAATGACAATGGATTTGCGGCTCGTGACGGTTATTTTACTGCGCCGCCGGCACGCAACGTTCGAGGTGCGCCTAATCTTAGACGTGGTTTACCGATGACATTTCGTGGTAGGGGGAATTTTTCGCCGTTGGGTACGCCAACCTCAGGGTTTCGAAGTCGCGGGGCTGAACCGGGAAGATTTCGAGGTGGACCTCGTGCTCGCCCACCTTTTGGTCCACCTCGTCGTAGTTTCCCACCACAAGGCAGGCCGCGCGGCAGATATGGTCCGCCGAACTGATCGTTTAGTCCTGTGGACATTCTTGCCAATTAGTGTAATACCGATGGATAGTCGCTAGTTGGCTGAACCGGCATGTGTCTGAAAGTCGCTGGTATGTAATGCTTGGTTACATTTACACTCATTTGTTTTTCTTTAGTTTGTGTTTCTGTTATCAGTCGAATTGTTTATACATATAAATTTATTACATTTGTTTTGTTAGCAGTAGTGGTTCAGCGTTTGAGAAGTGTTACAGTTAAAGAGACATCGAGAGAAATGTCTGAGCAAGTGCAGTGCGGTTTATTTTTGTTGTCAAAGTATTTTTATCGCTACGTGTTAGCGAAACTTTTAATCAACAGCATAAGTTTTATTTTATCGATTGAAATATAATTTTGAGGGTGATGTTTCACAGAAAGGTATTTCTGGTATTCATGTGTCGAACGAAGTGCAAGCCCAATAAAATAATGATGTCGTAGCAAGCTCTTTCTAAAGGTCGCAGTTCCATTACTTGTCTCGAAGAAGGCATTTCATATAGTTGCTTTGAACTGTAGAGGTCTTCGAAAAATAGTCGGAATTAGTTTATAGTATCTGTGAGAGTATTCGTATTTCTTCCAAGAAATCACCACCTAAACAAAATTTGCAATTGCAAGTTCCGTATCAAATGGTGAACGTGACTTCAAAATAGTTGTTCAGAAAGTTGTATTTTCTCCAAATTATTTACTCTTGATCGTTGAATCAAAAGCTATTCATCATGAAATCTTTCTCCCCTTTCTCCCCTACAAATGCAATTTTTAGAAGTAATCACTTACCAATCTTTTAGCATTACTGCTTCGCCGTAGTACTGAGCAAAGCAGCAAAAACTCGCTCGAGCAAGAAACTTGATCCAGTCAGTTCCTTGTTGCTTGGCAAACTTTCCTTTCAATACAAGCGTTACATACTCAAATCGCTTTAATAATCATCCGGTCAAAACCATCAAGTGAGTAAAAGTGTTGTGCATAACTAATGTAGAAAGTTTTGCTACGGTAAGTTCTTCGCTCAACTGTGTTGCGAAGATGAGAATCTCGTCTAGTTGGTGATCAAAATTTCGAGGTCAATCGTATTGTCCACTAAGTCTTGTGCTTCTGTGGTTCTCTCAGGCGACGATCTGATATACATCATTGTCTGTCAAACAAATTGTCTGAAAACTGTTGAATCATTCACGCGACTAATCTTTGATGAGTTTTGGTTCGCGAAGAATGAAGGTGCAGCTGAATTTGTGACTAACATTGAGAGTGTCCGTTGCGGAAAACGTTTTGTGAAATCTTAGCTAAAGTGCGCTACGGCATTGGAGTCCGCTACCTTTCCCCGAGAATGGCGTCGCGTTCGCCGCACCCGATTGCGGGCTAGGGCCAGTGCGTAAGGACTGGTATGATATAATGCGCTCGTGTCTGTGTTGGTCAGTCAGTGAGTCTGTCTGTCGGTCAGTCTGTCATTCAATGTTACCTGAAAAACACTTGGAGAGGTTGGATCACTTCGGAATGGGTTAAGCATAGGGTAAGTGCGAAATAGCACATAAGAGCTCAGGGGAGCCCCGTCCTGTGGAGCGCAGCTCCGCTAAGCTGAGTTGAGCGGTGCCGTGGGCAATGCTTCCAATTTGGTCTTACAATAGTCTAGACGTCGAGAAAAATTGAGAGATTTCTTGCAGTGAGCGGTACTTTCAACATAAGTTTATAATTGGATTCAACGAGAGCATTGAGGCCAGAAAAAAAAATTAAACGGGGGAGCAAGGCCTTATGCGCGCTGGACATGCATAAACGTAGCGAAGCCCCTTCTACGATGGGCGGGATGTGCGTTGGAGTGAGAGCTCCTTTTTAAAAATAAATATAGCTCTGTACAAAAGCGTCTCAGATCGCGGGAAAAGTGGCTAGAGGTTTAGAAGAAAGTGGTCCGGTCCTCAAAATGGGCGGACTTGTACTGAGGTGGGCGGGGCTAAGACGAAAAATCCGCAACTCCGTTTAACACCTAGAATGCGTTAATAAATGGTTAAACGTGGTAGGGTGAATGTGATCAAACTCTCGAAAATAGCGAGGTCTCTCTGAGTGGGCGGAGTTGAGATCAAGAATTCGCAACTCGATAGGAAAAGTTCTAAAATTCGGTATCGATAGAAAAGGTTCCAGAATTCGGCAAAAAAGTGATTAGAGATATAGAAGGAACTGAGCAAATTCGAGAAGTGTTCGGAGCTTGCACTGGGTGGGCGTGGCCGAGATCAAAAATTCGTAAATTCTGTGCAAGACGTTCGAAAATTTGTAAGAAGGAGTAATTAGAGACTATGCTACAGTCGACTCCCCGAATCGGGTGCGGTCTGCACTAGGTGGGCGGGGCTAAAATAGCGAATTCATAACCTCGTTCAAAAACGTTCTGGAACGGGGGAAAACAGTGATTGGAGGTTATAGGGGTGGTCGAATCCTCGAAGTGGGCAGGGCATACACTGAGTGGGCGGAGCTTACATCAGAGATTCACGACCCATAAGAAAACGTCTTTTATATTTCAAAATCGCTCTATATATGGGTCGTCGTCATTACTTGCTATCTGTGAAATCATCATTATCACCTACTATATAAAAGTAGTTCGTCTCCGTCTGTCTATTTGTCCCGAAAATCGGTATTACCTGAAAAAGTCGGGACAATTTTGGGATGCCTGGGATTTCGTGCAAGAATAGCAGAGCCGCTTTCGTGGAGCACACTATGCATCGGAGTGCAATGAGGAGAACTTCAGGAAGCCCAGACGCCGGGAAAATGGGCAAGGATTAGGTCAAAAAAGTGCTCAAAACTTACCTCAGCCTTTAGCCAGATTCCTAAGGGACGGAGATCACAGTAAAAAAAATTCATTCTGTTTGACTCGTTTTTTGAGAAGCACGCATTAGTGTGCGGTGCCCAATTGGTGTTTATATAAGAGGATAGAGCATCTGCTTTGTGCTTGTTTAACTATGGCAATGTATGTTGCCTAAGAGCAAGATTGAGCTGTCTTCGTCAGCTTTCCATGTGTTCGCCATTTTTCACATCGTAAGTTATACACAACGATTACGTCGTTAGATGCGTGTATCAAGATAGAGAATTTCGTAGACGGAGCGGGTAAGCCAGTGCGAGCCAAGAAACATGAATGCGGCAGCCGGATTCGCCGTCATAATCCTTAGGTGAAGCGAAACATGACTTCTACTTGATGTTCCTTCCTATGCTCCTCGTGGTCTCCTTTTTAATTTGCGCAATCCACCGATCTGCCACTAATAGTTAATCTTCAACCTAATTATTCAAAAACTGGTTGTTCAGTTATGCAACTGATTATGAGTGTTGTCTATATGAGTCGACCTTGGAAAATGCGAAGATTGGTGACCAGTCATTATGAGAAGGTATAAACTCGCATCGCAATCTCCCACCACAACGGCAGGATCACAGCGTGTCTAGTGCAATATTTGTGCTTTTCCAGTGTCACGCAAACTGTAGAGAATTTCCTGTAAAACGATATTGGACGGCTTCTCCGTGTTATCGTGCTAGGGTAGGGCTTTCAATAAACGCTGGAAAAACCGGAACTAAGAAAAGGTTGAAATGACGGAACCTAAATGTTGAGGTGAAGAGGTGAGGCATAACATACTCGGTATGGAATTTTTTTCAGCTTTACTTGTACCATTCTAGAGCCCCGAATGAGGGCATTGCTTGGATGAGTTGTATAAGAGCTAGCTGAGTTTTTTGTTGCTACTATGGAATACCAGATCTCACTAGCTTTACTTAATGAATCAAGTTTTTAGTTCTACTGTGGTTCTGTAGGTTATCTCCTTCTGCCTGTTAGCTTTCGATATGACGAGGACTTTGTTTGAACTGCTTCTTTGCGTCAAGTGTTGCTCATTATAAGTCAAGGGCTTTCAGAGAAAACTTCTCTTGATCCCTAACTCACCTTTCTGAAAAAGCTTGCTGCTATTCTCTGCTAGAAGAATCAGTTTTGCATAAAACTATCGATACTGCATACGCAGAGAGTGCTCCGCTTCAGTCGATCACATGATCTTACGTACTTGCTAAGGAGTGTATTTAGAAGGTTATGTCAACGGATGGAATTGCTAATGAGCCTCTATCAAGAAGGACAAAAGAAGTGGGTCTGTAGCTTTCGCGGTCTGAGGACAGGAAGAGGTTGGAAGAGACCATGTGTTTGGAAGAAGGTGAAGCCATGGGGGTCGTAAATCGAGTGGTAGTCATAGATGTGAGGAAAAGAATCATCGCGAATATTCGCGTTTTCTTGTTAGGAGGTGGATTTATGTATCAGGAAATCCGGACTACTGACTATCGTTCACTGTGACGAAGTCTGTCGCAGTATCTTGGAGAAACAACTTGTTTCAACTGTTTGTCTAGTGTCTCCCCTCCTCACAGTCGTCCTGCGCTTTTTTTTCTGTTTTTTTTTTTCTGAACGCTTTTGCTGTCGAATATTTTGCCGTTTTGCTGTTGCAACCGCTACTCATTTATTCTTCGTCTCGGCGTTAAGTGGTATTCATTTTGACTGTTCAGCCTACGTTCATTTACTGAAACAAGCAGCATTGGTCATCTTTGTGTTATACTCTTAGTGCATGTGATCAGTGGGTGTTAAAACATTTCACCGACTTTCCACGTTCGCTTTGCGGCATGCGGCAAATCTTTTTTAGTTGTCCCGTGGCTTCAGACTGCAGTTACCGTACTCATCTCGCCTTCTCCAAATCGATACGCAACATTTTTCATTCACTGCCTTTCTTTTTGATTTTTTTGATTGTTCTTTTTTTTTGTTTTTTATGTTCATTAGACAATTGTCTGCAATGACTCCTATATTATCGACGATCAAGATCGCATTGGAAAGGGAGGGAGCGGCAGCGAATTCAATTAATTAAAAGACTAACAAATTGCGCGCTCCAATCTTCCATCGCAATTCAGCGATACGCGGCGGGAGCGACGAGCGCTACGCAGTGTTCGGAGAGAAGATGCCGGACCTGTCATCAGTATTTGATCTTTCCTATGGTGTTCTTCCTGATGAAAATGAGGAGAGCATGACGGGAATGCTGAATTACTGATCACATGCAAAAAGGCCACTAATACTTTCAGTGAGTTAGTATCCTAAATTGGCCATTTTCTTTCCCATGCCAACTTTTCGGATGAAAAGAACTTTTTCTCTTATCTCGACGCTCTTTTCCTTCTCGTGCTCAGACGGGAATTTCTATTCCCTGTCTACGTATCTTTCCGTAGTACAATTACAGACCATAAAGCCGGCGTCCTATATTTGTCTGTGTTCTACCCTTTGGCGTTAGAGATTCAAAGCACTGTGGGGCGACCCATTCCAACTACATTTTCAGTGCGCTTTGTCCCATACGTTAGCATGAAGATTTCTTTCGAAAAATTTGTTCAACTCAGCCTTTTCTGAGAAAAAGGATTATGAACTTTCCCTGTTGCACCGCTATTCCCGCTCCAAGTTCATATTTGAGTGGAGCTTCGCTCAGCTCACAAGTGCTCAGTTGTTCTAGCTCAAGCCCCTCTATTTTGAAGTTTACCCAACCCCAACCTCTCCAGGTAGTAGCGAGTTTCGGAACAGAGAGACAAGAACGAATTCTTCTGCAAAGAAAGTGATGGTGATGATTCCATAGATAGTAAGTGATGGTGATGGTAAATATATAGAGCATTTTGATACGTTACGAACGTCTTTATGCAAGTGTGAAATTTTAATCGTAGTCCCGCCAACCTCAGTGCCAGTCCTGTCCACTTTGGAGATTTGACCTGCCTTCCTTCAATAGCATCCATGCACTTTTTTCGGATGCGAGAGCGTTTTATGCATGTTTGATTTCAGCTCCGCTCACCTTGGTGCAAGCCCCACATATTTCGGATTTCACCGCATTTCCTCTATAATCTCCAACCGCTTTTTCTGCATTTGAGAACTTTTCGAACACAGTTATTGATTGGTTAAGGTGGTACATTACATTTGTATGCTCGTAGCCGAGCTTCACAAAGATCCCACGTATTCAGCACTATTACGCCTTGCTCACTATTTTTTTTTTGTCTGAAATCAAGTTAGAAAGTTTTGTGGCACCACCCACTGGTGTGCATGTCGAGCCTCCGGTGGCCGAGCTCCGTTGAGCTCACACGTGCATTGTCAAACTTGCTTTACGCACAACGCATTGCAATTTTTATCAGGACTCTGTAGGTGCTTCTTCAGATAATATCGAATTTCGTGGCAGGTAGGACAGGCAGACAGACTGGAGAACCTTATACAGTAGAAAGTAAAATTTCTGGGTGCTCGCCGGTCATGTTTTTTCATTTCCGCATTGCCATTTGCTTCACTGTTGTAAGAACCAATCGGAAACGAACTTCGCGATTGTACAGCTGATACCGAGATCTTCATGCTGGAACGACCAAGGTCAAGATCGGCATAATTTGCTAAGGATAACAGTACTTTTACAGGAATTTGGAAAGTCTCCCTAGTAGCGGCTTACATTTAGTATCACGGATGTGGTGTCAGCATCGGTCTGCGATAGTTTTCTCGCAAGCTGATAAATTGCGCCGTTCAAGGCCTAATCGTTCGAAGTGCCTGTCCTACCGCGCTATTTTTCGTATATTAAATTATAGCTTTGCATCTCTTGCGTATTAGTTCTCGTTAGTTGCAGCCTTGCTGTTCGTAAGGTGGTTTTTTGTTCGTTTCCAGCTCAATGCTAATCATTGATATGCTTAAAACTTTCATTTCGGGCTACGTGGTCGATGAACATCCAAATAACTCACGGTAAGGCTCGATGCCTTTACAGCGTAGCAACCTTGTACCTTTACGCTGACCGAGAAACATATTTGGTTGTCTTATAGCAAGCGGCTTACGAACATACAGTACTGGTCAAAAAGAAGCCTTGAACCTTTTTTCTCATAACTCATCTCAAACTCGATGTTTTTGAATGATTCTTTGGTATGTTGACAACAGTAATGTTTTATAACTCTCCCACCATAGAACTCACTAACCCTCCTTTTATTTAGGTTGAAAAGCCATTTTTCTCATTTTTCCTGAACAGGACAAAATAATACCAGTTTAAACAATTCAACATAAATCACTTGACTTAAACGCTATCATCATGAGATTGAAACCTAAATAATTTCTAACCTAATGCTTTGTAGCGGAACCGTTGGAATCGATGACGGCTTGGTATCTGCGGGTTATTGACTCGACGAACTCGTCGATCAGGCGCTTATCAATTTTCTTTCATTCTTCTTCAAATTGGCCAAATCTTTCCAACCAAACACCACCTATCCTTTTCTTGAGTTCCTACCACGAGGGCTCAATGATGTTTAGGTCAAAGGACTGGCCGGGTCCCAATGCATCGAATTTCTCGCGAGTCAGCCACTTGCGCCCCCTTCTAAATCTCTGCTTGGGGTGGTCAACCTGCTGGAAAGTGAGTTTTCCGCCGTGTTCAGGACGGGCGAAAGGTAGCATGCATTTCTGCAAAATGACTACTTACTTCTGGTGGTCTATAGTGGTGTGATTATGTTACAGGAACCCCATGCCTAGACTCGTAAAATATCCCCAAAGCAATACTGAACCGACACTATGCCTGAGAGCTCTCAATTGGTACTTGGGATCGAAAATTGTATTCAAAGGTCGTTCACGAACGAAATCCCATCTTTACCAAGCGAAACAATCTTTGACTAGTCGTTCTAGATGGCTTCGCGCTATTGGTCGAAAGACCAGTGGAGGTGCTTATGCGCCCATTGAAGTCGAGTTCGTCTAATTTTCAGAGATCCAGATACTTTTTCACAAGTCTTCTTCCATATAATCTAGCATCCCACAAGGTCTGTTGATGGCATCTATAGATGGTAGCGAGGTCGCCGTCGTCGATATTCCGGCCATTATATCGGAAAATGCTCTTGTGATCTTGGGTCGACGCACAAATGATCTTCCTAAAGTCCCCAGGAGCGGCAATTCGTGGCCTCCCCTAGCTGGCTTGCTCGATTGGGGCCATGCGAGACTCAATACTTCCGATATCCTTCGTAGTCGTAGGCAATGACGCAACAAACAGCTTTGGATGTTGAGCATGAGTCAATTTCTGCTTACTGCTCGTGGCAATGGCGGAGACCTGCTCCACGGTCAGAGTACGAATGCTAAAGTTTCGTCCTTTTATTGGAAGAGATTTACTGTTGGAACAAAGAACTCTGAAGTAGTTTTATACTCGAAAAAATCCAAGAAAAACCCAATCAAAATCAGGCCGATGTTGCAAATTTTTGAAAAAAACCGTCCAGTTGGCGGGAAGTAAGCTTCCGCGTACTTCCCATCGCAGGAAAGTCGGAGATATTTGAGGAAGGCGCTGCCAAAGAATCAGTCAAAAATATCGAGTTCGAGATGAATAATGGCGAAAAAAGTTCAAGGTGATTTCTTTTTGACCGGTACTGTACATGGTACAGGGATAGAGGTACCCGTGTATCCGAAATCAGTTCCTCGTAAAAAATGCAATTAATTATGTGTAGGAAGCCACAATCACATTGTAATGAATTCAATCTTGATTATGTAATGGCTACCTCTTACTGAAGGTTCACATTGTAATGATTCAATCTTGATTATGTAATGGGTACCTCTTACTGAAGGTTCAATAATATTGAGGATGAAGTCAATACTATTGAGCTTTCAGTAAGAGGTAGTCATCAATAAAGATGGTGAAGATGTGAAATAAGTCATGCCACAAGAAGTATGCTTCATAGACGGAGTTTTCGACTAGGTTAACTGCGTTGGGCCGGGAGCTAGTTGATTCTGGCATTGGTGTGTTCTTGTACGGTCAATTCTTACTTGGCCATGGCCAGAATTTTCACTTCATTTATAAGTCTCATGTGTTTCGCGAAACTGGACATTTGTCATACACGCACTAGTTCAGGTAGCGGTCATTCTGTAATTGGCTTGTTGGGTAGTGTGGAAATAGTAAGGCAGCCCATTTTGAATGCGTCGTAATTTCGAAATCAGGTTGGAGTCGTGCTAATGTTTGAAATGATAAAAAAGAAAAAAGTAATAAGAGAGAAAGAAATAGGAATGAAATTACTCGGTAACAAATTTAATTATCTTTTGGCCAACTTGACATCCAATGAGCGGCAAAGGTCGGTTATTTATTCTCAAGAGTACTGTATCGGGTATTGCATCCTCCGATCGCGCAGGTGGCTGCGTAGAAATGCCTCAAATTCGCTCGGGATTAGTTTCAAGAGGTCCTCCTTCGAGGCACTTTTTTGGATGGTGGTAGTTAGACCGAACACACTAACTAGTAGTCTTCATCGATAACAATATAACATTTTCAATCTGAGCAGATCATTACGTTTTTACGTTGAACTGAAGTTATAGGATTAGGTTCTCAATTTAGTCTTTTTTCAGCATTTAGTCATTTCTAATTATTCGAAATTAAGTTTATAGGGTACTACTGAAGGATGTAAATGACGGAATATTTAAGAGTTCGTCTTCCAACTGGCTTGCATATTCTGCATTTAACTAGTCTTTTTTTCGATTTGCGATGCTTTTCTTTCTGTGAAATTTTCTGTTTCAGATGCGTACGCATGATGACGCTGCTGACTGCGGCAACAAACTTACCATATTTGCGCCGATGAATCAGCTCGTGCATCTTTTAATCCGCCAACAAACAGCCTCAAGCTGCTCCTTATATTTCGCCGACATCATATGTTAGTTCAGTTTAGTCGACGCCTCACGTCATGCATACGACTATCTTTTGCTCTATCTTGATGGCTGCACATATGATCTACTTTCTAGGTACATGTCTTTGTTACTGCTTTTTAGCTAATATCATGTCTCCTGAATGCTGTTTAGAGGCGATCAGATGTCAGAGCTGCTTCAATTATAATGGATTGGCATGTGTCTCGAATCCGGTCTGCGATGGAGAGTACTGTCTATTCGGTAGGTTGGAAACTGGTCGAGGGCTGAAACATAGATGCGTATTTATTTATTAACTGTAATGGCATATCGGAAATGCTAATATTCCTCACTAAAACATCCATTGGATTTTTATATTTATGAAAAGAAGTGGGTCAAAAAACGAGTTCCTCTTAGGTAGGTAGCGAGCTTCTGCCTACCTCAAACAAATTCCTTTTGAGTAGCTCTTAAGGGTAAGCTGAATCTGCTCACCTAGGCAGAAGGCGATCTTTTCAGACTTAAGAACTATTGCTGCCGTCTCCAGCTAGTGCGCCACGCCATGTTCTATCGGTAGGAATTAACTCCTTCTCAGAATGACTGCTGCATTACGTGATGTACCATTCTTGATGTAAAAGGTATCACAAAATGTAACGTTACACTGAAAGCCCTCTAAATTGCTGAGCATATTTGTTGGTCCTACAGATACATTCTGGTGAATAAGTTCCGCAACTCAATCGAGTATTGAAGGCTCGTTGCGATTGCGGTAATCCGTCCTATCTTCTTGATTTTGCATTCGTTGCCATGCTCTATAGAGAAAAAAAAAACCCAGTCATGTGATCAAAGTGCAATCCAATTCAGAGCAAATACTGAGACCAAATGGTGTGATTTCCGTGAAAAAGACATGCTTGTCCAGCGGTCAATATCAGTTCGATGATGGTATAGTGATTACTAACCTGAACCAGTGTGTCGCTAGGTGGGTGCTTTCTTCTCAAAAATATTCATTCATTTCAGTCCCTTTGTCTGACTTGACTGTTCGTTTATCTGAGCCGAATTGGTGTTTCGAGGGTTATGTCAGCATCGACAGCCCTCTTTGTCATCCTATGTTATGGGGTTGTTTAGTGAGTTCCTACCAGCTTTGGATGCACTAGTATGTCAACTGTTCTCTAAAGAGTCTTCCATACCACATTTAACTGATCAAATTTTTTGAAAAGGTAAAGATTACTCTGTAATTCAATCTGTAGCATGTTTGAATTTCCAAGTTTCGTAGAGCCGTTGTAAGGAATGAGCATCATGAAAGGAATTTCGACACTCAATTTCCTTTCTCACCAAAAAACTGTGTGTGTGTGTGTGTGTGTGTGTGTGTTGTGTGCGTGTGTGTGCTGGTGTGGTGTGCCTGTGTGTGTGTGTGTGTGTTGTGTGTGTGTGGTGTGTGGTGTTGTGTGTGTGTGTGTGGGTGTGTGGTGTGTGGTGTGTGTGTGTGTGTGTGTGTGTGTGTGTGTGTGTGGGTGTGGGTGTGTGTGGTGTGTGTGTGGTGTGTGTGGTGTGCTGTGTGTGGTGGTTGTGTGTGGTGTGGTTGTGGTGTGTGTGTGTGTGTGTGGTGTGTGTGTGTGGTGTGTGCTGTGTGTGTTGGTGTGTGTTGGTGTGTGTGTGGTGTGGTGTGTGGTGTTGTGTGTGTGTGTGTGTGGTGTTGTGTGTGTGTGTGATGCATGTGTGTGTGTGCTGTGTGTGTTGGTGTGTGGTGTGTGTGTGTGTTGTGTGTGGTGGTGTGTTGTGTTGGGTTGGTTTTTTTTTGGTGTGTGTGTGTGGGTGTGTGTGTGTGTGTGTGGTGTGTGGTGTGGTGTGTGTGTGTGTTGTGGTGGTGTGGGTGTGGTGTGTGTGTGTGTGTGTGTGTGTGTGTGTGTGTGTGTGTGTGTGTGTGTGTGTGTGGTGTGTGTGTTGTGTGTGTGTGTGTGTGTGTGTGTGTGTGTGTGTGTGTGTGTGTGGTGTGTGTGTGTGGTGTGTGTGTGTGTGGTGTGTGTGTTGTGTGTGTATGTGTTGTGTGTATGTGTGTGTGGTGTTGTGTGTGTGTGTGTGTGTGTGTGTGTGTGTGTGTGTGTGTGTGTGGTGTGTGTGTGTGTGTGTGGTGTTGTGTGTGTGTGGTGTGTGTGTGTGGGTGTGTGTGTGTGTGTGTGTGTTGTGTGTGTGTGTGTGTGTGTGTGTGTGTGTGGTGTGTGTGTGGTGTGGTGTGTGTGTGTGTGTGTGTGTGTGTGGTGTGTGTGTGTGTGTGTGTGTGTGTGTGTGTGTGTGTGTTGTGTGTGTGTGTGTGGTGTGGTGTGTGTGTGTGTGTGTGTGTGGTGTGTGTGTGTGTGTGTGTGTGTGTGTGTGTGTGTGTGTGTGTGTGTGTGTGTGTGTGTGTGTGTGTGTGTGTTGACCGGAAATCATAACTACGAATTCCGTGGACCTAGAGAGTTCAAATTTGGTGGGAGCACAGGCGGCAGGATGGGAACACTCACGCTGGGTGGCAGGATAGGACTCCGACCACGAGGAGGGGGGTTTGTGCGAAATGAGTGTTTGAGCGGAAATTTATAGCTCTGATTCCTGTGGACCTAGAGAACTCAACTTTGGTAAGAGCACAAGCGGCGGGTCGTGAGCTCTGGTTCTAGGAGGCAGGATTATGCTCCGTCCACAGGAAGCGAGGCGTGCGTAAAAATGTCAAATTGGGCCTGTAGCGCTAAAATTCGGTAGGAGGGGTAACGGAACTTCTCCCCTATCGCGGCATACTCCCTTGCGGCATGCGGCAAATGTCACTGCAATTACTGTACTCACCCCGCCTCCCGCCAATCGATAGGACGCGATATTTTCCTTGACTGGCTTGCTTTTTCATTGGGTTTTATCGTTTTTTCTTCTGTTTCTTTTTGGTTTTCATGTTTATTAGGCTTGACTAATTAAAATGACTCCTCCTATATAAACGACAATCAAGACCGCGTTGGAATTGAAAAGAGCGGTCAGCCAATTCAAATAATCAAAGGACTCCCTACCTCACAAATCGCGCGCTCCAATCTTCCATCGCAATCCTGCGATAGGCGGCGGGTGCGGCGTGTGCGACGCCGTGTTAGGGGAGAAGTTCCCGGACCCTGGTAGGAGTACAGGAGGCAAGATGGGATCACTGATGGTGTGTGGCAGGAATGCACATCGCCCGTAAGGGGCGTTCCGTGAGTGGAAATATTCAGTGTGGCCCAGTCGAACCTTCACTGGGTAGTATTTTCAACATGAACTGTAGCAGATCGAGACTTTCAATAATCAGAATGTACGGTGTGTTAGGTAATTACGTGATTCAAGCGGAGCGAATCATTCTTGATAGTTGGCGTCATTCGCGGAGGTCATCTGTAAGTGGAAACGACAAATCGAATTGTTAATCGGAACAAAGTGGCGCATAAATACATGGGACTTGAAAGGCTCAACAGGTCAAATCGAAGTATTCATGACCATTCGATAGAACTCGCTTTGATAGCCACTCTAATGTTCGGGTACCTCGCGAACTGAGCGAACGCAGCCTGGTTAATTGCGTTGCCGTGTACGATTTGTCACCCTAATATAGCGATAATCAGCCTTTTATGGTAACGGGGGTTGGTAACGACAGATGAGAGACGGAGTGTGTTCGACAACGTAGAGCGGAAGCGATCCTAACCATAATGCCAGATTACAATATCTTCCGTAACTGCTGGAGCTGGGATGAGGCGTACAAGTAGGAGACTTATATATTGACTTTGGAAATCGGTGGAAACTCTCCGGCAATCTATATGTAGCATGTATGTATGTCATCAAGATTCTAAGTGAAGCTGAAGTCTCTGATCCTCGCCAATACCATGGGCTGGACGATTCATTTTTGAGAATCTTGATGGAATCGTATGGAATTAGCTTTGTAGACGATTTTATGGCGGAACTCACTTTAAAACGGTTGTGCTCCCGCTCCCTTCATGTGGAGCAAGACCGATAGGAGCGCACGGTAGACGGATAAAAATTTTCATTGAAACGCAATAAAGTGTTAATCATTAATCCGTGTCAAGTCGTAAATAAAGCTCGTATTTGTTAGGGAACTTTAAATAGGTGAATTTCAATGCATTTGCTATTTCTCATTTATTTATTCTTATTTATCGATCCACTTGTTTATGTTGTGATCTGTTTTGAGACTAGCGTGTGCTTTTGAGATCGACAAATTTTGGCCAGTATCACGTGTTGATCTGTTCTACCGGAAACGAATGCAACAGCCAATGTATGATGGTGCCTTCTCCTACTCCGCAACCGTTGCCCGGAACTGGTGAGACACTTCTTTCTGATGAGAAAGCTTAACAGGGGAAAGCTAGAGCAGGTGGTTAGAGATAGTTGTGATTGTCATACTAGTGCTGTTGAAAAACATGTAAATGAAAAATTTGGTCATGTTATGACAGGGGATTTGAATCTAATAAGAGATAAAGAACCAAGATCCATGTTGGAAAAAGGAACTTAGTATAAATTAGACGGTGGCATCATAAGACGTGCAGTAAAAAACATTTACATGGATACTATGTTCAAAGTTATTTCGTTCTCCAAAAATAACCGTAAATTGAACGTATATCAGATAAGCTTACTTCGGAAGCATTTGTACTCTTGCTACCATAAAAAAGTTAGACACCTGCTAACCAAATCTAGCATCAGTAGTATGGGAGATTATTTCCCTCTCAATGTAGTTGAACAGTATCCGAATGAGTACTTCTTCTGTCCGTTAAATAAGGCGGGAAATAACGACGGTATACTTTGTAAAAAGTTTTATTTGAGCATCATGATCAAAGAATTGGGAATTATGAATAAAGCGATCGATAATACATATACCTATGGGAACACTTATACTTACTTACTTACTTTGATACTTTGATTTTCCATCGGCAAGAATCTTCTCAGCGGGGACTACAGCATCTCCATACCGCACGATCTTTCGCGACTTGCATCCAAAGGCCGCTTTCTCCTTGGAACATTTGGGAAACGAATCGCCCCACCGAGTCGGCGGACATCCTGACGGTCTTCTTTTATTTCTCGGAAGCCATTCTGTACTCGAAGACTCCATCTTTCATCAGTTCGACGGAGTAGATGACCAGCCCAGCGGTGCTTCGAATGTGCCATGTATTGAAGCGGGTCTTTCAAGCGCGATCTCTCCTGTAGGTCTAAACTTCGCAAGCTTGCAGCCATTGTCGTCGACTGATTTTCAAAAACTTCTTTCCAACTCGTGATGAGAAGTCCTTATGGCTTCGGCGACTGTTTTCTTGTCAGGCCACGTTTCAGTCGCATAGCACATCGCTGGCAGTACTGAGGCGCTGAATATCGATGCCTTGAGGTCAGGATCGCTGACCTGGTCTGTCACTTCACGACTTGAACCGAAAGCTGCCCATGCAGCGCGTCTTCTCCTATTCAGTTCTGGAGAGATATTGTTCATCATGTTCAGCTCTCTTCCCAGATATACGTTGGATTCAACTCTTTGCAGACTTTTCCCTTCTAACCTTACTGTTCCCGTATCGCACCACTTGTTATCCATCGGACATATTCATCTCCAAGCTTTCCGCCGGCTTATCGCATTGACCATCTTTTCCATTTCATCTGTGCTGCTTGATATCAAGACGATATCATCGGCGAAGCGGAGGCTACTGACTTTCTTGCCGTTGACGGGATATCCTCTTTCTTCCCAGTCTTGGTTTTACATCGCATATTGTAACGCAGCCGTGAAAAGCTTTGGGGATACGTTATCTCCTTGTCGCACCCCCTTTCCAACTGGAATCTTCAGCTTTCGGTCGAACAGCTGGATGAACGTTGATGTGTTTGAAAGGCACTGTTCGAGCAGGTATACGTAGGCGGGATCAACTCCAGATTGCACAAGAGCATTTTGAACAGCGTTGATCTCCACGGAGTCGAAAGTAGTCCACGAAGAGAAGGGCCAAAGGAAGGCGATATTCTCGGCTTCTCTCGATAAGTTGACTGACTGCTTGGATGTTATCCATGCACGAGAAGTTTTTCCTGAATCCAGTTTGCTCTACTGGCCGGTATTCGTCCAAGATGCGTTCCATACGATGGAGCAGAATTTTCGTTAATGACTTGTATACCACCGATAATGGGCTGATGGGACGGTGGTTAGCGATGTCCTCTCGCTGACCATTCTTGAAAAGAAGAATGGTTTTCGATTCTTTCCACTGCTTTGGAATCTTTTTCAATTTGAGGTAGTGGTTAAAGTGCTCCGCAAGAAGGGTGTGAAGAGCGGTACTTCCAGAGCGCAGCAAATCCGCAGGGATATTATCCGAGCCTGAAGCTGTACCTTTCTTCATGCTTCTTATCGCGTCTGCCACTTCCGAATCTAGGATAGCGGGGGCTCCTCATAAGGCGGCATAGAGCATTCAGGCACAAAGGTGGAGGAACGAAAGAGTTCTGTGTAGAAATCTTGAACGATGTTCTCTATAGAACATCTAGACGTTTTCACACTTCCATCTTTGTCAAGAGAGCGGGCATCACAGCTTTCTGATCGTTGAGATCTCGTTTGCAGCGTCTGATGCTCGATCCGCTTCGGCTGCTTTCAGCAACTTGCTTCTCCTGTACTTCCGAAGAGATTGCTTGACAGCCATACGGCATGCTTTGTTCACGAAGACTTTTTCCACGTGGTTGGCGTTAGGATCCTGTTTGATTGCCCCACTTTTTCCAAGAGGGATGCGGCAAGAGCATCCAACCTTGGAGTTCGGGCTAGCTGTGAACGACGAAGCAAGCCTCTTGTTAGGTGTTCGTAGTCTTCTGTGGGATCCTCTAAAAGACGCCAATCATGAGCTTCGATGGAGGATTCGAGTAATTCTGTATCAAAGGAGGGAGTCCTGAAGTGTGCGGGCCTGTGCGTGTCGCGCTTGAATATCCGCTTGTTGAGTCGTATTTTTGCGCGCACAAGGCGATGATCCGAGCCAGTGTCTAAAGAGGGCAACACTGTTAGATTAAGTAGACTCCAGCGTCGATTAGTGAGAACATGATCTATTTCCGTATGCGTTCGGCCATTTGGACTCTCCCAAGTCCATCGTCGCTTAGCTGGTTTTCCGAACATGGAGTTTCTATGAAAAAGGCGGCACGCATATAGAAGGTTCAGTAGGAGTTCTCCGTTTTCGGTCCTGTCGCCAGAGTCATAAGGTCCAAGTCTCCAATCTCCATTGCAGTTCGTGCCCACGACGGCGTTGAAGTCGCCTACGACACATTTATTTTAGCTCTTCTCTTCTTGAATCGTCTTCTCCAAAAGTCTATGAAAATCCTCTCGCTCTTCCTCTGGAGCCGCGGATGTAGGTTCATATGCATTGATGACAGAAATTGCAACCCGGTCGTTTGTGCGCAGACGGAGGACGGCAAGACGCGGCTGACGATGTTATGCGAATCTATCAGGTGGGCGATTGTCGAATTGATCAGAAATCCTCCACCAATATTGCCGGGTCCGATGATAAGCAGCTCGTTGTGGTACGTTTTTCGAAAGGTTCCCGTTCTGCCTTTCGTCTCCTGTAGTGCGATAACATCATATTTAACCACCCGACTACTTAGCAGAAGCATCCGAAGGCTGGCTTTCGATGCTATAGCGCGGCAGTTATACGAGCAGACGAAAAGGCAGTCCATGTGTCTGTTGGGGGATTTCCAGGGTTCCGGTTCTGATGACGTCCTGATTCCCATGCGAGATTAGATGGCCCCTCATCAGTAGAGGCCTCCTCCGACGCCGTAGGGGAGTATACCCGATGTGCGCAGGACTGGGTCGCAATTTTAGCTGTTTGAGCAGTTTCTTTGGCCTCGGTTGCTCCTTTATTCCTTGCCAGGGATACAAAGAGGTCGCCCATACGACAGGCAACGCGTACTGCGTGACTATTTGTACCGTTGGCCACCATTTGCTATGGTGTCACCCTATCACCGCGATGAGGTGGTACATAATAGAGGGGAACATAACACGTATAAACTCGTGTAGTGTAATAATAAGTATTCATTGATATTGAAAGACAATTTTTTGCGCCCTTGTAGGCTCAATGTAACTTCATAGAGGCGAATTTACCAATTAGTCACGCGCTTCCGTAATTCATACAAATTCAGATTCATAATGGGTGCTCGTAACAGTAGCACCAAACCTTCAGCTCAAGAATTACATATTGCAATATTTTCAAGTTTTTGAGGAAACACTTCGTTAAACACATTGATGTAGTACAGAGCAGAAACAGAACAATAACAACATATTGGTCTATAAGAATATTAACCCATCGACGACAATGCAGTCCACATGTGGGCTGCAGTTGTATTTTTACCTCATTCATTTATATCTTCATTTTTTAGCAATTTTTCTTTTCGAAACATTGAATCAGGCCTGAATGAAACTTCATACTGCGTGGTCCCAGGAAATATTCTGGTTTTGCAATTCTGAAGGTCTTTGAAGGTCATTACCTGTGGTGAACTCTTCGTTCGTTGAACAACTTCAAAAAATGAGATATTTTGAAAAGACGGACGTCATAAGCATTTTCGCTATTCCCG
Source organism: Haemonchus contortus (assembly GCA_000469685.2). Lineage (NCBI taxonomy): Eukaryota > Metazoa > Nematoda > Chromadorea > Rhabditida > Trichostrongylidae > Haemonchus > Haemonchus contortus. Next base: position 46,814,348 of record LS997563.1, on the reverse strand, counting down.
ATTAAATGCAAAGCATGTGAATGCCCCCAGAAACGATGTCTGGTAATGATCCTACTATATATAACGCGCTAAGTGTGTCTGTCTGTCTGTGTGTGTGTGTGTGTACGTGTGTGTGTGTACGTGTGTGTGTGTACGTGTGTGTGTACGTGTGTGTGTACGTGTGTGTGTACGTGTGTGTGTACGTGTGTGTGTGTGTGTGTGTGTGTGTACGTGTGTGTGTACGTGTGTGTGCGCGTGTGTGTGTGTGTTTGACCGGAAATTATAACTCCGGTTCCCGTCGACCTGGAGAGTTCAAATTTGGTAGGTGTAAGGGGGGCAGGATGGGAACACTAATGGTGGGTGGTGGGGCTGGACTCCGCCCACAGGGGGCGGGGTTTGTGCGAAATAAATGTTTGAGCGGAAAGTCACAACTTCTGTCCCGGTCGACCTAGAGAGTTCAAATTTGGTAGGTATAAAGGGGGCAGGATGGGAACACTAATGGTGGGTGGTAGGACCGGACTCCGCCTGCAAGGGGCGGGGTTTGTGGGAAAAACTCAGACTTGGACCTAGAACGTTCAAATTTGGTAGGAGTACAGGCGGCAGGGTGGAAACACTTATGGTGGGTGGCAGGACCGGACTCCGCCCACAAGGGGCGGGGTTTGTGTGAAAAACTTAAACTTGGACCTAGAGCGTTCAAATTTGGTTGGAGTACAGATGGCAGGACCGGACTCTGCGCACAATGGGGGGGGGGTTGAGCGGAAAATCATAACTCCTCAAGGGTGCAGGGCTTACAGAGATATGTCAAAATGGACCTAGAGCGGTCAAACTTAGTAGAAATACAGAAGGCAGTATAGGAACACTGATGATAGGTTGCAAGACCAAACTCCGTCCCAAAGGACTGGGCGTTAATAAATACTGTTAGTTCGGACCCAGACCGTTGAAGCTTGAAGGCACAAGGGGTTGGCTGGGAACACTGTTGGTAGCTAACATAGTAGACTCAGCCGCGATGAAGCGTCTGAATACTTTTTTTCTAAATGATCGCCTTTGTGATGTAATGCGGTGTTCTATTCGGACACAGCGAAGATGGCTTACAGAAAAAATCGCTCACAATTTGAAGCTAATACTGAGGGTGTACAGCTTCCAAAGAAAAAGTAGAATCCGAAGTGTTATTTGCGCATAACAAATTTCTCAGAGGAAGGAGGAGCGCCCGGCGTAGCCGGGCAAACCCATTAGAAAGAGGGAAGCCCAGCGTTAGCTGGGCGGCCCGATTGGTGAACTCATAATTGAATGACCACTAGACCGAGTGCCGGCTCTAAAGACCAATAATCTCTCAATGCGGGTATTCTTACCAGCTTATTTGGAGGCACATTCCAAAAAACTTAAGAAACTTACTTCGTTGTCGATTCCCGTAAAGGAGTTCCCAACTGCGGCAGCTTCTGCATTGCCATACCCGTTGACTTTTGCTGTATTCAAATCCACGATATTGTTGTCCAAGAATAATTTGAAGTTATCGATTGGATTTTCAAAATTCAAGACAACATCGTATACGCCGTAGTCCTCATAGATAGTGAATATATCGTATTCTTCAATTTCGCTTGATCAAATATCGACACTACCCGAGAAAAGCGGATAAGCTGCGTCATCCTCATCTCCTGCCTGCTCCTCATCAAAATCGATCAGCAGCTGACCAAAACTCGAGTTCTGCATATCATTATCGTTTGCCATAATATCAATTTATAAATTCAGATAAAATCGAAAATTCCCAATTCGAAATTCAAAACATGGTCATGCTGGACCATGCAGCTCACATGTGGACTGCAGTCGAAAGTGGACGAAAAGCGCACATGTCCGCGCTTTCCCAGCGAAACGTGATTGTCGTCAATGGGTTAATATTAGTGATGAACTCACTTCCGTTACCCATGATAGTTTTAAATTACATACTGCGAATTTTACTGATAAGTTACAAACTTAAAACACAATTTGATCATAAGTAATATAACGGAACTATTGAATAATGGTAGCCACCAATGGGTTCCATGTTTTTTATACAGATAGTACAGAAGTCAAAAATAACTGCAGATACTATAAGATTAACGACTTGCTTTATTTTACCGATGCCAGCCTAGGCCAACCAAGCCTTCCATCCCTCCGGGGTCGGTGAATTGGTACCAGACTCGTCTGGGAGGATAAAAGCACTGACTTATACATCGGCTGGCCACCGCAAGTCATTGTATAGGCCACATACGCACTCATTACGCCACTACGATTCTAAATGGAAGTCGAGTGCGGGGGCGCATCCCTCAGACGGGAATGATTAACGCCAAAAAAACTTTATCCTTTATCCTTTTATTTTACCGATAACTTGTTATCTAATAGCTTTTGTATTTCCGGTAATAACGTTTATAAGCAGTTAAAAGGTGTTCCTCGAGGAGGCAACTTTAGTCCTCCGGCCGATTTCACTCTCTCAATAATGGAATATAATTATGCAAAAAAATCAGAGTTCCAATAAAAATAAGTTATTTGTTCCATATGAATCTATGGACGATCTACTTATATTACACAACCAGACATATCAGATATAGAAGAACAGTTTCCTCTCATACATAGAAATACACTTGAGCTCAAAAACACATTTTCCAAGAAATAGCAACCATTAAGACTTGAGTATTGATATAAGGCAGAGTAAGTACCAAGCTATATGATAAAACTGATGATTTCAGCTTCGATTTATATTTCTATTACCAACAAAACATCTGTGATAAACACAGAAACATTGAAAATTGCCAACACGTGCTCTTTGATTGGAACGTTCAACAAAGCATTCTCTTGAGAAGTGGATATAATGAAGAATTTATAATTACCAATACAGTGCGTTTCATAATTATAAGGTCACCCTCAATTTTTGCACTTTCAAAAAAAGTAATCATTAAGGATTTTTTCTAGCATCATGAACAGATTCCCCAGCACGAATAACCTAGGTATCCGTTGCTTAGCCGCTGCTGCATTCTTCTGAACTTTTTTAGAAGAGTTTATCGGTTTTTGCACCCTTTCATAATTATAAGGTCACCCTGAGATAGTGAACAATTATTAACGAAAGAGAGGAAATTTCGTGTTTGGAGATGCTTGTAAAGGTAAGCATGTGTAGCAAAGGCATTTCTAAACCTGACTGTCAACATGGCTCGTGGTCATCTGCTTTCCTCTGATGGGAAGGCTCATCATGAAGGTGGGCTCCGTACTCGAGCCATTTCCAGGCAAATAGAGAGATCCCCTTGGTCCATTCGGAGATTTCTAGAGAGTTCTCATGTCGTTAGATATAACACCGACTGTGAACACCCATGAAAGATTACTACCCGTGACGAGCGGAAAATTCTGAGGACTGTTTCCAACAGTACGTCCTCCTTGCACCAGATCCGATCGGAATTAAACCTCTCTGTGTCGAAAACTACAGTCTGGAGAGCAGTGAGAAGATGCGAGAACATCACCAGGCAAGCAATGGAGAAGGTGCCACGAATCATCGATCGTCACAAAGAGGCTCGACTTGGATTTGCAAAGATGAACCTAGGGAGAGATTGGGCAAAGGTAGATCTGCATCGAAATCTCACCATAGAGCCGAATAATTCCTTCTCAGGTCGTCTTTTCGGATGAAAAGAAATTCAATCTGACGGAAACAAGCGGTACTAACGCGACTTGAGGAAGGAACTGGTCTACTTCAGCCGTCGCAATTTCGGTGTAGGAAGTCTATGGTGTGGGGTGCATTCTGCAATGATGTCGTGTTGTATCTACCTGTCGTGAGCTGCAGTATGTATTGCAAGGATTACCAGAACGTCTTGGAGCATCACCTAGTACCCTTTCTATGCCATCGCCGTCACCTCAACTATGTCTTTTAACAAGACAACTCCTCCATTCATGAGAGCCGTGCAACGGATGAGTGGCTGCAATGCCAATAAATAAGCGTCCTGCCATGGCCAGCGGGCAGTCCCGATCTCAATCCAATGGAACATATCTGGGGCATGATAGTCAGACAGGTTTATGCGAATAACCGTCAGTTCCAGGGCACAGAACAGCTGAAGCGGGCAGTTATCGAAGCATGGAGAGCAATCGATGAGAAACATCTTCGAAACCTAGTTTCTAATATGCCACGCAGGCTCTTTGATGTTGCTCTTGAACAAGGAGGAGCCATAGATTATTAACTGTTGTACATATGCCATTAACATTGATAAATCATTTACTTCCTCAGGGTGACCCTATAATTATGAAACGGTGCAAAAGCCGACACTATCTTTGAAAAATTCGTAAAAAAATTTGAGATGAAGGATATTGCGACCAAAATTTGAGTACGGAGGTACATTGTGACGAGGAATCTACCAGTGTTTGCCGAAAAATTCCATTCTGGCTGCTTTCTCCGGAATCGCAAAAATCTGGGGTGACCTTATAATTATGAAACGCACCGTATAGACAAATATATATATAGAAATAAACGTATTTGTACAAGCTTTTATCAAGGATAATCTCAATGAAATCACCAAATTGGTTAGAGGATTCATGAAAATTTTCCAGTAATTATCAATAGTATAAATTACTTTTCATATGTGTACTTTGTTTAACTGTATTGAATAATGCACTTCACCTTCATTTGTCCACTGACCCCAAACCACTGATGAGCCTCAGAGGAACGTGGAAATGGTGGTTCGTCTGGAGGAGTGGCACAATGAGCCACCTTTTACTTCATTTTATTTACTGTCTTTTTATTACGTTTTTACATTATTTAACAAGCTCCACTGATTCCAATTTGTTATACTTTATCTATTGCAGCAATTGATCGAAAACTAAAGGCATTCAGAAGGAAATTGATCTGATTTAGTGTCATGTTACGACTGCGTCTCAAATGACGGCTCCGACTGTGAAACGAGTGTATGTCAAGGACAGTTTTGTGTCTACGGTAAGTCAAAAAACTGTTCAGGTTTAAAGTAGTATAATGCCGCATTGGGAAAATTCAGCGGGACCGAGTAAATTTGTTTCAAAAAATTCTATTCACCACGAGGTTGACCGATTGGTGTGAGACCCGAATGCTTAATGCTTAGCTGGTTTTAAAAACCCAGCTCTGTCGAATCAGTCAATTATGCCTTCAGTTATTGCCTTGAACTCGACTAAAAATAAGAGCAAACTAAATGATGCGTGTTGAATGATCGGTCTGATCCTAGCTAGGATTAGATGTGGTGTAGTGGTAAGCGGGTACTATCGCACGTGCATAGTGCGGAGATCTCGGATCGGTACTCGCGAGAACAAAGAAGCCTTTCATTTCTCTGACGTCGATCACTTGGTGCTAGTCCCGTCTGGAAGATGAAAACACTGACTTGTATACTTGGCCACAGCAGTCTATTACATGTGCATTCTGAAAGCGGATTGATCAACGCCAAAATACTTTTCCTTCCATCCTAACTCCAGCAAGAACCACGCCCTCAGGCTAGTAAAACGGTGAAAAGAGATACGGCTCCTATTTAGGAAAGGTTCCGATTATTTTTTTCTGAGATAGAAAAACACTTTTTCAAAGACCTTTTCGCCCGATTGATGCCGCTCCTTTTCGACTTGAACGACAGTGGGATAAACTTGCTCAGATACCAATTTTACAGCGCTGGAGGCATCATATTAGGGAAGAATTGAAACTTCAAGGCCTTGCACGCGATTTTTATCGATCCGGTGTCTGTTCTTCAAATCCCCGATTATCCTATTCTAGTTTCCTTGAACTTGAGCGCATTTTACAGATAACATAATAGTATGTTATGCTCTACCAAGCTCGTCTTTGTGAGTTCTTTCCCAATCTACAAGTTCCTCTACAACTACTCATTCGACGAATCTTCGGGATTCAGAAAGGATAAATCAGAATTACGTAGATTGTTTATTTCAAAAAAATCCCATTCCCGAGATACAATTCGTTTGAAGTATGAATCACTCAGCTTAGAATCTTTATAATCCCTCTGCATTTGTAGGAGAACCTTCGCTGTATGTCTCCGGAATCCTAAGAATCTCATATCGTTTTCTCTTAGCTGTATTCATCACCTTTCCGACAAATCGCCTGTTCAAGAAAGCACCTTCCAAGAAACGCGCCGTATAACGATTGAGACCAGTTCAAAGAAAATCCATCGCAGTATAAGCGGCTAATATTTCAGAAAAGCGTGTGGCTGGCAATCAGATATCACTGAAAAAAGGTTGTTTGGACACTTCGGTCGCACTGCTTGATGATTTTCTAGCAGTCGACGTCGTCGGAGTCTGTGAGATCAGGTGGGGATTACCTTGATGGTAATTAATACGTTAGGCCTGATTCTGCTGGTTAATGTGCCGTCATATGCGAAGACAAAAAGTACGAAAATTAGAAAAAAAAGAGGAATATTTAGAGAGAAGAGCGGGATAGGGACAAGAAGCAGCTGAGCACTATTTTACTTTAATAAGAGTTTGGCAGCACAAGCCCCATGAGCGTTGTTTCTACTTAAAATACTCTGATATTATAGTAGGGTTTCTGAGGCACCCCTCTTCCCCCTCTCTACCTGAGGCAAATAGAGCAAAAAAAAGCGCGAAGATATGTGGATTTTAGGGAACAAACTTCAAAAATGTAAAAGGGGGTCGTACGAGTTTCGTATGACAGAGAAGTGGCATGGGAGGGGTATTCAGAGGAGTTGTCAGTTGTGTAGTTGTGGAGAGCTAGCTTCAGTATGGCAAAGATCGCAAGAATTGCCTTCCCCTGTCAGCACATGGGAAATTGTCGAGTTTCCGGTTTGGCCGTCCCACACACTCAAAAATAGCTGTGTCACGACGGCTTTGTTGAGTCCATTTGCAATGAAGCATCAGACGCCGACGACTAGTGAGCTCATGTGGGAGACACCCACGCGGTTGCAGACGGTGACGCGTTCATACGGAACCTGCAATCAAGTGTCTTCTTCTTCTTTTTTTCACGGAACAGTCTTTATGCTCTGACATATTATACGTATGTATGTCGTCAGTACTATGAATGAGCGCAGTGGAAGGCAATTTTTGGCTTGTCGCGCCAGACTTTTACGCTAATGCACCGAATGATAGCTCGTTCAATCACCCCATCTTTGTCGCCCTCATCGTCATAATCTTGTACAACTACTTTCTCACTTTTTTGAAACCATTCTTTTTATGAAACCGTCGACTTTTGCGCTTTTTTCGTTACTTTTACATATCCTGTACCATCACTTCCACAATTTTACTTTTACGCGTCATAAATTGTGCCTTCAAGAACTTCCAGTGCACTCAGTCCGGCTCATCGTCTTTAGCGGGGAAGGTCTGAGGGGTTCCTGAGTAGTTTTCAGGCAGGAATTGAGTAGGGGCATTTTTTGGTGCGAGGCTACTGCTCTATCGCCTTCCAGATAAAGGAAAGACGTTGTCTCCACTCTCTCAGGCGACCAAATCGCATTGCATGGATGTAGCAGCCGCCAGCCACTGGTTACTAGCCCTTCACAATCTCACATCCTCTACACTAGTGTTATAGACGACATCGTTTCATTGTCTAAAAGCTTGAAGATCAAAACTGTTATCTAATCCAACGATTTTCTGGCTAACAGCGATTCTAATGGTTTCTGTCATGAGCTCTACATTACTGTACTTTAGGAACACGTTGACGTCTCAGTACCACGTAAAAATATGCAACGATACGAATTTCTGCAATAATTACTGCAACCCACCAGTGACCATCGAACCTCAACGACGCAAGTGTTCCGCATTCTTTTTCAAAACTTTTATCTCGAAAGAGTTCCTTTTTGCTCCTTCATCATTTTCAGAGCCCATTACAAGAAGGCAAAGGAACTGGACCTGTTTATTTTGGGGCAGCTCTTTATGTAATGCTGACACATTGTTACACAGAAAACTACTGAGCGGTCCGAAAGTTCTGAGAAAATTAAGTCGGTTATTAGCATAAAATTACTACAACAGCTCAGGAAGAAGAGAGGCATGACACAGTCCACATCGACTGCTTACTTGAATTTCTGATGAGTGTTGAATTTTTTCTCTTTGGAGCACATTTGTGAGGTTTTGGGGTTATGGTAATTAGGTTTGAGGTCGGTCGGGTTACACCAAACCTTCCCAACCGTTCCATCGACGTCCTCGCGTGGGATTGTCGAGCATTATCCATCACACTCGAAAATCTCCTTGTATTTGACTTGAAATGGGGGCTTGAAATGCTATCTTTCTCAGTTATTCACGGAATGTTTCTGCGGCCACCGCAATACACTCTGTTAGGATCTCGTAATGAAACACCCGGTTAAGCAGAGGAAGAATAAGCTCATGTCCTCACTGGCGTGAGCGCTTCGCTTTGTAGCGGCCTGTGGTCTTACGTCCATCGTGGGCATTGCGACTCCCTGTGTGTATGTATGTATGTGTATGTGTGTATGTGTACGCGTTTGTGTGTATGTTTGTATGTGTGTATGCGTATGTGTGTATGTGTGTACGCGTGTATGTGTGTATGTATGTGTATGTGTAAGTTTTCATGTGACATCTACATACTTCTCATCCTGAGCAATGATGAAGTTGGTTGATGTCGACCACGACTCGCACTCGGCTTGATAGTGACTTTTGCGTAGAGGGTTGTTGATGATGGGGCGGGAGGGGTGGGGGGGGGGGGGGGTGGTAGAGTCCTTCCTTCCCATTTTGTGAAGTTAGGAGGGGTGTTTCGACGGTAGCCACAACAGTGTCGGTATTCGAGGACAATAGACAGACGAGCTTCGTCCAAGCAAATCTCTACCCAGAGGAAGAGAGCGAGCCATTTATTCTAGTTGACGAGAAAGAGTGCACTGCTACCTATCAGTTACCATATCTAATTCCAAGCCTGAGTGTCGAGGCGATCAGTTTCGTAATGGTGGAACAGGAGCTCTAGTAATCTTGATGAGTTCATTGCTCTTTCTATGATTACTTACTTCCAACGACAACGTAAATACCAGTCGTCCCCAGCACTGATGTTCAACAACTCCCTTTAACTGCTTCGGATCTGTAGTCCTGCTTCAGAGTGTTCGAGAGCAACATGCCTCCACAGTTGAAAGGCGTAAATTTCACGAAACTTTGCATACCCTAATATTAGAAAACCTTTGAAGTTACGTTCTTTGGCTTTTCTCTTTTTTCCTTTTTCCTTTCTTTTCTCTTTATCGTCTTCCTACGAAGTATTTTATCATTATTCGCTTTTGCCATTTCTATATTTTGAACCTTCTTTGCCTTTATTTACAGAACCAACGATCGCCTGCTATGAATGTGACACCTACGGTGCTGACTGTTTCACTGGCCAATGTACTGCACAATATTGTCTCTTTGGTGAGTTCAATATGATTGATGTACCGTTAAATCTACTCATCCTTGTAGTGCGCCAAGTCATGCCATGTACTCTACCCTTAGTGAAGGTCATAGCTATACAGGTTCAATTTGCGTTTCAATACTGTGCGAGAAAATGAGGAAGTCAATGGGCGGAGGTGGCTAGATAGCAAGTGCCGTGCACTATCACATGTGTGGTTCTAGAATTGCGTCCCGAACCGATACCCGTCCAATCCAACGACAATTACCATCCCTCTGGGATCGGTCCATCTACCACCTATCATCAGGGTTCCCATCGTGCCGGATGTTCTATCAAATTTGAACGTCCCACGTCTAGATTAACAATTATTACGCACAACCGGGGTCCCGCTGTGGACGAAGTCTGTCCTGCCACCTATCATCGGTGTTCCTATATTGCCGCCTGTACCTACCAAATTTCAACCTTGTAGGTCAGAAGGACAGAAGTTATGAGTTTACGGGCACACACACATTCACATACACATACACAAACACACTCAAGCATAATTTTGTATTCCCTACGATACCAGTTGGCCTGTGCACGTCTACCCAGAGCCGCATATGACGGCCATCTACATTCATTTATGCATCCATATATTGGCTGAGACATTCGAAAAATCACGAAAGGGTCTTGAAATCACTTACTTTCTTGATGTGGAATCCTGCACTTCACCGAAGATGAAGTGAGAACTCCTTTGCTCTCCTCTCATTCATCGGCCTCGTCGAAGAAAGCATTTCATATTATACCAGTCGACGATTTCGTTGGACAATATATTGTTTGATGAAATTTTACACAAAATCATGATAAGCATGTCAGCGTAGCACCAATCTTCAATTTTAAAGAAGTAGATATTCTGCACTGGTGCGGCGAGATTGCGAAGACCTTTTCACCTGGATGAACAATAGTACTTTTTATGGTTAGTTACATGGAATTTCTATAGGATAGTTGAATCGCTCGAATTATGGAGGGCTCTCCTCCTTCACATGTTGAGTTTGAATGCCTCTTTGAGACTATCATCACTCCCTCTTCCCCTCCCCTTTCCCTTCTGAAACAAATGAGCAGATAGCAGCCTCCCTACATCGTGCAGTACAAAAGTACACTGATCAGAGTCGGTTGCTATTATCGCTCATCACAGCTTCAGTCCCACAACATTTCCCCTACTTTCTTAAAGTTTAAACACTGTACGACCAATGGAAACATCATTCAACAGCAACAATGTTCGACTATAATTTAATCTTGGCATAGTATAGATGTAAGTATAGATGTAGGTCTCTCTGAAGCCACGACCAAGATGATATAATGTTTTATTAGGCTAACGTTTCGGCCAGTCGCCTTATTAGGCTAACGTTTCGGCCAGTCGCCTTCGTCAGAGCCTACGCCGAAAAATATTCGAGACTCATTCTGACCAAACGACGTTCAGACCTCAGCTTAGTTCGAATGTGACCTATAGATATCTAGGAAAGTATTGCAAATCACAATAGGTAACCCACCCTAGATGTAAAAAAAGACCGTTGACCCTCCTTTTTTGAATTGCGTATGTAAGCTACTCGCAATGGGCGGGCCCAAGTGTCCTGACCCCTGCCTCTGACGCCAGTGGCAATTGAAAATCACACAGGTCGAGGAACGGGGCACGCTCGCTAGTTACAGCCAGACATTCATCTTTCCGATTCATTTTTGGATTTTTAGCGCTGATCCAAAAAGCTTCAAGAGTCTTTCGCGCTGAGGTCGTGGGTCCCCGCATCAAGACTCTGATAGATACCCCAAACTCTACATCCTCGTGGTGGTGCCTCCTGTGGTCTGTCATGTTGAGAAACGGCAACCACTTGTCCTTTGGCTTCTCTCATGTAAATCGTATGTTGTCACCCGGCTGTTCAGCAATTCGAAGCACGTGTCCATTTCTTTCTGGGTTGAGCAGGCGACGGAGCAATCGTCTATGTAGCGACAGTAGAGGACAGGCCGGCGATCCAAAGGGGTTTTTCAATTTTTTACATGTGGGCAAAGGCCAGCAGGGGTGCTAGCCGTTGACCCATAGCTAACCCCTGATCTGCTTAGAGTATCGCCCTGACCACCCAAATATAGAGCAGTCCAAGCACTCCTTGACCGACGTCATGACTTGGGTGACCGAAAGCCCATACATATTTATTGACCTCGCATGTGTATTCAAAAGCTCGTGGGTGGCCTGCATGGTGTCCTCGTTTGACACATTACTGCGAAGGGAGGTCACGTCAAATGATTCTATGACGTGGTTCCTTCTGAACAGGATCTCTCGCAGTTGTCAAGGAACTTCATGGTATTGCTGAGATGGGCAGAGATGAAAGTTAGCAACTGGGTCAACACGAGGCTTAACACCTAGGAAATTCTATCTGTGAGACCGCCTACATTGCTTATTATGGGACAAACTTGGAAGTCGAAGGGGTTGAGTGAGGACAGGGTGTTTGGTGAAAGTTTATGAGTTTTAACCAAGACATAGGGTACGGGGCAGACTGGGAAGTCACACCTTAAACGTGTGCTTGCTGTTTTACGCAGATCTGCAGTGCGTGCAATGTCCGACCAGTCCCTGTTCAAAAGGCGGTATTGCCTTTTATATAAAACAACTCAGAGAGACCTCCTAAAGAAACATTATTGCAATTGAGCGGTGAACAACACATTAGATTGATATAGCATATCGGTGTATCGGCCAACATTCTCCCAGCGGAATACCTTACCTGGACAGTGTATCCCGACGACATATGAAGGCACGCGTGTGAAGGGAGCCAAGTTGTGAACTAACGCCATATAATTTTAGAAGACCTTCAGACAGAATAGTCTATTTCGAATTCCCCACTTCTCCCCTTTGCTGATTCCCGATTTCGGCCCTGTCTTCCCGAAATCAGTCTTCCTTGCTGCCTGCATCCCTATCAAATACGAAAGCCCAAGTGCCCAAGTCCAATTTAACAATTTTCGCGAAGCCCTGCCCCCAAAGGACGGTGTCTGTACGTGATACCTAATATTACTGTTTCCAAATTGCTATCTGCATATCTTCCGAGTTTCAACGCCCCAGGCTCACATTAACTATTAGGTTGATGCATAATCATTGTGTATATTTTTCAGCAATTCTTACTATTTGGAAGCAGCGATAGAAATATCTAACAGAGACATGTTTAAATAATTGCTCCGAGCATATCCATTATCTACATCAAGCACTGCTTCCATTTGCTGGGCGGTCGGATTCCACAAGCGAAGGAGTTTCGAGTCTTGGAGGCGATCACGCCTTGACTTTGGCCGTCAAGCCATCCACTCCGTCGAAAGTTCTGCTCGTTAACCAATTTTTCAACGGGCGATCAACGTGATAGTCCATTGGATTTTCTGTTGGTGAATAGGGCGCTCATAGAAGCAGACTTCATTCCTTATCGGCTTTGGCTGACTGTTCCATCTACGAGATGTTCGTTGAGATCACGTCAGGAGTGGGCCGCCTTCCAACATTTCTCGAAGTAATAGAGCATGATGCGGCGTATATAAAGATGGCTTTTTAGACATATTTCTGTTGAATAAAGCGGGTAGATTATTTCTACAAAAATCTTGAATTTAAAATTTTAAATTTATCGAGAGAAAAAACCGCGAAAAAATCCGGCTAATTATGCATCAACCTAATATTTTCGCGCAAGTTTAGCGCCCAATGGGCGGAGTCTACACATGGCATCTACCATTAGTTTTCCTATCTTGCCACCTGCACCTCTACCGAATTTGACTCTCCTGGTCCAATTTAACAATCCTTGCGCAAGCCCAACCCCCAGTGGGCGGTGTTTACACTTGCGACCTGTCACTAGTTCTCCTATCTTGCCACCTCCACCTCTACCAAATTTCAATGCTCCAGGTGCAATTTAACAATTTTTGCGCAAACTCCGCCCTTAGTGGGCGAGGTCTGCACCTGTCTCGTGCCATGGACTGGTTTCATAGTCCACGATTTGACCCGCGAGCGATCGACCGACCGACCGACCGTTCGAGCGAGCGAGCGAGGGACAGGGTGACTACTCGTCCTGCGGTATTGTACCATGTTTCAGTTGTAAACAAGGAGCAAGCGCAGCCGCCGGTCGCTCGCTCGCTCGCGCGACAAAGCGTGAAGTATGGAAGCAGCCATTGGCGTCACCGTTTTGCCGCCTGTATGCCCTCTAAAATTGGACACTCTGGCCCCAGGAGAACAAGCGTTATATGTATATTTTGAGTGAACACAATTTTTGCTGACCCCCCGCTCCTAGTGGGCGGAGCTCAGCTTGGGTAACGTGTTCTCAGGTAGTTCGGCTCATTCCCCCTTGCTCCAACCTGGCCTAGGCTGTTTCAGTTCGTTCTCCAGAAGGCGCCATAGAAAATGGCTGCAAACTGACAAACAGACAGACAAGCATACCAATAAACAGATTTTGTGGTTCATATATGGAAAGGATTCCGCTCAACCTTTAGGTGATCGATTCCAGAGAGTTTTAGGCGGAATGGTTGAACCAGGCAGAGTGGCTGCTTTCATAGTCCGCCGGCTTTCGTGCGAGCCGAGGCAGTGCTAGGGGGAGAAGGGAGGCAGACAGTCGGCCAGCCCCTTCGAAGGGCTGTAAATAACGAGAGACAAGATCAAAGACCATTTGTTCAGGCCCTTGGTTGTTTGGTCTTTGGTCTTGTCTCTCGTTTTTTACAGCACTTTGAAGGGGCTGGCCGACTGTCTACCTTCCTCCTCCCCCCAAGCACTGCCTCGGCTCGCGCGGACTATGAAAGCAGCCAATGTATGCCACGGATGTGAAGACATTTGTACTACCTCGGCCATTTCGTAACACTGTGCGAGGCGTCCTCAGCTAGGTGTGAAACTCCGTGGCGAACTGAAACTGCTGCTCACATATCGTTATCTGGCCACTAAAAGACTGATAACTGAAAAGAGTAAAAGCAGTAAGAAAGTGAAGCGTCTAGAGAAGAATTTTCAACGAGAACAATTTCTAACGTTCCGTTCTTGAGCAGATTAAATTCTCCAAATTTAAAGTGGAAAATTCCGTATGATAGTGACCCGAAAATGAATACCATAAGAACTGAGACAGTCCTGCCCGATACGAATCGAGGAAGCCGAAGACGAAGCCCGCCGAGGAGTGCATTGACCTCAAGTTGTGCGGGAACTCAGTGATCGATCTAAAGTCCGCATACTCCTGAAATAAGTAGATATGAAGTTGCATAAGTAACTCTGCGAATCCTCAATGCGCTCAGTACTTTTCAGATTCCCAACATTTTCTCTGGGGAACCCTTCTCTTCTATAAATGCATATTCTCAGAACGACAACGTCGATTTTCGACTGGAACTACATACGTGAAGAAATCATGCACTAACTTGCCCTTCATCGAATATCCCGATAATCGGCTTTCAACCGTACTGAACAAATGCGAGACCAGGTGAGCTCTGTCGGTCTGTTTCAGGGGTACGTATAGGGTCAAGGGAAATGGAAAAATTCCTTAGCTTCACACTTATGAACTTTATTGCTTTATTCATCGTTACCTTCTGTAACGGTGCTAGGTAGGAAACGAACAGAGCTGTGGACTGGGCACTGACTTGACTAATAACAAAGCTACATGTAATGGATGTGGAATGCAGTACGTGGGAATGTCAACAAGAAAAGTAAAAACGAGGATAGGGGAACATATAAGTAACATACATAGCCGTAAACTAAGTACAACACTATACAATCGTTTCTTCGAATGTAGTAAAGGGATAGCAGTAGCAATATTGGATTCTATAGGGTCTAATAATAAAACATCTTTATTAGAAAAAGAATTGTCTTGGATTGAACTCCTGTCTGCTTATCGATTTGGATTGAGTAATAACATAATAGAATAACATAAACGGTTATGGTAGCACAAGTCGGGCCGCCCGCCTAACGCCGGGCTTCCCTCCTTCTTACGGGCTCGTCCGGCTACGCCGGGCGCTCCTCTTCCTGTGAGAAATTTGCTACGCGTAAATAACACTTCGGATTCTCTTCTTTCTTTGGATGCTCTACACCCTCAGTATTAGCTTCAAATTGTGAGCGATTTTTTCTGTAAGCCATCTTCGCTGTGTCCGAATAGAACACCGCATTACATCACAAAGGCGATCATTTAGAAAAAAAGTATTCAGACGCTTCATCGCGGCTGAGTCACTATGTTATCTACCATCAATGTTCCCAGCCAACTCCCTGTGCCTCCAAGTTTCAACGGACTGGGCCCGAACTAACAGTATTTATTCACGCCCAGCCCTTTGGGACAGAATTTAGTCTTGCAACCTATCATCAGTGTTCATATCCTGCCTCCTGTATTCCTAGTTTGGTCGGTCTAGGTCCATTGTCACATTTCTCTGCAAGCCCCGCCCCTGGAGGAGTTATGATTTTCCGCTCAAACTCCACCCGTTGTGGACAGAGTCCGGTCCTGCCACTAACCATAAGTGTTCCCATCCTGCCGCCTGTACTCATGCCAAATTTGAACTTTCTAGGTCCACAGGGACAGGAGTTATAAATTTCTGCCCAAACCCCGCCCCTTCTGGGCGAAGTCTGGTTCTGCCACCCACCATAAGTGTTCCCATCATGCCTCCTGATCTCCTACCAAATTTGAACGCTCTAGGTCCACGGGGACTGCAGTTATGATTTTCCGCACAAACCCCGCCCCCTGTGGTTGGAGTCCGGCCCCGCCACCCACCATAAGTGTTCTCATTCTGCTGCCTGTCCTCCTACCAAATTTGAACGCTCTACGTCCAAGTTTACGTTTTGCACACAAACCCCGCCCCTTCTGAGCGGAGTCTGGTTCCGCCATCCACCATAAGTGTTCTCATCATGCCTCCTGTTCTCCTACCAAATTTGAACGCTCTAGGTCCAAGTTTAAGTTTTCACACAAACTCCGCCCCTTGTGGGCGGAGCTCAACCCTGCTACCCATTATAAGCTTTTCCATCCTGTCTTGAGTGCTCCTACCAAAATTGAACGCTCTCGGTCCACGGGGACTGCAGTTATGATTTTACGCACAAGCCCCGCTCCCTGTGGGTGGAGTCCGGCTCCGCCACCCACCGTAAGTGTTCTCATCATGCCGCCTGTTCTCCTACCAAATTTGAACGCTCTAGCTCCACGGTGAGTGCAGTTATGATTTTTCCGCACAAACCCCGCCCCCTGTGGGTGGAGTCCGGCCCGCAACCCACCATGAGTGTTCTCATTATGCTGCCTGTCCTCCTACCAAGTTTGAGCGCTTTATTTCCACAGGGACAGGAGTTATGAATTTTGCCCAAACCCCGCCAATTGTGGGCGGAGCTCAATGCTGAACAGACACAGACACAGACAGACAAAGACAGACACAGACAGACAGACAGACAGACAGACAGACAGACACAGACAGACAGACAGACAGACAGACAGACAGACAGACAGACAGACAGACAGACAGACAGACAGACAGACAGACAGACAGACAGACAGACAGACAGACAGACAGACAGACAGACAGACAGACAGACAGACAGACAGACAGACAGACAGACAGACAGACAGACAGACAGACAGACAGACAGACAGACAGACAGACAGACAGACAGACAGACAGACAGACAGACAGACAGACAGACAGACAGACAGACAGACAGACAGGCTGACAGACAGACAGACAGACAGACAGACAAACAAACCAACAGACACACTTAGCGCGTTATATATAGTGGGATAAGTAATATCGATAACCCACTAATATGTAGGTCCTAATAACTGCTTAACGGTTTGGATTGGATAATAACATAATAGAATAACATTGAAGGTTATGGTAGCATAAGTAGTATCGATAAACCACTAACAGAGAAGAACAATTCTTCATTGTTCTCACTCAAAATTACTAAGGAAAGAAGTAATAGAGGAGTTCATAGTAACAAAAGAAAGAGCAAAAATTAAAATAGAAAATGTTATGGATGTACTGGTGAATAGAGGCGAGTTATCAAACTATAGTACTATAGACTGCTCAAAAGCCTGAGTAATCAAGAAATTGACAAATAAAGCATGAACTCTGTTTGTTTCCGGACTTCCTCAAATCAATAAAACATGAATCCGAGTTTTTGATGTTTTGTTCACTAGTTTATTTCAAATATAACACACAAATGGAAAATAGGATAATAAATTTCATAACATAGTGATCAGTTTATGCCAATAAGAATCATATATGATTGTGACCAGTCGGGTCGCCCGGCTTCCCTCCTTCTTATAATAGATTGTGATATTGGCAGACAGCTCGCTCCTTCTTTGAACAAATGATACATTTCAGAACACCAAATTCGATAGAGGAGCAATAGGGAACCAAATGATATTCGTGATGTGTCGATGCCTATGTCTTTGATTAGAAGTCGCTATCTGTCGCTGTTCACTTTGAAAATAACGATCCGTTGAAGGTTTAACTAGTAGGCAACCAAAGCTTTGAATGCTGCTCACAAATGTTGTCGAGTCATAATATTATAATACCATTATCAAATGTCTTTATGAATGTAGCTCCTTTTCTCTACGGTTACACCATTGTATGATAATCCTGGATTAGTAGCGGTCGGATGAGTTTTGCCAAGAGTGGTATCAAAGCAGAGAGAAACGTGATCCTTCATTGAATCGCAAACTTTGCTGGGTAGCGGTCATAAGCTAGAAGTGAACCGAATTTCACATGCCTCTTCTATCGTCAGCGTTCCCATCCTGCCTCCTCTACTCCTTGATTTTGCGCTCCAACTCCACGGGATAGAAGTCATGGATTTTCGTTCGGACTTTTAGTTCGCGAAGCCCCCTGTAAGGGAAGTCCGGCTCTACTATCCACCGTAATGTTCCCTTCCTGCCGTCTGCACTCCTGCCAAGCATGATGCCCTAGTGCCAAATTGACAATTTCGGCGCAAAACCCCGCCCCTTGTGGGTGAAGTCTAGTCCTCCAACCCACCATACATTTTTTCATCCTGCCTCCAGTAATCCTGCCAAGTTTAGACGCCCTAGGTCCACGTAGACGTAGAGTTATGAACTTGCGGCCCAAAATTTCTAACGCGCACGCGTCCCTCGTGTAGAAGTAGTTCGGTCCTGCCCCCGTACTCCTACCAGATTTGAATACTCTAGGTCTACGGGGACAGGAGTTATGAATTTCCGGTCGGGCACACACACTTTCACGCAACACACAGATTGGCGAATTATATAAAGTAGGATGATAAATTGTCAGCTAGAACAAGCAATTACAACAAGGTTTTGAAAAACCTTGACAAAGGAAAAGCTAGAGGAGGCGATTACATGTAGTTGTGTTTGCAATACTAGTTCTGTTGGGAAATATGCAAGTGAAGAAATTGGTCATGATTTAAACTTAATAAGAGAAAAGAGCTATGTTCCATGTTTGAAAAAGGAACAAAGTACAGGTTAGGCAGTGGCATTACAAGACGGGGAGTTAAAAACATTTACATGGATACTATGTTCAGAATTATCTCGTTTTTCCAAAACAACAATGAATTAAACGCATATGAGATGGGACTTCTTGGAAGGCATTTATACTCTTGCTATCATAAGAAATTTGAACAACTGCTAAACAAATCTAGCATCAGTGGTATGGGAGAATATATCCCTCGTAATTTGGCTGAATAGTATCAGAGTAAGCATGTCTTTTGTCCATCGGATAAAGGGGAGAATAACTACGAATGAAAGAAATGGGAATTATGTATAATGCGCTTGATATTACAGATACCTATGGGAACATTAATAATACGTATAAACTATAAACGTATAAACCAAAATAATACGTACTATAAAGAGTGTAATAATCAGTACTCATTGATGTTGAAAGGCAATTTTTTGCGCCCGTTATAAGCTCAATGTAACTCCAGAAGCGGGTTTACCAATAATTTATGCGCTTGTTACATAAAAATCCAGTCAATTTCAGATTCAAAACGGGTGCTCGTAACACTAGTACTAAACCTTTATTCAAGAATTTCATATTATCTTTGAGTTTCTGAGGGAACACTTCATTAAATACATTAATGTAGTACAGAGCAGAAACAGAAAGATAAAAACATATTGGTCTGTAAGTAATATAATATTAGTTATAAACTCAGTTCCGTTACCCATGATAGTCTTAAATTATATACTGCCGATTTCACTGATATGTTTACAAACTTAAATAATAATAAGTAATATAAGGGAATTATTGAACATTTGCTTCAAAATCAAATGGTAACAAGAACAATGATAGCCACCAATGAGTGCCATGTTTCCTATACAGATAATACAGAAATAATTAACATTAGCTACTAATATAGTTAGATGTATGTGTATATAATATATATACATCTCTTATTATAAAGCAGAAACTTGGTGTGTCGGTTTGTCGGTATGTCGGTATGTCGGTATTCGGTGTGTCCGTTCGCAAACGTTCATGATTACGATAAAAGCAGTGATCTAGAAAACCCATTCTCTCGATGAAACTCACATTCCCCTCTTTACATAGAAAGCAGTAAACGAATGGGTACGTTAATGGGGTGGAGTGAGTTCTGCGGAATGTTGTGAGTATATAGTGAAGCCAGCCAGTAATGCGACCCTGGAACTTCTTACTGACAGTGTACAAGGCTACCCCATTCATTTTTTCATTTTTTCTTGCTTCATTCACCGCCCTTCTCATTTCAGTATTTCCGTCTAATAACCCGCGGTAAGAATCCCCCTCACTTCTAAGGCAAAGTGGAAGCAATCGGCTGACCCGTCATTTTCTTTTCAGTTTATTTATCGCAGCGTAAGCGACACAACATATTGAGTTCCATTACGTACTGCACTGACCCCCTCCAGCATTTCTCCAAAGAGAAGTATCATCAACTAAGGATCTCAGGACCGCTCTTCTCTTTGTTAGCTCCACAGCGCTTTCTCTATCACTCATGAACCTAGACCAACATACCGGAAACAAATTTTGAATGGTTTTTATTATTGTCCTTGACTGTTGATAACACCACTATCAAGAGACCACTACCCATCCTGCTAATTTTCATATTTTGGTGGTTGAATTAGTTTTGTTGAAAGTGACATCTGAATGAAAAAAAAACGCTATAGCATTCATGAATGCAGATTTTGGTAATCTTTTGGCAAGGAACAGATTATCGGTAAATCTGACTATTGAGTTCTAACGGAAATTTCGGAACGGTGTGTACATCAAACATACGATTTTCAACACCGCCAGGTAAATGCCCATTGAAAATGGTGGTTTTTACATAACTGATTGTGTTGACTGAGATGCCCTCAGAAAGAGCATTTGGGTAGAGCGGTTGAAAGGGTTATCAGTTCTTCAGTTGATCCGGAATTTCCAAAAGATATGCTTCACGTGAGTAGCCCGAACGACCATCAACACAAAACTCGCCAGAGGAGATCAGATTCCTACAGAACTGAAGGCATCTCTGGCTCTGGCTAATCTATGTGGTGTGGTGAGGTGAGGAACTGACGCTCTCCGCAGAATTGAAATTTTGAAGAGGCTGCATCGGTAAATTTGGCAGTTGAGTTCGAGTGAAAATTTCGCAACGGTGTGTATGATTTTCGGAACATCCCCATTGAAAATGGTGGTTTAGACAGAACTTATTGTGTTGACTGTAAATGCTCCCAGAAAGAGCATTTGAGTATAGTTGTTGAAAGGATAATCAGTTCTTCAGTTGATCCAAAATTTTCAAGTGGTATGCCCCACGTGAATATCCCTAACGTCCATCAATGAATAATATCCAGTTATATCTGTGAATATCCGGCTCATACTGAATTATAACTTCTCATGTGAAACGGAGGTATCAAAGAAATACGCGTCGCATGATTATTATGGACCTGATGCCATTATACTTCTGTAAGGCATTCAAGGCTGTAAGGCTATTTTCGTTGGCAAGGTAAAGTAATGAATTTATCTCTGATGTGAAGCAATTCCGACCGTCTCACTAAGTCTGGCTCTTTTGAGTGGGTCAAAATTTTTGTAATGTATGAACAGTGGTCACAAAAATTCCTAGTCATAAAAAGTGTTAGTCATTATTAGACTGAAATAGTTATATTTTATATCGATCGAAAGGAAATGCTAGATTGTTTGTGCCAATCTATGTCTTTATTACATAAAAAGGTGGATGCCCGGCGTAGCCGGACATTACATAAGAAGGAGGAGAGCCCGGCGGTGGCTGGGCGATCCGACTGGTATAAATAAATAAATATATATATATACATATATAGGAATGAGCTTATTTGTTACAAGTATTCTATCAAGTATAATCTCAATAAAGTCACCAAATCGGTTAGAGGAACTATGTAAATTTTCCAGTAGTTATCCTACTATATTTAATTCGCTAAGAGTGTGTGTTGGTTTGTCGGTGTATTTGTTTGTGTGTGTGTGTGTGTCGGTGTGTGTATTTGAAATTCATAACTCCTGTTCCCGTGGATCTAAAGAGCTCAAATTTGGTAGGATTACAGCTTTTCGTATTAGCAGTCGAACCTCGGCATTTTAATAAGTGATGTAGGATATGACGGCATAGTAGGAACTCCGCCGGGACCGATAATACCTGAAGAGAGTGCATAAGGAGTCTAAGAGAGCATGAGCCACCTACCGATCAAAATCCTACGCTTTCAATGCTTAGGATGCTGCTTTGACTGTTCAGTACGTTTCATTCAAAAAGACGGAATGGTAGAGTAAGGTTTGTGGCTCATTGAATGATCCTCTTTGTTCAATGTTGTTTGCAACAAAGCTTAACAGTTAACAGCTCAACACTCCTAACTAATGATATCTCTGTAGAAAGAAAGATTCATTGATAACATCTGAAAATGGCGTTATCATCACTAGAAACGTATGTGAGTACCGCCCGAGGCTTTGGTTGCTTAACAGTTGAGTCTTTGGTGAGTATTCATTTTTAAGAAAGAGAGCAAAAAATTGACACTTTCAATCATAGGCGTAAGCACCGACATTCACTGAATAGCATTTGCACCACCTTGTTGGTCCTGTGTCAAAGTTCGTGTACAGGAAACTATTATTTATTCAAAGGAGTGGAGGGTTAGCCGATTACTACAACTCTGTCAAAAAAGGAGAGAAGCCCGACGTTAGCCGGCGAACCGACTGGTTAATAGTATACCTTACTTTTCATATGTATACTTTGTTTAACTGTATTGAACGATGCATTCCACCCATTCCCTTGTCCACTGACTCCTTACCACCGCTTTAGGAGAAAGTAAATGGTTGTTCGTCTGGTGAAATGACGAAGCGAGCCATTTTGCACTTCATTTTATTTATTGACACCTTATTACGTTTTTGGTATTATTTAGCAAGCTCCACTGATTGCATTTTGTTTATTGTATACCGGTGGCTGGCCACCACCAGTCATTGTAAAGGCCACATATGCATGCATTACGCCACTACGATTGTGTATGGAAGTCTAATGTGAGGCGCATCCTTCGGACGAGATTGATTAACGCCTAAGTCTTTATCCATTATCCTGGACTCTTATTCTCTACCTTACTTTGACATGAAAAGAACTGCGATTTATTTCCCGATTATCTTTCAAATCACACGCCATCGCTTGCGTGACGGAAACCGACATCAATTATCTGTGACCTGTCTCCGTGGAACTCCAACATTCTTGGCTCTTTATCACTCAGTAGTCTTTTACTGGGTCAGAAGCATCTTATATTAGGTTGAGTCATAAGTCCTCGGACAAATTGGCAATGATAATATTTATCTTACAATTTTTAAACGATAATAGCGAATCATTTGAAATATGCCCCATTGGCATCGATGGTCTTCTGCCAATGCTTGGGCAAATCGTAGATGCCCTTGCTTTAGAACGCTGGGAGCTGGCCCTTGGGGAACTGCACCAGTGCCATTTTGATGTCGTCGCGGGTTTGAAAGTCCTGACCATCCAGATCGCGTTGAAGATGGGGGAAAAGGTGGTAATCCGAGGGATCCAAGTCTGAGGAACGTGGCTGGTGTGGTAAACTTGTCCTGCCGAAATTCGTCAGTTCAGTTTTTGTCGTTCTTGCAATGTGAGGGCGAGCGTTGTCGTGCTGGAAGTAAACTTTGTGCTGCTGTGGACGTGTAGCTTCGGGATTCGCCTTCAAATTCCTCAGTTGCGTAATGTAGACGTGTGCGGTCACTGTGCATCCTTCGTTTAGGAGCTCCCATTATTCGACACGGAGAGCGCTCCACCAGAATCAGAGCATAACCTCCTTGGCGTGTACGTTGGGTTTGGGGGAGTTCTCTGCATCCGCACCTTTGTCAATCCATTGAACACGCCGGTGAACGTTAGAGTAGAGGTTCGACTTCGCACCCCTGGTGACTAGGTACTCGAGCCACGTGTGGTGTCCCTGAGCGTGAGGAGAGAAGGTGCCATGTCGTCGCGGCGGTCTATGTCATACTGCTTCAAAGCATGAGGCATCTATGGACTGACCTTTCGCACCTTGTCGATTGACTTCAATCCACGAAAAACTGTGGAATGATTCCCCAAGGGTGGCTGCCAGTTCACGAGTAGTTTGATGCGGATCGGCTTATGCCTGGCTTCGCAGCACCTTCAAATCCAACTCCATTGAGCGTCCCGGACGGTCTTCATTTTCGATGGAAAGGTCGCCCGATGCGAAGTTCTAGTGTCACTTGTAAGTTGTACACCTCCTGCTTGTGAACGTCCTTCATAGCTCTACCGATTGCCGCGGGTTCATGGCCCGATAAAAAAATAAATATGATGGTGTTGCAGACATGGAGTTGCGACGGCTTGAAATCATGAGGCATAGTTGCTGGAAAGAAAACAGTTAGGTGCCTTCTCCAGTATGCGTTTGGAAGAGCTTCCCATGCTCTATCTAACAATGCCTCGCGCGTTCATTTTCGTCACCTCCTGCAAGAGTTATGATCGCTAGAAGTCATCACTATCATTTTGTCCGAGGACTTATGACTCAACCTAATATAATACACCGGGACGGGTTTCCTTTTTCACCGCCAGTGTCGAACCATATTCCGCATGTACCCTATCTGCTAGAGAATGCTGTAGGTGGAGTGAATGCAATAACATATTGTGCAGTTGCAAAGCTGATGTTTGGAAACCGAAATATGATAGCACCATTGAAGTGCGCGTGGTTTTGATGCTTCATTCCACTCTTTTCTGAATGTACGAACAGACGGAATCATGTACTTAATGCGCTGGACTACCTGTGGGCGGCTAGGTCCTCTTATAAAGACTCGAACGTAAGAGAGGCACTTCTTCTCTTCGACCAGTTCCTCTGAGTAAATTATGGTATAGAATAGTATTCGAAATTCCTAAAGGCAGATTGAGACTCTGAATAGAGTATACATTCGACGCGTTAATATGAAGCCTTTTCAGGACCATCGACGACATACAATACCAAGTAAGGGTGTGCAATTCAGGAGACAATTGTAATATAGCCTGCTCGACACAAGAACGTGAGTCAACGAAGGATAATGAATAAGCCACTTCGACAAAGGCTATTACAGAACAACTCATGTCATGTTATCAGTGCGAAACCGATCAAGCTGACTGCAACACGGGTTCCTGTCAAGGCAAATACTGTTTGTTCAGTGAGTCTAATTTATTCATCTGATGGACATTGTAGGTATATATGGACAAGAAAGTTCAAAATGTTAAGGAGCTAGCCAGTTTAAAAAATGCTTTCGGAAGTTCTGTTACCAAGAACAGCCTTCGTTGTCTGTTTAACGCGTGGAAAAGTTAAAGCGATAGAAGTAAGCGTCATGGCATGGTTCAGCGGCCCCTTCGCCTTGCCAAGGTTGAGGCATTTAGATCTGAACGCTACTACAATTCGAAAGTAGAATTTAAATAATATTAGTGAAAGAATACGGATCACATAACGAATGTAGAACGAGGATTTGATTCCATATCTGCCTCCCTACTTAGAAGCCTGAGCTCTCATTTGGAGGCCTTAAAAGCATCGAACTCGTTACCGTTCCCAGGCCTAATCGCTTTTTTCTTCAGCTAGAATTCAGTCGTCTACGAATTTCCACGTGAAAAAGGCCTGCACCAACACCGTCAACCTCCTTTACGAAGACAACGTACAATACAGTTCGTTTGGTAACTGCGAGTACAGGTCAGTACGCGCAATCTACCTAGAAGGTCCTGCACGGAATACCTAGTATTTCAGGCAAGTTAACGCTGTCAACTATGACTTCAAACTGTGCAATTCTTCATCGTACTGCAATACAGCCTGTCCATTAGGACCATTTTCGTCGCTGATCTCTTCGTCCCATTCAGCCTTATTCCAACTAATGCCACTGTTGCTTATATTGCTGATTTTTTCTAGGAGGATCTGAATCCGCAGTGAATTTTCGAAAAACACTTCGGATATATATTACTGGGATTTATATGTCGATTAGGAAATTAGTGTATTTTTATTCAATGTGTATCGCATTGACGGCATACCGTGCGAGTTCAAGGCAGGAACTCCTGAAAGGTTGCATTTGGTAAGAGTACAGCAAAAAATTGCAACACCAAAGGAACTTACATTGTTTTCTCACGAGATAGACGCTACGAGTGTCGGACCCTACAGGGGGTAAAGGTTTTTGAGACGTTGACGGACCAGACGTACCACCCTGAAGTGTACTTCTCATTTTCTCATTTATTCTCATTCCCCCCCTTACAATTTCATTCAATATAACTTCATCGGCGAACAGTTGTAACTTAGCAATTTACACGATTGATTGAATAGAACAGGACTCCTTTCCCGTGGAGGGGTTGCTGTTCTTTGTGTTGCCTCCACTTTCTTTCATCTATAGCATTTTTTAGCCTTAACTTAGTTAGTTTAGGCCAAGACTTCTCTGACCATGTTTTGCCATCTCTTCTATGGGGCTTTTCTTGAATGCTCTCGAAGCTCGAATACCATCGCCTAGCTTAGAGTTTTGTGGCCTTCTCAGTACGCATCCATACATACTATCACATGCCCTGCTATATTATCTTCAGTTGAACAGCAGCTGTGACTGTGCAGACGTCCTTGTTTCTAATTTGTTCAATCGTGTCCAGCCGCGGGCTCATCTGAGCATCCCCATCTCCGCGAATTGATGTTGTCTTTCATAATTTTTACTTACGGGTCAGTACTCGCTAAAATAAAGCATCGTAGCCTCGTCAGTGTTCGGTGCATCTTTCCTTGTGCCTCGTTGAGCACCTTTGGTCGTAGAGGATGTCAATGAGATTCTTGTACTTCATCCGCGTTTATTCGGGCCTGTACAGCCTTGCCCACGCCACCATTGGCTAGGTCTCTCCAAGTATGGAAGTATAATGAATGAAAAGGGATGTCCTAGGTAATTGGCTTCAATTCAAATCTCTGGCTTGTAAAGCCAGATTGCTTATCTGTGCTGTGTTGTGTCCTTTAGTGGTAGAAGAGTAGGAGGAGTTGTTGAAAGCCATGAACGGGCAGATCAGTTCTACACAAAATCACATAGTCTTCTGGCATCACAGGTGCACCTTCGCGTTAAGATTGGCGGTCCTAGAACGACTTGGCGTACGGGTCATCCTGAAGGAAGTGCGGTCATCCTTTCTCCCAGTGCGTCACGGGGCGAATTTGATTGCCGTGGCACTTCCAAATGGATCCTTGAACTGTTACGCCGTATAGCGTACGCCATGTCGTCGTAGGACGCGTCCGGGAGACCATCTGGGTTGTCCGGAGCGGAGTGGCAAGGCTAGACCATTTGATTTTGAGCTCTTTGACTTGACGACATGTCGTCGGTTAGCTTGCATCTCCATGAAGATGTCTGGCCTAGCTTCTGGCGCGTGGCTTAGCTTTAGCAGATCCAGCATGCTGCGGAGGCGCCGACCGATGAAGTTAGCGGGGGATCGTTCATTGGGTGATGCGGTGCACCGCGTGTTTCTGTAGGTGAAGAGAAATGGCGCGGAGCATCGACGGCCGGTCCATTGTCTTTGATCTTTCCGTTTGAGCGCTTGAATGTGATGACAAAGCGTTCATTTTGTCCAGTAGACGGGAGATAAAGGCAAGGACCGAACGTGCCTGATCCCGTTGTTCCGGTGTAAATCCTGGATCCAGCGGAGGTGAATTGAGTTCCGTTATCTGAGACAATGGTCTGCAGAATTCCAAAATGAGCGAGTGAATGTGGAAGCATTGCAGGACTGGTGGTGAAAATCATTGGGATGATCTCGAGCTGGTGTAGAAAGTGTCGACCACCACCAGATAGGAATTCC
Source organism: Haemonchus contortus (assembly GCA_000469685.2). Classification (NCBI taxonomy): domain Eukaryota; kingdom Metazoa; phylum Nematoda; class Chromadorea; order Rhabditida; family Trichostrongylidae; genus Haemonchus; species Haemonchus contortus. The sequence continues at coordinate 46,786,890 of LS997563.1, read as the reverse complement.
CTTAATTTGGCCAGCGAAATCGATATGGATTCGGCTCTTTGGCGCATCTGGGCGAGACCACGAACAGATTGTATTCTTGACGGTTTTGCGGCAAGCGGCGCAGGTGCAAATGAGCTTCTGAAAGTCTGAAAGTCTTTCTGATCTTCGTCCAGAATGCGTGGTTGCGAACGAGGGCATCCATTCCGTTCATTCCTCAACGTTCCTCGTGGAAAGCTTTTATAACAGTCTGTAAAGTACAGACGGGACGATGATGTAGGCAGAGTAGGCATTCTTATTGCATTGGAAGGTCGTTGTGCAGGCGGGCATGATGGGCAGCGGGAGCGATGACTTTTTCAGCCAGTTGTTGTGAACGACGCATGGTCCAGAACTTGACCTGGGCAGCCGTCCTCAGCGAGCGCATGTGCTACACCTTCGGCAGTGACAGATAGACGGCTGACATTGTCGCAGATTGCGTTGACGTTTCTGGCCAGTTAGGTGGCAACGACGTCTTCTTCCGGTGGCGACTGAGCGGAAGTGAGGCGAGAGGGTGGGGTACGGGAATGCCGGTGTGGTCGCACCTTATCAAGCTCGCCGGCGCGAGTCGCGAGCGAACCAAGGCGCGAAGTGACCCTGATTAGGTAAGAAGATTCCGCGGTAACTATGCTGTCCGCACTCGCTACTAATCGAGTCAAAACTTGTCAACTAAAGAGGATAATCACAGGTAAAAAAAGGAGTTTCTATTTGAAAACGAGTTTTCTGCAACGAAAAGTCCCAATATCAACTCCGACAAATTTGAGAAATTTATTTCCATACATAATAAATGAATTCAATATATTTCTATTTCAAACCTTCACAGAAGCTATGCATGTCTCTATATTCGTATAATATTGGTACTGTTCTTCATTGAGAGGTCACTGAACGCCCTACGGCTCACCATTCAGGCCATTTCACAGTTTTTACGGCTTGTAGCAAGACTTAAAGCTAAGTCAGCTTCTTGAAGAGAGGTCATGGAAGACTATTTAACCAGATGGGTCAGTGTACAAATACCCATGCTTACTTATAAGATATCACCATGCATTCTAGAGACGCCCTGTTCCGTTTCAACAGCAAGGAGCAGGCCGTCAGCAAATACAAGAGTTTTGAATAAAGATGTCCTGAATAACAAACAAAGCTATCTGAGTTTTCCCTTATAAACTCAGGTTTTATTTTAGGTATTCTTATTATGCAGGAATTTAACCATTTTATCATATCCCAGAAACTTTAATTACAAAGTATAATGAACTTATTTATTATGCTTGGAAATAAAACTATCAAAACTTTTGGAATTGATATTGGAACTTCTCTCGAAAAACTCATCTTTTCAGACTAAAACACCACTTTTTTGACTGTCATTATCCTTTTAGTTGACAAGTTTTAACTCGTTTAGTAACGAGTGCGGGCAGCATCATTACCGCGGAGTCTTCTCACCTAATCAGAGTCACTTCGCGCCTATGGGCGAGGCGAGCTTGATTAGGTGCGATCGCACCAATATTCGCACACCCTAGAGGGTGCGTCGGCCTATTCGAAGCTGGTAGTGCTTCGATACTCGATATCAAAGTCGTACGCGCAGTGTGAGCCTCCTCCAGCGTTGTAGGCGGTTTGTCGAGTATGCAGAGACTCCTTTCTTCGATCCTCAAACGGTCAAGAGTGGATTACGGACCTTGGGAAGGGTAAGGTGACGTCCATAAATGTAGCGGTGAAATCTGCGGACAGCGTAGATAAGTGAAATTCTTCCTTGACTGTTCCTATTCCATAGTCTGAAGCGTCGAGCCCGACGATGGCAGATTCAGTTTGTAATAGTTCAGGAGCAGGATAGAAGCGAGCACTTCTCGGCGCGTCCGAAAGCGGCCTCCCATTCGGAGTTTCAATTTAACCAAGCATCCCTCCTAAGCGATACGTCATGAGGAATGACCGGACCTGAACATATCCTTCAGTTTTAGTCTCTGTGTAATGGCATCGGCTTTCTTGGGAAAGTGTGAGCGTCCGGCAGCGGACGTTCCCGAGGTGGGTCACCAGGTCATCACGAAGTGGCACTTGTCGGTACGACGCGGAATCCGCATGCGGTTACTCTTGGGAAGAGGGCTTATAGGTTGGCGTTGTGCTCAGAGAGTGTGCGGCCGGTGATGAAGGCGTCGTCGAGGTAGGCAGCAACGCTGTTGGCTCCAGAGATCATCTTGTCGATAATCTGCTAGAGGATGCGAGCTACTTCTTCGACTACGAACGGAAAGCGATTGTAGCGATAACTCTCCGATGCACGTTGGTTGTGAGCTCCTTGGGGTCGTCGTCGCTCCGACTTGGTAGGTAGTCGTCGTTGAAGTCGATCTTAGGTAAGACAGTTACGCTGTTGAACTTGGTGAATATGTCCTCTGCGGTGGACAGTGAGTGCCACTACAGCAGCATTGCATCGCTGAGTGTCGTCGAGAGATCGGCACGAAGTTGGATAGGTCCATTGGCTTTTCTCATAGCGACGATTGGTCCGGCCCATCGGAGCATCGGCCTCGAGGTAAAGCGTCGCCTTGATGCTGGTACAGCGTCCAAGTCCCGGCTAGAGGACATCGGTGAAGTGGTGCTAAGCTTGGAGATCGTTTTGTCTCGGATTACGTCGTAGTCGAGCGTCTGTACCTTTTTGATGTTGAATCTATTCAAGACAGATTTGCTCGATGCATGTAATGCCAAGAAAGGCTGCTTTCATAGTCCGCAGGCAGGCGCGCTGGCGCGCGCGCAGGCAGGCGCGCAGGCAGTGCTAGGGGGGAGGAGGGAGGCAGACAGTGTAAGGCAAGCAGTCCACGACCCTTCGAGGGGTTGAAAACAAACAACCTTATGAAAGCAGCCAAAGTCGTTGTCGGAGACGTACCAGACACCTTACGCAGAATGAGCCTTTCCTTAGTTGTCCACTACCACGAAAGTAGGCTCAGAACTTCTGTGAATTGGCAATGATACACCGTTGGCTCCCTTGACCATGTCAGAAAATTTCGTAGACGCAAGCTTCCAAATCGCATCCAGGTTGGAGGAGAGATGTCGGCGTCGACGTCCAACTGGAGGCGAGTGGGGTGTCCATTGTTGCGAGCCTCCAGGTATTTTGAACATCTCCGATTGTCCGGTGGTACCATATGCGCAGTAACAATTGCTCGGTGCGACGTCGTGGCTCTATGCTTGACTATTGAGCGGCACTGGTAGCGTTGCGACTTTGTGGGCAATCTTTCCTCCAGTGTTGCTGTTGGCAGATTGGGCACGGTGATGGCGGAAGTTGAGAATTACTCGCGGTGTGAAGGCGTTGTTTCTCCCTCTTTTGGGCGGTGGGTGAGAATAGATGGTGAATTAGCGTCTTCAACGATTTTGGAGTCCTCTTTGACTGACTTCCATGCGTGGTACTCCTTGACTAGGTCGTCGACAGTATTCTTCTCGTATTCGCCCAGCTTGCGAAGGAGTTTAAGCAGTAATCGGTTGATGTGGCGAGCAGACCGGTTGTTGCTTGTAGCGTCTAGGCACGAAGGCGAGCAAGCGTGTCAGCCTTGCTTCGTCCATCCTTCGATAGTCGACCACGATGACGCCCTTGTGCCGATTGAACCGTGGATCGAAGCAGACGTCTGGTCAGCAAAGTAGGGAAATTTTTCGATTCTCGTTGAGATCCGGTCGAATACGGCCTCTTGCGGTGCGACTGTAGGCGTTGTCATCTTCTGAAGCAGGTCGACGAGGGGCTTGTGTTGACTGGCCATCATCTGCAGCAGATGGTTGGTTGGATAGTCTCCAGGCATACCGGCCATGGCGGTACAATCCTCGCCGTCGTGATCCTGATCGCCAGTTGTTGTGTCCTTGAGTGATCGAGAAGGGCAGGAAGAGCTGTTGGAAGCCATGAATGAATGCTACAGCGAAGTTACAATTTGTTAGGTTGAGTCATAAGTCCTCGGACGAAGTGTTAGTGATGGCTTCTAGGGATCATAACTCGGGAAAGGGGAGACGGAAATGGACATGCGTGACATTGTTGGATAGAGTATGAAAAGCACTTCAAAAACAATCTAACGAACACACCCAACTGTTTCCTTTCCTGCAACCATCCCCCATGATTTCAAGCCTTCGCAACTCCACCTCTGCGACTTTATCCTATTTCTTTTTTTTATCTGGCTAAGAAAACGCGGAGATCGATAGACGTATTAAGGGAGTTTACAAGAACAGTGCTTCTGCTGGATGCACAATTTCCAAGTGGCACACGAAGTTCATCTCGGACGACCATTCTATCGAAAATGAAGACCATCTGGAACGCTCAATGGAGTTGGATTTGGAGGTGCTGCGGAGCCAGGTGGGAGCCGATAAGTATCAAACTACTCTCGAACTGGCAGTCACCCTTGGAGAGTCAGTCCACAATTATTCGTGGATTGAAGTCAATCGGCAAGGTGCGAAAGCTCGGTCGATGGGTGCCTCATGCTTTGAAGCAGTATGACATGGATTTTCGCGCCGACATGGCACTTTCTCTCCTCACACTCAAGCGCAGGAGACGGTCAGGTGTACTCGCTAGTATGTATTTGGAAGAGCTTTTGGTACTCTATCTAGCGATGCCTCGCTAGTCCATTTTCGTCACTTCTTTCCCAAGTTATGATCTCCAGAATTCATTACTATCACTTTGTCCGAGGACTTATGACTCTTCCTAATATATCGCTCCGGCCCACCAGTTCTTCTGTTCAAACCGGGCAGATCAGTTATATACAAAATCATGGCATGTGATTATAGGTGCTCTAACATACAGTAATTTGCTGGACCAGCTAACTCAAATGTTTGTTTTTGGATACGCTCGGTAGCACTTAAACAGCATTTAGTAGAGGAGCATGACAACCTAATCAATCGTCCCGGTACGCACACGGTGTGTGCCATCGTATGCCGATTTTTAGGCTCAATTTCATAGTTACCCCTATCAAGTTGTCATCAAGTCATTGTTCACTGAAGCTATGTTAGTGGTACCAAGAAAAAGTGAGGCAGATAACATAGGAACCATTTATGAGAACCTATTTTTCCAAAGCAGGTGTCAATTAAGGTGTGGTGGAAGTGATCACGCCCATACTCATCTTTTCGATCTTTTGCAGTCGAAGGTATACTCAAATTCCAAATTAGGCGTTTCATTTTCGAAGCTTTAATGTGAGATTCCACATTAGTTGGGCATTAAGACATTGGAAGGATCTTATAAGTAAAAATGCTGTTGGCCAACTCACGACATTGACAAACGTGCTGCTCACACCTTTCCCTTGGTATTTATATGCCTTAAAAAATCTGATTTTCGATGAATCGCAATTAGAATCACAAGTTGTAAAACACGAAATTCGGAAGAAATTTGTTTTCATTCGAGTATTGCTTCATAGTACTGCGAATTCACATAGTATGATTGGTAATTGCGATGTTTCTTAGTTTTATTGCCATATATCGTGAATTCGAATATGTATAAGAGCAAAACTCACGGAAGGTCCTCCCGCACCCGTAGGGGCTGCGGAAGGTCCTCCAGCACCCGTAGGGGCTGCGGAAGGTCCTCCAGCACCTGTAGGAGCTTCCATATCCTTAATGTAACGATTTTTTGAAACTTTTCGAATGGACCTGCGGGTCGAAGAGACCCTCTTTAAAAAGTGGGGTAACGATGTTTGAACCTACTTTTCTCAAAAAATGGCTTCGCGTATCTCTAGCTCCATCTCCAAGTGCGGTTGAGTAAACTTCTCCAATAGTAAGTGGTTGGCAAGCTTGCATTTCAGCTCTCTCCTATAAATCGATAAACGTTCAGGTGAAATCAGCGATCACGACGTTGAGCCCACAGACCTTTTGAATTTGCGTGACAGTCTTCCCCTCAACCTGTGCCTGGACCAAAATATTAGCTTTTTCGATTTGAGGCTGGTACTGTTTATCCTGATTTTCGCTTCTGAACTTTGTTTTGAATTCTTTTTCATATTCTATCGTTCTTCTGAGAACTCATGATTTTCAACAAATACACAACCTTAGCACTAAGTTGATCAGTATTGTTATGATAAGTGAGCACGTTGGCGAGTTAGCAGGGGTCTGGAGGGGGACAAAACGAAGACGTAGTCAAACACGTTCCTCACAGTGATCCGACTGCGTGTTCTGGCCCCATGGGCTAGGGTGTGGATTCTTGTACCTGAACGGCGTGCCGCGCTCGCTGCATCCTTTCGCGCGCGGTACTGGGTTATAGAGGGGAGATTCGAGTTTCCAGTTGGAGAATGCGGTATGCGCCGTGAGAACACTGCCGCTGGCGGTGGAAATTCGTGAAGAAACACAGCTACCCAGTTGTCTGATTAAAAGAGATTTTTCCTATCGTATTGTGACAGGATAAAACTAGGTATTGAAATCAGAAGCTGAGATTTTGTAATATGCTGGGTGTTCTGCGTCTATCGTACTTTATTTTATCATCATGTTAGTATTGAACCGGGCAGCCGTACAGAGGAATGCTGAGCATGAACTCAGTGGAGGGTTCTCCCTCAAATGTGGAAATCATCATAGATTGGTGTTTTTATGAGGTAGTCACAAAGAATAACAAATTCAGCCATATTACACACTTTGCAATAGCTGGAAGAGTGTCTTTCACGTTACCGCTTGCGGCTGCTTCATCTTTGACGAATATCGGCTCGCAGTAATTACCCTAGAATGCAAATTACTCATCGAAGTAGGCTAAATATTGCCTACTTTTCTTCTAATAAAGAACATAAACAGAGCACACCTGTAAAAGAGTACCGACGACTTTCTGATTAGGGCCTACGGCTTGACTGCAGTGTATGACTATATATGTACCGGTGGCTTTATCCTCAACCACTTTACCTATCACACATCCCGGTACTACTTTATCAGTAGGTGTTGTCGGTACACATTCGGCGTCTGAAAGTTAGTTAATTGGGAGTCTAAGGAGTAGTGCATTCAGGGAGCTCCGCTAAACTCGTTTAGAGCTCGATTTAGCAAGAAAGGTTGTAAGTTATGTCACACATATGATTTTTGGTAAAAATCAATACTGCTCAATGAGCGCTTCAATGCGTATGCAACAAAGGCCTTACAATATACAACTCGGCGATATTAGTTTTCGAAACGAATCCATCATCAATTATCTGGCGACTGAAGAGTGGAAGGCTGGTTTGCCTAGCCACATTCAGGTATCCAGCCATACGTACCGGATGACAATTCCCTGTCGTGGTTGAAATAACGAAAATGTTGAATTTAAGTGCGAAGCGAGGCAAAAAGGCGCCATGCGTTTCCTCGGTACTACTTTGCATTGCTTCTTAACTGTGAAGAATTCAATGAGTGCAGCGGGTAACAGATCAACTATTTCACTTTATTGTCGCAGAAGGCAGTACATCTCGGGAAGCAATAAGTAGACGGGCGATCTCATGACCGATTCTTGAGGTTATTGCCATCTTAGCTGAAGTTCATGATCCCACTACTGTTCCGTTTTCGATTATGTAAGCATTGATTTGAACATCCTCACTCCCTTTACTCTCTTGACAGATTACCCAAAGGATAAAATTTTGAAGAATAAAATCTTGGGGCGTTAATCAATCTCGTTTGAAGGACGCGCCCCCGCACGCGGCTTACACTCAGGATCGTAGTGACGTTTTGAATACGTATATGGCCTATACAATGGCTTACAGTGGCCAGCCAATGTACAAGTTAGTGCTTCCATCCTCCCAGACGAGCCTGGTACCAACTAACCGGCACCGGAGGAATGCAAGGCTTGGTGGGCCTGCGGATATCGATCCGGGATTCGAAACGTTTCATGCGTGTTTGGAGGACGTCACTTGCCACTACACCGATTCCGTACCGACAGATTGCTGAAAGGCCACCACTATGTTGAATGGGAATTCGGGTATATAGCGCACCCCTTCCGAAAGACTGATGAAAGTGGAGCAGTATGCCTCCACCATGGAATTCCAGAGTCGATATCTCTCCTAGAATTGCAGCTTTGACTTCGCTATAACTTCCTTTATTAACTGAAGACCACTTAGTTTCTGCACAATCTTCTCGATACTTTCAGTTCAGAAACCCAACTCAGACAAGAAAAAACAGTCTTTTCGCAAAGAAGCAGGAGAAAACTTACTATCTTTGGCGCCAACGGTTTGTCCTCCTGATTGGGCTAACACTACGACACCTTCGTTGTTCTTCACCAACACCCCCACTGTTGCACATTTGTCCTGATGACGATTAATTTCATGGAGCAGACCACAGCGACGAAGAAATTTCACATCCTTCGGAATAACTTCATATTTCGTACCTTCGGGACGGTTTTGGAATCTGTGATTAGGATCAACACTGGCATGCCCTTCTCGTTCACCTCCACTTCGCACGGGGGGAAAACTGCAACAAGCATTTGAAAATAGAGGCAGTTCTGAAATGTCATACAAGAAGATCACCGGTCTCTCCTATCTTTTTTTGCAAGTTCTTATCGACTCCCGTGACGGTTACATTTTGTGGATTACCCTTGGAGTCTGGCTGAAAATTCATATGATATTTACTGTTTACGTGGAATTTACTTTAACTGTTGCATTCCAGCGGACCTGACATTGTTTATCCGCATAGAAAATCGATTCACCATGGGGGCCACCGACAAGTGTTCCCCTTGTATAGTTTTTGAATTTCGGCTGGCCATCTTTGCCTTTCTCAATCTTATCCTCAGGGATGAATTGTGGCGTTTCTGAATCGAATCTGGCTTAAAGATGAAATAAATGAATCATCAACTAACTAAGCGACCGTGAGCTCCTTTGACGAGTATTCCTTTCATTGGTTTGTCGACCTTCTTTCTTGGACCGACTTCTTCTCCTTGCACTTTTTCGATATCTATTAACACAGCAACACCAGCGGGACCCTGGACGATTTCAACTTGTTGATGATTTCACCTTTGATAACGAGGTGTCTTACCACCACGGCAACTTTATCGGGAGTGATTGCTCCATCGATGGCTTTGTCTTCATCGCATTCAGAATCAGCTGCATGACGCAGTTCCACCACTTTCCTTCGAAAGAACATTGAAAATTTTTCTCTAAACGTTATTGAGGAATTCTCACTTTCTGTCACTGTCGTCATCCTTTACCATCTTCCCTTCTTTTCCTTCCTTCTTTTGCTTCTCTTTCTTCGCTTTCCTCCTCGCTCTGCGTTCTTGTCTGTGCTTCTTGCAACGCTTCTTCTTCCCATTCATAAGGCGAACACATCCGCATGGAGGAGGATCCATCATTATCTATAGACCGTCCGGTAGAGAGCTCCTGATTATCTCGTAGTAATGGTAACCAGGCAACATACCACTACAAAATCTTGGTCTCCGACTTTCAAGTTATGCATAGTAGCAGATCTTTCTATAGCATCCAAGTTTTTAGGCAGCTGACCTTCAGACTGTAGTCTAGCCAGTTCCTCTATAGCAAAATTCTTTAATTGTTTTCGTAACAATGTTGGTTTAGAAGTAGCTAGCCTTTTGTCAGAGGGGTGCCAGGCGTGGCTTCGATGGCCTCCTTCGTTGGCATAAGACACACATTGAAGTTTTGGTTACTGTTAGTCTGTGATTGCGCACTTTCCTGGGAATGCATAATTTTAGACTAGGAAAAAACAGATTGTGTTCCCTGTGTTCCCGCAATAAGGTCTTGCTCATTGGTGCAGAAGAGAGACTAAGGAGCGCCTAATTCCATAGCCAAAAGACTTCCGAAATTTCCAGTGGTTGCACCATACCCGTCGTAGCCTAATTATTGGAGAACAGTACGCATATCGATGTGTTTCCATTATGGTGGTTTGTTTTCAGAGAGGCGGTTCGCACGAGGGAATAGCCTGTAGAAACTAGGTTTCTATCCCTTGTCTGAGTCTGAGAATATTAGAGTCATTATTGGAATCCGATTGACCAACTCCTTTTCCATTTCAGCTTTTCCCATAATGTCAGCATTCCATTCATCCTTGCTCCCCTATTCCTGAGCTTAGGCCAAAAATTCCATTCTAGGCTTAGAATAGCTTTAACGGGTATTTGTTCTTGATCAGTATGGGATGTCATCTTAGCCATGCAGTGGAGAAGTTTTGAAGATCCAGTTGATGATAACGGTAATTGAATCAAAACCGTATAATTCAGATTTTGAAGTCCCGTAAGCGTGTGATACAGCACCCCGATGCACCAATCAACCCGTGAGCCTCGCCTAGAGTACCTTTTTGGGGGGACGCACGATTCGTGCGATTCTGGGTGCCGCGGCAAATTGCGCGGCGAAATTCAAAGCTGTTCTGATGCCTTTAGCGCCTGTTATTGGGGCCCAATTTAGAAATAAAGTGGATCAGTAGTATCAGCTGGCCTACTAATCTGTTCTACTCTAACTTTGTACCCCAATAAAAGGCGCCAGAGTCGTTCGAATCATCATGAATTTCGCCGCGCACTTTGCCGCGCGCACCCAGAATCGCACGAATCGGTACACACCCACCTTTTTGTTGCGTCGAATATGTCATGGGTGTTTCGAGGCACTCGAATGTCTCCGGATTATTGTGCAACCCTTCACGTGACTTTAAAATCCAGAGATATCGGAACCCGCTCCTAAGTACCCTCCTAAGCACCTCGACACGTGAAACACAACATCACACTGTTAGTATATCAAGGAATGAAGTCAGTGTTACGTATCAGTCCTTGTCTGAGTATTAGCATTGTATCAAAGACGAAAAAGAAGATGGGCATCCGCTATCTGTGCGCTTTCACGCGGTTTCAACCAGGGAAATGTAGATGTTAAACTAAGCCTCAGGAGGGTAGAAGCATCTAAGTGGGTAACAGATAACAGTTTTCTGCGCTTATATGCGTGAATAAACATGGCGGATGTTTCATGTGCATCCACATGCCCCTGGTTAATTGGTTTTTGATCTTGTTCTTCTTTGTTTTCAACCCCTCGACCGACCGTCTGCCGCCCTCCTCCCCCCTAGTACTGCCTCGTGCACGCCAGCCGGGCGGCCGGCGGACTATGAAAGCAGCCAATGTGTTGTTCCGCTTTAAAGGAATCTAATGTGGACGGAGAAAGATGAAGCCTTCTCCATCCACATTAGTTACCTTTGAAGCGGAACAACACGTTGCTATTTTCATGATTCAGTACTATAGTGGTGCCACAAAATCTCAGGAAAGAACATATCATTGGACCCAGTTTTCCGTGCGGAAAGCTAAAAAGCTGCCCACCCTGGTGCTCCTTCCCTTCTAAGTCTCAGTTAAAAACCTGCATGTCGCTGGTGTAACAGGAATAGCACGTGACACTGAGTTCATTTCTTGAAGTACTAACATTGTGATCGGTGCGCCTCATTGTGATCGGTGCACCTCCCAACTACATTTCCACCCCTAGACGAGCCCGCGAAGCAGGAGCCCCATCCTATTCTGCACTCAGCAAGGAGAGTCTGAATGTTGTGTTCCTAGTAAAGGCTAACTCGAGCTGTTGATGAGCTCACTTACTGAAGGCCAACAAAAAGACTCACTTTCGAATTCTTAGCTTTTGAATCTGCTTCTGCAATACAATAACAACATAAAGTAATAGTATCTGAAAAAGTCCAAAGCAGACTTACTTGCTGCTGCCATCGTTTTACCTGAAACTGTAAGAGAACAGTTTAAACAAAGTTTGTAAATTATTGGAATACACAGTACAACTTAACGAACCAGTAATGTAGTTAACAACGGATATACACGGTTAGTAAGCCTCGAATGGAACCCACTACTATCTAGTGAAAGAGGCCATAATGGTATGACTATCAAAGGGTAGGTCATAACATTGAAAGATACCGAATGGCTTCCTGGTTTATACAGGAACTATTGAAAGGAGGCTAACAAGTGAACACATTTGAGATCAACTGCTTTGTCATTTGTGGAAAAAACTCGATCTCTACATTCGCTAACTTTCGCCATTCTTCGCATAGAACAAATCGTATGCAATCAAGCGGCTGAGAGCCATAAAGTGAGTAACAAGCTCAAAATAGGGTCAATGGACTTATAAAGCATTAGAGCATCCAAACTAATGAAAAATAGCTGGAACTGGAGGAAGAACGTGGTCTCTTATGATAAGCACGTGTTTGGCAATCCGTAGATACTCATTAGTAGCAAGAACAGCAAACCAGAAAATTCCCAAACTAAGTATTGTCGGTCGAAAGCGATTGACTCCGCAAAGTTAGCGGGGCTTACGCTCTTTCACGAAGTGCACAAATAGGTAATTCAGATTCTGGGCTTGGTAGGAACCACTAGCATAATGCACTTTCCTAAGCTGTGTTCTAATAGTATGGTGTAATGGCATGCGCGTTTGTGCGGCTGAAGTAGCCAGGAATGGGTTTTACATGATTCGCCTCACAGTCAGCCTCTGATCTTGATCATCCGATAGATCGATGGTATGATCGAAAAGCGCGGGAAAACTGCGCCATTTTATCGCTCTCAAGCGTACATGATAGATAACCTTCGGCTCCGACGTTCCAGACCTTCTTTTCTCCCCAATTACTTTTCAATTTTATTTCGCAATGCTCTGCAACATTTTTCCAAAACTCATTTTCAGGTTGTTCAGAACACAGCTAGGCATGTCGTCTTCACCTCCACCTGCTTATCCTGGTAATGAGAAAAGTAGCGACATCACACTGAAGGATAACACCATCGTTGCTGATAAGGTTACTATTAGTGGTTTGTTATTGCATGTTTTAATTGGGCGTTCACCTCTCGTTGCTTATGAGTTGTGAAACTATTACATTGAACTCGTGTAGCGATCATTTTTGGATCTCAGGCAAAGTTCAGATTGTCAGAAACAATCATTCATATCTCCCACTAACTTCTCTTTTGTATTTGTAAGAAAAGCTAGGTGATGTAAGTTTGAGTTAGGCGATCACAAATTCGTTGAGCAAGTAGTTTAATTCGGCATCTTTCGTATCATTGAAGGCTAACAGAGAAGCAGGGTAGCCAACCTTACTTAGGCTTAGATGTTTTTAGCCAAAAGAATACTATTTTTACCTAGCCTTCAGAAAGGAGGATCTTCGGGGTAGAGATGTTTACCTCGTGCAAGAAGCTGAGACGGGGTAAGAATTGGTTGTCCAATTGGCTCACCCATCCCGGAGCTCCCTATTTCTCCAAAAACAGGTGAAAAAACATATTCCTCGGCTAAGAAACGTTCCTAAGCACCATTACGGGCTCGGTATCCCTTCCCTCTCTGCCCTCTAGCCTTCAATGGTTCAAAAGAATGCTACACCCCTCCCCTTCTCTCACCACCTATATTTACACCTGAAATTTTTTTTGGCTCTATCCTTCAGCACTCCATTTATTTTGCTTCTTTCTATAAGAATCGCTCATTGAATTTCGATTCCAAGAGAGAAGTGGGTGCGTGATCTCGATCACCACTTCTCTTCTTCTTCAGCCCAGCGTTAGCTCTACTAAACGTATACTTCATGGATTTCATGAAAGTTCGTCCTTTTCTCTCGTTGGAAACAACTCTGGTGGTGTTTCATAAGACACATACCTTCTTTGAGCATATTCTTGTCAATTGTCCAGGCCTTCCATGTATAGTACTTATCTTACTGGAGAAGTCCCAAGGCGAAGTGACCATTTGAATCGAAACTGTCAGTACTGTACGTATTTTTGAGTGCTGTTTTCGGATCGGCTTTCCAAACTAGCCAAAAGACTCTCTTAACGAAGTCATGAAGGCAGTATCAGGTAAGTGACTATCATACACTCACACTCAAGAGATGGCAATAACACTGTCACAGCAGTATTTGGAGAAGCGGTGAGCGTGACGCTTTACGTGCATGAGGTCAGGATCGGGTTTTGGTATGGTTTCCGCTTTCCACGGATGTTCCTCGAGAGAGGAAAAGACTTAGTATGCTGATCCCGCCTCCAGCGGCCTTTTTGATGTCTGATGTGGTTCGTTCCTACCTAAAGCGTACAGTACCATTTCTAACTCTTTGTTTTTATTCATCTCCATAAATTACTCCATGGGACATCTGAAGAAAACAGACAAACCGAAATTTCTACCCTCAAGAGGCTCGAAGTGAGTAGAAAGGGTCGTAAAGTCAGTTCCTGCTAGAAGCCGTTCTTTCACTACTATGTCATGCCTACTCGCTGACGACCATCTACTGCTAGGTCAGATGCTCTTAGTGTTCAGCCGTCTTTTGCAAAGATATCATGCAATATTCTACCTTTACAAATCTAGCTACGTGGGAAATTCTTCCGGGTATGGAACTGGGAGGGCCGACTGATTAACACGCTCATTATGAGCAAGCTGTTCAAATTAGGGTGGCATCAGTGACATAAACAGTGCTGCTTGAACTTTTGAGTATTTTTTATAGATCATGTAACACTCGCGAGCCTATTCTCCAGTCACTATCACTTGTCTATCTTCACCATCTTTCCGTTTCCTAAAGTCAAAAGATTTCTCTCCTGCTCTAACATGTCGCTAGTCTCACAAGCCCTCATTCAGGTGATTTGGGAGCACCCGCAACTACCTGCTTTCATAGTCCGCCGGCCGGCCGGCGTGCGAGCCGAAGCAGTGCTAGGGGGGAGGAGGGAGGCAGACAGTCGGCCAGCCCCTTCGAAGGGCTGTAAACAACGAGAGACAAGATCAAAGACCATTTGTTCAAGTCCTTGGTTGTTTGGTCTTTGATCTTGTCTCTCGTTTCTATATAATTCTTAACACGGTGAAAATGTAGTTGGGGGGTGCCAGCGCCCTGTTGTGCTCTGCGTCCCTGACACTGGTGGCAGAGTGCATACAGATCGCACAGATGAACTGCTTCCCTTCTAAAAGTTAGGGAAGGAGCTCCGGGGTGGGAGAGATGATTATCTCATGCTAAAAGCTGGGATGTGGTAAGAATTGAACATCGAATTGGCTCACCCACCCCGGAGCTCCTTCCCTATCTTTTAAAAGGGGAAGAGCTCCGGGATGGGTGAGATTGTTAGATGAGGCAAGAATTGAAGAGACGCAGAGCACAAAAGTGCCTGGCACCCCCCAACTACATTTTCACTCTTAACACCTATAATCCTCGAACCCCAATCAACACAGCAGTGTTTTGGAAACCTCTTAAGCTTTGTCCCTTGCTGATGAACGTTACTGGTCCAAGATGAAACGTTTAACTAGGTTTCTTTTAGGTTCCTGTTGTCGACTTCACTAATCCTACCCCTGTAACAAGCATTCCATCTGTCAACTCGAACATTGAAAGTGAGTGGTTTCAAGTAAGAGGTCAGCTGTTTGTCAAGAGTGAAATTCAGTGAATACATTGCCTTCCACTGGAGCCATACTTGGTGGAACTCTACCGTACGCAACTGCACCGAACACACCAACTCCAAAGCGTGATCAGGTGAACATGCCAAGCTCAGCCCAGTCAGCACCAGCACTCAAGTGAGTGATTGTTCTACAGCTTCGCGAACTGTGCTCTGCCCGATTTACTGAAGTTTTTTGCAGTAATATTGGTGGAGGCCAACCCACTGGTGGAACACAATGTATGACGTCACCACAAGCGATGCCTATGACTTACACTGCTCCCATGGTCATGCCTGGAATGGCGACTTATTCTGGGCCAATGCCAGTGCATCCAATGTTTGCCCAGTCAGCAGCGATGGGACTAGCTCCACCAGTACAACCTCAAGCGATGGGCACAAATCCGAATCAGAACGGTACGAAACGATTATAATATATGCAGTTATAGTCCTTGTTATCAGGCATAGTGGCGTAGTTGAGATTTACTAGATGGGCGTGATGAATCAAAATATGGTACGAATCTAGTAGGTGCGGTCTTCGTACATTGTGCGATTTTTTCTCAGACCTACTTTCGGAGAAGGCAATGCTAGCAGGTTGCACTTTTTGGAAAGCTCATGTAGATCTTCTTCGTTGGCTATTATCCGCAGACCGAAAATTGAGAACCAGAATTTTCAACCCTCTCTCTTGGAAACAGGCAGGCTCCCTCGATTTCATCAGCATATCTTTCCATCGCATTAGATAGCTCAAAAAGAATCTTCAGATGCTCGGAAGTCAAGGTCTTCACAACCTCTAGCTAATTTTAGGCATTGTGTACCATTCTGGTGGGTTGTTCAACACTTGCTCTGATCACTGGTCTACACTCACAAATATAATAATCTTATAAGGAGTTAGAAAAGACGTCATAGTAAAGAATAATTGCTATTCAATTGGGTATTGTTTCTAGTTCTAATCGATATAAGTGGTATAAGGTTTGAATGCACATTCTTGCGATGTGTATCATTCAAACACATAAACAGTTAAATATTCATCCTAACCAAAAAAAATTAGTCAATCACGGACAAAAATGAAGTTATAAAGTCTCTTGGCGGTGATTGTTCCCGTTTTGGAATGCGTACTTATATTCGACTTCTATTCGGAATAATAGGTTTCAAATGGATGTTTGACGCCGACATGACTTACAGTGGCCAGCCAAATGGTCAATTAGTTGTTTATTATCGGACCAACTGTCTTGGTTAGTTCGATCCCTGGACCATAAATGATTTTGTGCGCCACCTAGAAACTTTTGGAGATATGGATATTCCCATACTTCTCTCGTGCAAGGAGAGATTCCAGGGTAATTCTGTTTCTAGGGCAGGAATGCCTCGAACGAAGAGTTTGTTGAAGCCGCCGAGAAGCTACGGTATTCGAATTGGCTTACATCTTAGCTCCTTTCTCTTCACCAGAGCCTATGAAGACAAGAAACAAATATGAACAATCTTGTCAAATGTCCATTCAATCCTGGTGACAAATACCTCAGAACAACCTCAAAAAGGCATTGATGAAACGAGGCGTGGGATTGAAATTTTCGAGTGTCAGGATTAGTAATGGCAAGATGGAACTGGACCATGCGTCGCTTCTTGCTCTCCCTGATCATTATCCCAGCAGATCACCACAAAAAAGCACTTCAAAAACGGGTTTTATGTCCCAAATTTCCTTTTTAGATCTAAGCCTCTTTGCTATTCAAATCTTGCTTCGTAGCTTCTCATCTTACACACACTACTTTGCAATCTTCGCTTCCTTGGACGGAGGTAGCCCTAATCATCTCAGCCACTTTTCCTAAGCACTAGTTCAACAGTTATGCCGACTGCCATCGATAAGGTCAATGACTCGGCAATAGTCCTTTCCAAAGGTCCAGAGTAGCCTTGCACGGCGAAAACGCCAAGTACGGCCTTTTCGACGTAATATCATCATTTGGCTTTACTTATAGGCTTATACTTCTTTTCGTAATAATACTTTCAAATTACCTCACCTATCAACGACACTTTCTCAATTCCGGGCTAGAGTTGAAAATCGTTGACTCTGTACTGGATGACTTTTGAACAAAGTCTGTATGCGGTAGGTACAATTGTGCATGTAGAGGTCAATAGTCCATTTAATATCGTTATATAAAACAAGTATGAACACTGATCAAGTGCGTGGCGCGAATTAGTGAGAAATTGGTTCTCTTTAACTTATGTCAAATATCAATTCACCAGTTGGGCTACGCACACTAACGCGTGCACCATGCCATGCCCACTACCGCTTGATTACGATTTGTTAGAGGACCAATATAAACAGTGTCGGATCCCTTTTCATAACCGTTTCCCCATTAGGTGATATTCCCCATTTGGAACGATCCGCTTCAAGGGTATTGATCTCTTGTCACTAATAGGTGATCGTGGAATTGTTTCCATTTTAACCTCCTCTAGTTCCTAGGGCTTTGATAGTTTTGGTTGTGGGGGGCGTGTTGTGATTTACAGTCTGTAACTTCATAAATAGATTGGATGTTAATCAACGGCCCAATATAAAGAGCATCGGTCGACTTTCTTTTTCATAACTGTTTTCTCACCGCGCACTTGTGATCTCCACGCTCTTGATCGTGCCTACGTGACATTTGCGAGGACACACAAACGGACACACAAAGTTAGCGGTTTATATATATCAATTCATATTCCCGCGATTAATGGAATCGTGGCTTTATTGTTCTTTTTGTGTTGTCCTTTTATCTTATAGTTAGATTTTCTCAGTGAATTTCGGTGAAACGTGTATTCCTGTGGTTATGTATCAGTCTTCTGTTATAAGTTGAAATAGTTCCACAAAATTCACGGGGTAATATTGAAGTCTGAGTATCTGTTCCCGAGGAGTTTGCGATGCCACATCCCAAAGGCTGCCAAAACATGCAAAGGACTTCTTTTTTATACATTAAGAAGGGTAGACAAGAGCAGTGCATCATGAGCTTTTAGTGAGCTGGCAAGTCCTTCGCTGAAATCCTCGCCCGCGAGAGATAAATTTGTATTCAGCCCTAGGCAATGTAAATCGTAGAGTCTTGAGTGGTTTATACAGTTTTTATTCGAATGCTCAAGAAACCAGGGTAAAAATGTAGTTGGGAGCACTCCTAGTCTTCACCACTTGGCGCTCTAGCGCAGAGAAGGAAAGCTAGCTGGGTTTACGGGCCCGTAATGGTGCTTGAAAACGCTCCATAGCCAGAGTTCACGCCTTTTTCTTTGAGCCTCAGTAGCGGGGGAGCACCGCGATGGGTGAGCTGCTTTCTGCCTGCAAAAAGTCGGGATGGGGAACGAATTGATCATTCAGTTGTCAACTACCCCGGTGCTGCTCCCTTCTGAGGCTTAGATGCAAAGCTATACTCCTATAGGCTGTGAAACGTCTCCAAGCATCATAACGGGCCCGCAAGGCAGACTGCCCTTCTCTTTCACACTCTATTGCTTAGTGTTAGAGACGGAGGATGCCCCTCACCTAACTATATTTTTACCACAAGTCGCACCACACTTTAAAAGATGCTCACATAGTAACATGCCCTCGAGCTTGCACCATAAGCTAAACTTTGCAGGAGGAATCAATCTGGTCGTGAACACGAACGCAAATTCGAATTCTAACGCAAACGGTGCAAGAGGCACTGACGGCCAAGCATGTCCTGCACCTAGGCCTTGTCCTAAATGTCGTTTGGGGTATATCACAAGAGGACAGGCACGGATCAGAGAGGTCAGCTCGGTAACATCCTCAGATAGAAAACCCTTACGTTTTTTCTTTCTAAACGATGGAGTTGGGGCGGGTGAATTAGGTGGAGATCAGATTCTTTGCACTCTCCAGTCTCAGCAACAATTAGAGCAAGCTTATACCTTCAATGTTTCAATTGTATGGGATTTTCTGTTTAGAAGCCTTGCATCCATCACTGCTTAACAGGGGAGACTCCTACTGGACGAAACCAAGAATTAGGTTCTAGTCGTTTATTCGAATTGCCTTATAGACTCGTTATCACAGAGAATGGAGAGTGAAAGGAATGTCTTGACGAAGCTCACCACATCTCATAAAATAGCATAGATGTTGTGTGAAGACGCTCGTTTGGGAAGCTCACATTTGGGTTCATGTTAGACACTGCACATGATGCCTTTTCAGATGTGCATAAAAGCGCTCGCTTACGGGACGATCTGTTGCACATGCCTTCTTCCACTCCAGCTTCTGAAAACGAACTATGTGGATAAATGCTCCTACTGTGGCGAAGAATACGGTTTCAGGGGTGAACTTTTTGAAAAGGTCAAACCTCCAAAAATGCAATGAAGAGCTCAGTATCTGTGCATATATGCCTTTTGGCAGCCGATGGGTTCATCTCAACTCTGAATATAAATCAATGGCTTCAGGGATTGGAGTAAATGCAGAAAACAGCTCATTCCATTTATCCTTGACAAATGCAGCGTTCGTTGTTATATCCGTCCCCGGGGTTGCCTCACTCGTGTCCATTGTCTATCTGTAAATATGTTATGCTGTGATGAATCGGTGATATTTTTTCTGCAATGATCTTGTAATTAATAAAGGCGATGGTTTACTTTCTTGAACTATACTGTCGCACACTTCCATCGGGAATAGCATACCATAAGGTGAAGGATGTTACACTCACTGTCAGATGGAGGGGCGCTCTAGTTGGTTTGCTTGCTCAGAAGCGAGGACTTATACTAGTGAAATGTTCGACGAAATAAATATTACTCCATATCTGTACCTATTTTTTCTCGCATGACTCTCATTAATTCGTAGCAATTAAAAGGTAAACTTACGATTCTATCTGTACCTAATCAGTTCTGCCACACCTTTATTTACGGGTTGAAATACCGGAGAAGGGAAGACGGTGTGACTATTCCTTATAAGCGAGGGTGATCACAGATATGCTAAGGAAATGGCTATAATGCCAGACGCTAGCTATGTCGAATCTTCTTTTTTTTGATGCGCCATGTATCCTCTCACTCAAAACATGGTATTCGGATTTCGACTTGGGCTGTAAAGCAAGATTGTATTATATTTGGAATGACCAACCAATGGGCACGTCGATGATCCTGCTCTGTCTGATAAATGTGGTTCGTTCTCGGGAGAGCTAAAAGGCCTCGCTAGTCTGGATCGGAGCTCATCTCGTAGTTGATCACAACGCAATTAGCAACGCAGTGCAGTGTATAATAAAAGTAATATTATACAATTTCCTAATGTGAGTAGCCGGGATTACTCGAAACTTCCAAGCAGGTAACAGCTTTGGAGAAAAACCTCAGTGCAAGCAATTATCTAAGAATTTTCATGAGGTAACATAGAACGCATGGTGTCTCTACGTCTTGCAGAGGGGAGGAATCGATATCAGATTAAACCTTGCTCAGTTTAACCAAATTGCACTTTCCTCTTTGACCAATTCTGGTAGTTTGGAAGCACCAGCGGGTGCGTTAGTTAGCTCGTATGAGTCTTTCCAAAGGTTGTCACAACACTAAATGGGTAGGCGTTTGACCAAACGTGCATCTGGCGTTTAACGCTGACGCTTGGCATTTTATGGTACCTCATTCTAGAACTGGCACTAACACCATAAGAGTCAAGATTAGTCAGTCAACGAAGAACCCTTCAGTTGTCTAGATGAACTCCCTTCTGGCTTGATATCAGAAAATTCCATTATAGAAAACGATACGTAGAATGAAATTGCTTTCCGTAAGACAATCTACTATCTTCGAAAATCGATTCTGAGAGTTTTTTTTGCATAATTTCGTTTTATGGACCATATTATCCAAACATACATAGAATTCCAGATCTCAATTGGGATTCGTGCATATTCCTATTTAACAGCCTCTTTTTGATATCCGGTGGACGCTTCAAATCACTTTGAGTAAGGAGATATTGAGAACGACTAGAATGTTTTTGCGATCAGGAATGGAAAGCTTCATTATGAACTCAAGTAGTGAAGAGCTTCGTTGTAAACGCTTTAGGAGGCGCAGCAAGTTTGCTTGACTGAGCTGATGGGTTGATTCATAATTATTGCGATTTTTTTTTTGCGACTTCTTTTTCTTACAGTTTGGATACTGAATGCGGGATCTTTATATAATAGTAATAATCTTCTCGCTTTCTTTAACAGAATTGCTTCTCGAAATTAATTCTAACAGTCGCCACATTATGCTTTACTTCTTCGAGAAAGAATGGAAGGTGGCAGAGCCATTTTGCGATATCGAAGAATTTTTGGCGATGTAACAGTCAGGCAAAGCCAAGCAAGAAATGGGATCTGTTCTTAAATCCGTCATATTCACCGACAGAAACTCCTACGGATTATCACGTCAACCGTTCGCTGAAAATTTGGGTGGTGAACAGAACTTACGACAAAATGGATGAGTTGATGGCCGCTGTCAAGGCGTGGATCGCCTCCAAGAATCGGAACTTCTTCGTCTGTTCGGAACTTCTTCGCCTGTGAAATCCGACTATCTAGCGAAGGAAGCAGAGCCCGACGTAGTAGTGGATACGTTTCGAAGAAATCATTTGAGCATGTCATTAATAGATATTTTTATCGTTTTTTTAAATCGTTGAAAAAAATCTGCAATAATTACACATCAACCTAATACTTTCAAAGCTGCTATCTGCATGCCTTTTCGTATAACTAGAAGAAAAGTAAAGAAACTTAATTCGCTGTTTAAAAATGTCAAATATTATCAACTATAAAAAGAAAACCAGCGATAAAAATATAGGTGTCATTGGACTGAGTTTTCTAGTCTAGTACGTCCACTGGATATCTGTCTTCAGCAACCTCGTACGGTGTCTCAGGTAGCTGAAGCAATCGGAAGCTTAGAAAGGATCTTGTTCTTTTTTCACTTAACTCACTTTTGTAGGTTGGTTGTGCTCGTTGAGTAATGGAGCTGTCACGCTGTGGTATGAAGATCTAAGTCAACTGCACAGCCGATAGACCTTATCCCGTTCAATTACCCAGCATTTTCAGCTTTGTTATCGGCTTTTGCGCAGCAGGCATCTCCATGAGAAGCGATGGGTTGAATCATTCATCACTCATGTGCAGAGACTCATCGTATAAAGCAACAGAGATTGAAATGTTTCGGTCATGTCAAGCCGTATAGCATGGAATTCAGGAGACCGATGAGTCTCTTTCTAATAGGTAGATCGAATGAATACAACAAGCGATCCCAGTAGCGTGTTTGCACTTGGCCATGGAAAATCTCTTCTGTCCTCTTGTCACCTCAAAATTTCTCAAGAGCTTCTAAAAAGCGTTCTCTTACGATAGCATTTCTGAAAAAGTGCATTTGCTCTTCAAATACATCATTAGTCGAACTAGCTTAAAGGATTCCCATACCAAGGAAATTGAAATCATTTTCAGCAGGATTTAAGCCACTGGTCTGCAGCTAACTACTCTGGCACCGTATTCGCTTCAGAAGACTTTTGTGAGAGCGATAAATGTACGGTAACATATTGGGTAGTTTGGAAAAGTGTTCTCTCGGGCGTCCTTCAAAATGTCTTGATTCATCTCGCGCCATACTTTTCTATGCGTAGTTTTTAGTTTCGCGAACTGGTTGACGCTCTAATCTGGAATCTATTTTCCTTTGCACTTCCACATTCCTTTGCTTCTTCTCTCTGATTTGCCCTCCACGTAATTCTTTGCAATCGGTTTTATTTAGGATGCCGCTATGAATTCCATCTTCCTAAACTGAGTGACTGGCGTAGGGCAGAAAATATTGATAACCAACCAAGAACTGCCTGATCACTAAGGTAATTTGAGATCGATAAAATCTTCCGTTACGGTATCTTTTCGAGAAGAGTGTTCAGATTCAAACCATAAGACACACTATGGTTGGGTAGAAGATTAATGGCTCTATTCAGATAATTGATCAATTGTTTATTAATTGAGGTTGTTTACACGCTAGACTGCTTCGGTTTCTCAAAGATAGTAGCACTATGGGAGTGGTTCCAGGGCAGGCTATACCCAACTTACTTTCCTATTGTTTCTAGGACAGCGAACAGGTCACCTTCTCATGTTATGTCTGTATCTTTGACCCATACTTCTTGGGGTTGACATACTGTCTCTTCTCCCTTTGTTTAGTATTTATTGTAGACAGCAGATCCATTACGCAATTACTACATACTCTATGAAGATAAGATTCCTTCATGATACCCTGATACTTTCGAAGAAGTTGCCGCCCTTCAGCTATATATCCTTATCAGCCGCTCTAAGACAATTTATCACCGCTTCAGCAGATGCGCCCGTCCTCTAACCTGCTTGATGATACGGTTATCCTGTAAAATCCGAACACATCTATTACATGTCAGCTGGTTACTATAATAAAGTTAAGGGCGCAATTGTATCGAAATTCCGTAGCGATTACTTGTGAGTATGACTAAAAGTACGTCCCCTTCAAATAATTGTACAAATGAATAAAATGGGAGAAAGCCGCTCAAAGAAATTGATCTTGGCACTGGACGCGCTATCATAAATTCTTTATGTATTCAGGGGCAAGTAACATCAGTAAGCTTTGCTGCTGTACAGTAGCCTTGGATTCGTTATCCTGACAATTCAGCAGTTCCCTTTATTTATCACCAGTAAGACCGTTCGGCTAACGCCGGGCTTTCCTCCTTTTTGTTTCCAACTTACGGTAATCGGTCAACCCGCCACTCCTTCTTCAGAAAGAATGATGCTTTTCTCATCACGATACTTGTTACGGGACTAACAGGACAGTGCAAAAGGTATTCAGTACATGCCGATGCTCACCACGCCCATGATGAGAAGTCTCGCTCTGTTGCTCTTCATCTTAAAAGTGATCACCTATGATCAAACTATGATCTAACTGTTAGGCAAACCAAGCCATGAATTAAACTCACAGATGTTGTCGAGTGATAATAACACCCATTACCAGGTGTCGTTATCAATGTATAATATAATATTTTTTCTCTAAGGATATATCATTCATTGGGAATCCCAGATTATTGGCGGTCGAATAAGTTTTTTCACAATAGAGATCGAAACAAAAAGGAACCGTGATACCTCATTGGGTAGCTGTCGTAGTCTAATAGAAAGAAATAAAAAATTATCAAATTAGCAAATTTTATCTCGTCATGGAATGTTTTTCAACAGTCGCTATCACTGCATTTACCCGTCTTAAATGACCAGTCGGATGGGCCGGCTAACGCCAGGATTTCCTCCTTCTTGGGTCAAACACCCTATCCCGAGAAATGTTTAACCGAAGAGTTTTTCCCCTTTTTCAAAGTTTATAGATTTTAAGTTTTTTCCGCTGTTTAGCTGAGTTTCAGTTTTTTTTATGCTGTTTAGCTGAGTGAGAGCATGGAACTGAAACAGAGCTCGAAACAGATTATGTCGTCGTAGCATACCACATAGTCAGTTCGCCCGGCTAACGCTGAGCTTCCCTTCTTCTTTGACAAAGTTTCAATAAGTCGGCTAATTCTCCACTCCTTTTTTTGAAACAAATAATAGTTTCCTATACACGAAATTCGACACAGGACTAACAGGGCAGTGCAAACGGTATACAGTGAAAGTCGGTGCATACGACTTCAATTGGAATTCCCGATCTCTTGCTCCCTCTATTAAAAAGAAATACCCATCGAAAAACCAGCTGTCATACAACCAAAGATGATGCTGTGGAGATGTTCTGAGCGATGATAGCACCATTATCAGATGTTCTTTATCAATGGACCCTTTTCTTTACGGAGATATCATTAGTTGAGAATTCCAGATTACGAGCGGTCTATTAAGTTTTGTCGCAAATGATATCGAGCAAAGAAGATCCTCCTAGCATGTAGCACGCACGCCCCGCCCTCCGTGGGTGGAGTCTGGCTTTGCTACCTGCCATTAGTGTTCCCATCCCGCCGCCTGTACTCCTATCAAGTTTGAACTCTCTTGGTCCACGGATGCAGGAGTTATGAATTTCCTGTCAGATACACATATCGACACACACATACATCCACACACACCGACAATCCAACAGAAACACTTAGCGAACTATGTATAATTGGTAGGGTTCTATTTCTTGTCCTCACTTTATTTTTCTCGCAGAAAGATAAAAGCCATAGAATGTAGCCGACCACACATTAATTTAACTCGCATTTCTAGTGTTTCCTTCAACTTCCATGTGCGGCCTACTATGAACATCGACATAACCGCAGTACTATTGTATTTAGTTGTTTCTTGCAAACTTCCACGAGGTCTGTTGGAATTTAGCCTTATAGACTTTTCGGTTCAATCGCTTCAATCAGAGGCTAAAGGGATAGTAACATTTTGTGAGCATCCGATCAACCTTACACAGTCATGCTGAAGTTCATCCTTCGAGGCATTTTAGGTACAGGTAGTCTATCCAAAAAATATTCGAATTGGAGAATAATCCCCCCAATTACGCGAGATTCACGATTTCACGGTTGGCCTTTACGTGGTGGTTTTCACTGCATACCTACCTCAGCTGCCTCTGGTCGCAATACTGAATGGTAGTTGGTTTCCGGGAATTCACGAAGCTGTGGTGGTGGCCTTCCTTTGAACCGGGTGCGTGCCCTGGCTGTTTCTGACTTCAACGGGACAGAGGTGGAAATTTTTGTTCGGATACTAACAATTGGTTACGATCCGTCCAGGCTGTGATTCCGCTGAAACGTTATCCTAATAATGAGCAGCTTATATACAAACTTTGTGAGATTTCTAGAGAACAATTTGATGATACAACTGTTTTCAGTCGCTCTGGGCTCTTGAAAAGTAGTGAGGGCAGATCGTTGACTGCCTTCCAGGGCAGACTCACATTTAATTACTACGCTCACCATGATCGGAATAATTACGAGCTTTTATTGCCTCTCAAGTCAGTCCAGTTTATTCATTATTCACATGTTTTCAGACCACTGCCCACCCATTTGGGGTATTTCATTGTTGGCTATTTCTGTGTGGGCATTGTGAGTGTGTAAATGCCCAGAAAAAGGATCAAAAACACTGTCTGACTACAGGCCTTCTAGTGTTTCCATGAGAAGACTGGATCAGATAAGTTTGTTTTTATCATCAAGCCCTATGATTAATGACACAGTTCACAATAAAAATAGTTTCTGAAATATCGCACTAGAATAAAGCTGTGGCCCCCTCGTAGATCACACGTGGCGTGTCAGGTCGAAAAACGACTTGAATAGGGCGTTGTAAAGACCCAAAGGTTGTCCCATGTGTATGCGCGGGCGAGTTTCATGGGTGTTGTAAGGGCTACACCATTCCCAGGGGATTCTGCGGAGGAGATAACTTGTCATGAGCCATAGCGACAGTGAAACTTCTGGATAGTTTTCAGCTTGATGTATAATAATTGCTCTTAGCGCATTTCCATTAACTGAAATTGGTCCTAATACCCCTTCGGGTAATTTCCGTCATGATAACCTCGTACGACCTATATTTTCACTAATTTTGAGGAGCCCTATTTCGGATTTTCTCGCTCCCTTCACAATCGATGCCCTACTCCGAACCTATACTTCCGCATTTCGGCTTAGTATGGGCACCTTAAATTGATTGTGAACTGTGCCTCTGAGAAATATTCGGTTTGAAACATGTACTAATCCTTCAGCAATCTCTGCTGAACGTGCGTCTGCCTTGCCCCCCAACTTTCCATAGAAAAGTCTTCGAATCAGCCCTTTTAGCGCCCGTAAACATCTTTGCTGATTAGCATAATTTAAGACCCTTTTAGCGCCCACGAACATATTTACTAATTCATATTTCGTGATACTTCTTCAAATAAAACCAAATTGAGGGGAGGGTTTGAAGTTATTTTGTCGAGATAAAAGTATATACTTCCCATTATTGTGAACGACTGGCACCCATCCTTTACCTCCATTTATGCTTAACGTTTCGATATCGAGTGCGTTTGCAAAATCTGGTTCACTGGAATCTTTCTTCCAAGTTTCCAGTTTATTCGAAGAATTGTATGAAAACTCTCCGGATGACGCAGGCCATCTAATTAAGGCACGCAGACCAGCTAATTAAGACGAATAAAAACAACGATAAAAACACCTGGTTGTCCAGTCCACCCCTACGTCAAGAAGTTTGGGTGATTTTTCCTACCCAGCTGTTCTGAACCGTGCTCCCATCGAAGAAACCAGCCTTGGTTTAAAAATATCTGAACGAATAGAATGCTTGGAGATTTTCACATTTCTCCGTTTATGTAAGAGATTAGTGTAAACGCTTCTTTCGCTGTGCGTCTGTTGGTCAGCCTATTCCCTCTCAAATCAGTGCTTCCAGAAGCCAGTCCGTATCGAAGTACCCAATTTGACGCGTACTGCATTTCCACACGGTTGGTGTGACTTTTTTTAGAAGTAGTTTCTAGAAGTTTCTAGTTGGATCCACTTGTTCTTTTGAGTTTTGAGACACAACTCGCGCTGAAATCATATACATATGCTAGGCGGGTTAATGCGGATTCGGAAAACAATGATAACTTTCAACAAGCAAATCGAAACTAAGAGCTGATTTCCATTAGTATGGGAAACAAGGCCCATAAAGGAGCGTTTGGAGGACTTTCTCCACTCTTGAGTACTTTGTGATTGCATTTGCGCGAGCCCATGCCTCCAATAGCCGTATGCCCTTATTTTTGTGCCGAAGATCGTGTTGTTTTTCTTATAGCATAAGTCCTTGGCCGGTTCGAAACTCTGTTTGATATGCCCCTGTGCCCCTCATCCACGCATTCAATCATATCACTTGTAACTTGATCATCAATTTGTTCGAGTGGGCGTCAGTAACGTTTCTTGCATCGCTGTCGCCTGCTATTATAGTTCAGTGGATTCTATTTGTCCGGAAGACACGACGCAAACTATTCCCTTCGCCCAGAGCTTTCGTGACGAAGTCTAACTAAGTCTAACGTGATTCTTCTTTGGTGGTGCTTCTTCATCTTCTTGGTGCTCGTTCGACGTCCAGGCATCCATTCAGGAACCGCACCAGTCCAAAGTAATTATAAAGTCGCACAACGTGTCTGTCTCCCATAATCTTCGATTTCTGGTATAGGTGGCAACCTCCCTGGTCTTTGTTAGTTTCACTAGCGCGAACCTGCAGATTCCTCCTCCGCGTGAAGAAAATTTCCGAGCATTGTCTTTACCTAAGCGCGTTGAATGACCCTGAGAGTATGTTTGTTCTGCTGTCAAGGCATTAAGAATCGCAAATACGAATAGATGGACGCAGAGCCATATGCTTTTTGCCCTAACCACTATTCCTTTGAAGTTCTCAAATGCTTCATGCCGGCCTTTTCCTACTTATACACGCTCCGGTGCTACGTCATTCGTCATGTTGACCTCTCAACCCCGGTGCCCGCAGCCAGAATTTCACGAGATGTTCGCAGCTTTGCTTAAGAAAAAGGAATTAGAAACAAGTCCGGTTTTCTGATCATCGTCTTTGTTGCGTTGCACATCAGTCTCTCCACAAGCGATGTCAAATTCAGTCAGCATTCTCTGCCTGCTGGACATGGCTGTTATAAACACGGTGCCATCTGCAAAGCTGGGAACACAGCACTCGAACTTTTTTTGCATGTCTTCCCATTTCAGAAAGCGAAAGCGCATGACGTTTTCGAGAGCAGCACTGAAGTGTTTGGGTAAGATGATATCGCTCCGGCGAAACTTTTCTTTCGATTCGACAAACCAGCAATATATGAAGAAAAACTTTGCCGTCCACTTACCAAAGTGCAAACCCCGCGAACCTTTCGAGATTTCACCAGATTTCTTCGTGAATCTACAATAATTTTTCTCCTGCACTGCACAACGATTTTATGCAGAGTTATGATTGCAGTTAGCTCAACCGGCCTAAGTCAAAGCTTCTGAGAAACGGTAATATTCAATTTCAAGACGAGATATCTTCTGACGACCTGGTATGGCTCCGTTGGAAGGATGGCGGTAGTTCTAATGGGGAACGATGCCGCTCTCATCAATAATGACTATCACACTTCCGTTTATTAAGTAGTTTCTCAATACAGTAGACTTGAGAAAAAACATGAATTCCAGAAGAATGTGCTACGGAAGTGCACTCAGCCAAGGGCAAGCGGGTTTCGGAAAGAGATTCTCTGCTTATCTATCTTGTACAGAGGCTTCCATGGCTAGTAAAGCAAATCGCATTCTGGACAGAAACTTATTAGCCTATTTTGGCATGGCAGAGCGGAAAATCGTTTGGAAATCACTCAGATTAAGAATAACTCAGGATATAACCATATGAGCACATACATGTAGAAGCGCATAAAGAGAAAATGGGGGGCAGTTATCGACGAATCTGATTACAAAACCAGTGAGCTTCGTAGGATAAGAAGCTTCATACCATCCGAATAGAGACGTTTGGGAAAAACGGGTTCGCTACAGTGCTCATAGTAGCCTTTTTTATTAAGTATCTATCCTAGCATGGAGCCATCCTACGGAATCAATCCTGTCCAAATACATACTCGACAAAACTAAAAGATCGTAGTCTCGAACTTACTCCTTGTTGTGACCTTGAACCATCACCCTAATGGTGCCTGATAACAATATTCTTTTCCTTTCCGAGGTTCGAGAAACGTCAATTCGTTGGATTTATTAGATTCTTCCAAAAACCATGAGCGTAGGTGGTGTAGTGGCAAGTGGCGCACTATATCACACGCACGGTCAGGGGTTCGAACCTCGGACCGATGCCTGCCTAGGCCAACCAAACCTTCCATCCCTCCGGGGCCGGTGAATTGGTACCAGACTCGTCTGGGAGGAAAAAAGCACTGACTTGTACATCGGCTGGCCATCGCAATTCATTGTATAGGCCACATACGCACTCATTACGCCACCACGATTCTGAATGGAAGTCGAGTGCGGGGGCGCATCTCTCAGACGGGATTGATTAACGTCAAAAACTTTATTCTTTATCCTTATCCGAGAACCATATCGTTGATAACATATTCAGCAGTGTCGTGACATGATCTGATGAACAGGCCTAAGGCAAGAGGTGTCTAAGAGAAGGTATAGGGGAATGTATGGTATTAGGGTTATAGGAGAGTAGGATAGGACAGTCTCTTTCGCTGACCCGTAATCTATGGGTAACAGCGGATGTTATGTAGGTGGTGGAAGTTGCTTTTTAAGTCGTTGGCAGTTTTCGGGTTATGGTAGGGTTGAGAGTTGCTGGACTGGATGGGTTGAGTGCTTGCTGAATGGTGTGTGGATCATCTCGTGTTACGTACGTTTGAGTACATGAAAAAGACGATTAGTCGAAACCTCAAGCTATCTGAAGTGACAAAAAGTTCCACTCAAGATCCTTGCAACGCACTAGAAGAATGCCGAATAATATCGGAGCTTGCCTTGCAGAAGAGTGTATTTGGGTTATGCCAATTTCGTCCGGAAAGCATAAGGCCTCGAACATAAGATCATATTATCGAACAAAAACGGAAGCATCATTTGGTGGGAGTTGCGCTTTGTTCTCACTAGATCCGTGATTCTTGCCGTTCTTCTTTTTTTATTTATGTGAGATTGTTGACACTTTTTTTATGATCTATGACCATTCATCTCTGATATTCCACCCTTCAGATCACATACTAGTCGAAAAGATCTTTTGCGCAAACAGCTAGATCGTACGAGCTTATTTATCTCCTAATACTAGCTGATCCTTATTTTATCCCATCTTATTTTTTACTCGCTTTTTTTCTTGGGCGGTTTCTCATTCTCTTGTAACATCGCTACCCGCAGCAAATCGGCCACTGTCGCTGGCGTGAGGCTGCCCATTATTTTAGCTATCCTATGTATATCGTATTGAACATTCCAACGTTTCCATAACTGCAGAAAGATGAGGAAGCATAATTTAATTCGATAGCTACTTAAAAGGCGCCACATGTCGGACATCTGCTGAAAATTGGATATGCATCCATATCTGTACTAGTTCTTTACAATTACTCGCTGGGCTGAATGTGATAGACAAGGGGAAAGGCTTGGATAGTCTAGGCCAGCCTAGGTCAAGTCGATACCATTATCGAGTCCCATTGATAAATAGCATTCAGTGAATTCTATGACAGCCTGAGGTAATTTTAGTGACATTCTACTCTGCTTCGGATTACACAAACTACTTACCAATCAAATCCAATTAGGAGCATTTTCACGGGCCGTCACCCTCCATTGTTGATCTTCTGAAGGATTCAGGGGGCGTTGGACGAGAGCTCAGAATAGTTCGATGTCGGCTTTCTATGCTATCGGCTCGATCATATAGCATATGGAAAATGTTCTCACATTCTAACAAATTTGACTTACTCGCGGTCATCCTATCCGCCACTCCCCAACATTTCAAACCGTGATGGCTTTAAATGATGTGCGATCGAAAAGATGAATGAAGATAATAAATAAAAGTAGTTCTGAAGCGGGAGGTTGAAACTACTCTTCTTTGAAATTTCAATATTTGAGTCTAATGTGAGGGATTTGAATGTGTACCTATTATATTCCTTGATTGCGAATTTCGGCCCAACTACCGCAGAAGTGACTTTGATGGGATCGAGATGCTTCGATTGGGTTGCTTTTTTGAGGGCGGTATTCTCATAAATTTGAGCTCGGACGATACAGGCCCCTAGATAGAATTCTCTCGCCGTGCCGCAGGTTCCTATCCCCTCCTTCCTCGCATTCTTTTCATTGATTGAAAATCGGTTTTTTGATTTTTTGTTCTGTCGCCCACTGCAGCGCTGTACGACAGACAGAAGCTCGCTCCTTGAACTTGTATGCTTATTTCTTCGCCCTCTTCAATCGTTGCGTACCAGGCCTTAACTCCCACATTGCTCACTGAAAGAGTTTTCACTTCCGAAAGGCGTTCTCCAATTGTATGAAGCGTCTTTCCTGTAGTCTGTTGCTGTTTACAATCCTCTATAGTGTGAGCAAATCAAATTGAAATCCACTTACCAGCATTGTTTTGGATGGGCCATCAGACGTATTATTGAATTTGCCTTCGAATTGTGCTTCGAAAAATGATATTTCCTATTTCTGCTAGTTTTCATTTCAGTGATTTGACATTTCGAAAACTATGCATGCAAAAGACGGCTATCAACGGATTTTCCGACCAATTTAAGTCGGAAAATTCAGTCAAGCCTTTTTCCAACGAAGGAAATTTTTTCTCCTCGTTTTTCATGAGAATGCGATCGATTCAATCATCATGTCGTCCCTTGTTGAGACCTTTGCATTATATGTTGATGAATTGTGCTGACATTTTTTTTTTTGGAACAAACAAACAAGAATGGTGGATTCCATCTAACCATCTCGTTGGACAAACGAAGTCAACACAATTAGACAATCAATCTAGTTATCCACAAATAAAGCCTACAGAAAAGGCACGGGCTCCATACTGGCCCTAAAAACATCCATGTTATCTATAGAAATCCCTTTGCCGTTGCTGAAGCCCTAGAGTTTCGTTCAATTCGTCCGAAAGATTTTCTCACATTTTCATCTTTGTTCTTAAACACTAGCAGCCTAGCCTATGTAGGAAGTCACCAGTTGAGACCAGGAGTGCATAAGGGGCGAGCAAGTGGGTTGCCCTTATTAGACTACTCAGCTACATCTCTCTAACAGCTGGGAATTCTCTAGGGTAGCAGTTTGACATCTGCACCAATTTTTGGGAAATAATCGCGGCCAGCAAGACATCATCCCAATTCAACTTTCCACGGTCTAATCAAGAAAAGCATTTCTGAGCAAATTATATGGTGGAAGATAGGTGACGCCTCTTCCAAAACTCAGGTGGCCTTGACATCATGTCAACGAAAAATAATCGTGTGTATTTAAGGAAGAATAGAAAAGCGGTTTGTTGAGAGTTCTTTGCAGGCAATCTGTTATGCTATCTGTAATAAATTCGCATGGGAGCTATAGGCTCTTGCCTGGAGACTTTTTTTGTCTGAAACTCATTGGCTACCTCTTGCACCTTGATGAGAGAATGGATGTATAATTGATTAACTGCTGGGAATACAAATTCATATTGGGGCAAGAGTGGATGGGAGGAGTTTCTTATTCTAATTAAACTTTCGCCTTTCAGCTCTCATAGCGATGTGCCTCTATCATGAGAGCTCACTGAAAGTTCACTTTTTTAGATACATATACTCCTGCAATTTGAATCGAAGCTCTCTTGAATTTAAGAATACATTCTTCCAAAAATTTCGATTCTGTGGAATCACAAACTCTTTTCGTACAAGAGTCCTCATAGAAGAGAAGGCTTCATTGCGCTGTGGTGCTCCGCTTGATTGCATTAGTTCCTGACTTTATTTTCATTTTCATTGCTCTTGTATTCGAGGTCACAATATATTCTAAGGCTTTGCCTGCTTCAAGCCCACTTTTAAATATTTCTAGAATGTCTCTAGAAGTGCACCAGTTTCTAAGGGACTAATATATAATTCAATACACGTCCTGTCGACTATGTAAGTGTGCAGGATTGAGTCAGACGTTTAATTGGAAAAACATAGAAGCGTCCGTACAATTCCCCTTTTGCTTTTTATCGATGCTTGTCCATTTTTTGGCTCATTATAGAACAAGGATAGCGTAGTGGATTGTTGCGTCAAAAAACACTTTTGTGGTCTGCGAAATCGAATTCTGCCTTTGATATTGAGTACTTATTATGCAAGGACCAGTCCTTTTCATATTTCCCACTGGTGTAATGTTCACCAGATAGAAGATTTGTCTTTATCAGGTGAACAACCTGGGCGGTCTCATGCAGTCAAGCTCTGAGCTTGGGTCAAGTAGGGCAACATTGCTACCTATATTAGGTTTGAAGCCCACCTCAGGGTTTTTAAGCCCACCTCAGAGCATGGGGAATCTTTGACGTTTCCTCAAAGGAATTACTCATACACGTTCTCAAGGTATGGTTGCCATGCCACTACTGAGAGTTCCTATGACTTCTAGTAATCAGAGTGGTTTTTCCTTCAGGATGTGGAACTTTTGAAGGAAAACCCCTCAGCAAACTGTTCTTGTTTGAGCTTCGATTTAATTTTTTTTGTGCGATTAGGATTCAAACTGAGATCCCAGCTCATCTTCGCTGATATCCTGATAATATACCTATAAATTCTTGTCAGAAAATCCTTCTCTACAAATGTCAGGCCTACATTCTTCATATGCGCAGGTTTCGTGTCTGACGGAGCCTGATATTCGCTAATCTCTCCCATCCTGCAAGCAAATGTATAGAACTGCTGATGCCGTGGATGTGGGATGTGAAATTAGGTTATTCAGTTAGAAGTACCAATTCTCAAGAGACAGGTGCTTCTAGAGTAATTCAGTAAGTTTTCGGAGAAAAATCAAGAAGTTCGATTGACTAGTTGTTTGAAACGAATCCGTGGAAGTTTTTTTTGGAAAACTTGATAGCTCATCAGGGCGGGAGGGGGGCAAAGGAGTCCAAGGTCACGCACGCGTGGTTATTCTTGGTGAAAGTTCGTACTCTGATTACTTCTGATGAGTTTTTTTGTGTAAATCATGCCCAAAATATCTTGGCAGTTCGTTTCAGCAATTTGCTTTATCGGTTGTACCTTTCATTTCAAGGGGAACTTTTTAAAGCAAGATTTCTAAGCGCTGAATTCTTGTGAACAAGATTTAATTCGGTCCCTCCCTCTGCATTGTCATCGTGAAAACACTTTTTTAGCACAGCTCAGAAATCAAATGCCAATAATTATAAATGAGAAGCCTTGAAAGATGGGCGCCATTGCTATTCAGCAGCAAAATGCTTTAAGTGACGCTGGAACTTTATAGAAGTTAATTTAAAGGTACGGTTCACGATAAAAATGGTTCCGGAGATTTGCACATGGTATAAATTCGGGGCTGATACCATATGTGCCGAAATGAAGTCGAAAAACGATCTGGATAGGGCACAGTAGGGGGCCGGATACCGAGCACGGTCAGCCTCCACCCCTCGCTAGGTTGATTACAAAATCTAATTGCCGTCGACCACTTTCGCATTGGAGCAACATTAGTGAAAAATCAATAGGCTCATGGACTGCCTCCTTCTGGTAATAGTTTTCGGCTGTATTGCTACTACTCGACTAATATTTTGCTCTATTCAACTCTAATTAATTATTCTCAGCCGTCATCAAAAGGATCAGGCACAATAATCTAGCTTAATATCAGCAGTAGAATAAATAATATTAACAAAGAAGCCAAAATCAGCTGTTTGACTGTGTTGTGTGCAATTGCAGACATTACGTCGCACTCGTCTACTCACCCGAAAATTCACTGGGTATGGGTACATTCACCCAGAACTGGATGGACGCGGCTAATCGCGCGGCGAAATTCGTGGCGACTTAAATGACTTTAGCGCCAACCACTGGTGCCCGAATTTGAAGTAGGGTAGATTGGTAAGATCAGCTCACCATGCTAATCTACTCTACTTCAAGTTTGCGCCCCAATGATAGGTGCCAAAGTCGTACCAAACACAACGAGTCTCGCCGCGCCACTTGCCGCGTCCATTCAGTTCTGGGTGAATGTTCCGTCCCCCAAATTCCCTTAACCGCCGTTTTTTCGCCGCGTAACTCGTCCGACCCCCTTTTCTCTTCTTTTTTAAGCTTTGTATTTCTTTTTATTCGTCGTTTTTCGCGTTTTCTGCTTTTCCATTGTACTACTGTTGGCCATACCTAACACTTTTCGTCAAAAACCGGATACCGAAAAATTATCGTGAACTGTGCCTTCAAATCAACGGAAAGAAAAGGTCACCTGGGGAGCAGTCACGCACTCCATACCACAAGGCACGACTATCATATCGGGGAGACGAAACTTACGTGCGTCCGAGGATGCGCGCGGCAAATTGCGCGGCGAAGTGCGTGGGGACTCGAACGACTATCATTGGGGCCCAAATTTGAAGTAGAGTAGCAGCATCAGCTGACCCTACTGGACTACTCCACTTTGAGTTTGGGCCCCAATGATAGGGACCAGAGTCTTCGAATCACCACGCACTTCGCCGCGCAGTTTGCCGCGCGCATCCTCGGACTCACGTGAGTACCCATACCCATCATATCGCGGTTGATAGAGGGGGCATAGGCCCGGGATAAAGACATTGAGCGCTGGGGGGGGGGGGGAATCCAAGTGTTAGTGATTTATTATTTCATTTATTATTTATTTTTGATATATACATTTTTTAGCACTTTATCAGAAGCGGAGGGGATGATGGGCACCGGCCGTCTGTGCTCTTTTATGCGGTTTCAGCGCAGTTAAGGAGAAGATTTGAGTTCCCGCGTTTGAGTTTCAGCAGAAGAAAATGGTAATTGCAACCACTCGTTATGAAAAATCGCGTAGGATTACCTCCATCCCTCACTTCGACGTCAACTGCAGCCGTGCTAGTCCAGTCATTAATATGTTTGAGCTTCCTATTGGTCGGAATTGCGAACAGTATAATAAATAATAAAGGATGAGGGTTGAAGGTTGGGGCGTAGACCGATGTAGTCTGAAAAAAGCACCCTCCATCAACTTCCGTACAGAGTCGTAGGGGCGTAGAGTGCGTAAGTGACCTATGCAGACAATGACTTGCGGTGGCCAGAGAACGTACAGTTCAGTAATTTTGCTCTCCCAGAGTCTGGTACAACTAACCGATACTGGGATGGGAATTTGATTGGCCCTGACAGATACCGATCTTGCGTTCAGGATAGTGACCATGCGTGTGCGATAGTACGCCACTTGCCACTACACCACCTCCGCAAATTAATTTGTCACGGGAGTTCTTATCTGTACGAAAACTTATCACTTGTCAAAACTATGAGCAATGTAGGGATGAGTTTTACTGCTTTTCCCATCGGGATCAAAGTGGAGTGGATTTGCATACAAACCTCTGATACGAAGCTGAATTACCACTGGTAATCGTGTAATCACAAGCTCTTTGTCTTAGAAACAATGCTACCGGCTCTTATCAGTTATTATCAACTGATGTACTTCTCGGTTGCAGTTAACATTCCCATTCAATGATCATTCTTAAAATCCACTGTGATCGCTGATTTATTGGGGTTTATCTCATTAATGGCTTGAAATCTGTTTTTCAACCAAGTTCATCAACCTTTTTATTAGCCCTTACTCCTTGATAGTACGTTCTATGGAACAAATATCAGCCCTGCTACTATCGTACCTCATGCAACAGACAGGTATAAGTGGTGTAACAGCAGAAAGCGAGACCTTAGAACTTGGCGACATTTATCTTTTAGATTTTATCGCCAGCTATCATTCTATAACTTCTGGTCAAGCTCCAATCATGTCTTCACTCTCTCGCCCTTTACTTTGCGTGTGTCAGAGCTCTATTATTTAGCAGTATGAAACTCAGTGGCTCGTACTTTTTGACTCCCTCACTGATTTTTATTAGCAAAAACCACTTCCCAGCGCGATATCCTTCTCCTATTCGACCATTTAGTGTTTGAGAGAAGAGGAAATTCTTCACGACATTTCGCCCTTTCTTCAATCCAACCAATCAAAATTGTACTCGACTTCGGACTATTGTCGCGGAATGAGGTAAGAATACAATATATAGGGATACAAATAGGGTCAATTAGAGTTTTGTCGCAGAACTGATGCACCCTCTGGCATTCCGTACTTAAGAAGAAATTTCGTTCGAACATGTTTTTTGCCCGATTCTAACAACGTCTTTGTGAAAGTCCCCCGACGCTAGCATGCATTTGCATCATCCAATAGGTAATGGTCATCCCGATCGCATTAAACTTCCTTTGGGTGGTCGACTCCATACAAGAATATGTTCTTTGAAAATTTTAGCGACCGTTCTATTAATCTTCTTCTTCTCCCTAGCGTTAATCCCGCGCCATCGCAGAGCCCGCTGTTCTTGCCAGCCATCTCCATTTCATTCTATCTACGGCATCTTTTGCCGTCTTTATTTCACTATCCTTATCACTGTGCGATACACCTTTCCTTTGAGAGTCCTGGAACGGTAGCAGAGGATACCGGTGGACTCCCTCCACTCCATCCATGCCGCGTTCATTCAAGATTTCAGGCCTGGTCCACGCTACCATCAGCGGCTGGATCGCTTCCCAGGTATCGGAAGTCCTGAACTTTTTCGATGGCATCCCCGTGACCGTCGATGATAGACTCCGTGCTCTCCTGGAACTTGTTTTTTTCCACGTTCTGCCTCTGCCGGAGTCCATTATTCGTCAGCACTTTCTGCCACTTCTGCAGCTTGTCCTGAAGTTCTTCCCTGCTCTCCGCTAGCAGAACGATGTCATCAGCGTAGAGGATGATATTCAGTGGTCCATCTATGACTGTTTCTGTGATTACGTCCATCGTGAGCAGAAAGAGGATTGGGCTCACGAGCTCATCTTTGTTGTACCCCAACAGTGACATTTATTGCTCCGGTTTGGCCGTGTGGAGTGAGTATTGTTGTCGTAGAACCATCGTACATGTCCTTGACCAGAGATCATGTGTTTTGGAACGTTTCGCTCTCGGGGCGCTCTCCAGAGGACCTTTCACACTTTCCAGGCATGAAGCCGAACTGCTGCTATGAGATCGGGACCAACCAGTGTTCAGGAATTAGG
The DNA here is from genome assembly GCA_000469685.2 of Haemonchus contortus. Lineage (NCBI taxonomy): Eukaryota > Metazoa > Nematoda > Chromadorea > Rhabditida > Trichostrongylidae > Haemonchus > Haemonchus contortus. The sequence continues at coordinate 46,748,246 of LS997563.1, read as the reverse complement.
TCAGCCACTTTAACCCGTGCTCTCAGAGCGCCTTCCATGCCTCGATCGGTACCCCATCTACACCAGCTGCCTCCCCAGCCTTCATCTTTTCTATTGCTCTGCGCGCTTCATCCTCTGTCCAGAGCCTCTGATTGGGAGCTGTTCTTGCAGGCGAATTCTTTGTTGAGGAGCTTATCAAAGTATTCCCGACATCGCCAGGCTTTCTCAGGATTTCCCCCTAACTGTTCCTGACGGACTTCACTGCCCCGAGTGGCGGGGTGACGCGCTTTCGTCAGGCGGAAGACGAGCTTATCACCTTCTTAAATGTCAAAATTCTCATACAAAGCGTCCATTTTCGTGTTGTTTCTTTCGCTACAGCAGCTTTGGCGAGCCTCTTGGAAGTTCTGTAGGCAGCTAGGTTCTCTGGACCTCGTGTTCTTTGCCAGCGCTTGTAGGCCGATTTCTTCTGCCCTATAACTCGTTGGGCTCAATCGTTCCAAATCATGTTTCCTTGTCCCCTCGGGAACCACCTCTCTCTTCCCCCAGCGTTTCTTTTGCACATCCCAGGATGACCTTTACAGCGTTGTTCCAGGTCCGCTGGATCGGCCCTCCGGGATCTGGAAGCCCAGCTTCCAGTATCTTCTCTTTCAGTTCTTTTTCGAATCGGTGCATTTTCCACCAACGGATCCTCCCTTCCGTTCTTATCCTTGATTTCTTGGGGAGATTGATGAGCTAGGAGGGGCCTCCGCTGTGGAGCCAGATCTTCTCCAGACAAAACCTTGATGTTCTTTACAGTTTTGAGGGACGATATTCTTAGTAGCACATGACATATTCCGTTTCTTTCCCTCCACTGCTGTAGGATACCTTCTGAAACTTTATTTTCGCGAAGAAGGTGCTGCAGACTGCCGAGTCGTGTGCTATCGCCAGGGCAAGGACCCTCTCTCGTCCTTCGTTTCTAACTCTTACTCTTCTACCTCCATTTACCCTTTCCAGTCCTTCATTTCGTGCCCATTCAGATCAGCTCCTATGGTGAGATAGTCCCCCTCCGGGACTTATCCAATGGCCTCGTTAAGGCTCAGATAGAACTCATCCTGTTCGTAGACGGGACAGCCGGCCTGTTATGCGTACGCTGATTTTATTGTCAAGTACCCCTCCTTCGTGTCTAGCCTCACAGTCATGATTCGACTGATGATCCAGTTGACAGCGGAGACAGAGTCTTCGAGGAATTGTGCCTCTGCTATGGCCACACCGTTTCGTTTGTCTTCTCCGTTGTAGAGACCGTTCTATTAATGTGATGTATTTATCGACAATCCTGAAAAAATGGCACGTGGACTTTTCTATGCGATCCGTTTCCTACTCAAAGAGTAATAGTCATTTTCCGTCCTTACGGTTTTCGTTCGATGTGTTGTCCTTTCCAGTCGGAGGTTTCTTCAGAGGGATTCAATTTTGTCATTTCTATTTTTTGCTCAGGCATGAACGATAAGTAAAAATGAATTACTTATAACGGTCCCATTTGATTCTCTTAAAATGCACACCACCACAATTGATCAGGTTCTGTTCGCCGCTAAAGTTATTTGTGAATGTTTTTGAAACGAGCCAGTCCGAGAAACAGTTGTGTGCACCTCTGACGTTCGCTTGTGAAGGGAATTGGTAGATGTTCTCGGACGAAACAGGAAACTATGGCTCAGAGACGCTATCGGCTGCCGTAATGATCTCACTCTCGTCCTCGGACTTTTTTTTTCGACCGAGTTGGGAGCCTACTATGTGCGGTTATCTGCTCTCTAGTTTGATTCTTACCCATTCATACAATGGATTGTCCAGTCATGTTTAGCGCTTCCTGAGGGGAAAATTCTCAAAAAACAAAAAATGACGCTAGAACGGCAAACAAGTTCATAAAGCCCTAACCCACTGCCTTCTGCGAGAAGCCATTCAGCCATGTACGCGCCAGCAAGAGGTGAACACTGGCGGTACATGCCTATGATCTTCGGACTTAATCGTTGAAAAAATGTGGTATAGGAGGAAATATTCCGGTATAGGAGGAAAATTTATGTAATTATAAAATGAACATCGACGTCCAGCTGAACCTCTTGAGTGAATGTCTTCTATGACCCTTTTTTTGTTCTTCCTCGCAGGGTCTATTCGAAAGACTGAAATCGATTCTCTGAAACTTGCTTGACTGTGTTGCGTACTTGAATTAAGGTATGCATCAGCACCAACGTTACTAAAAATATTCCCTTTTGTAACCATTAGTTCAAGGAAACTACCTGTTTACAGTGAGGTGCACAATGGGGTGAGATGGATCACAAGGTCTGCCTTTTGGCAACGATTGAAGAAGGCGAGAGGTACATATATTCTTCTTATTCTTCTTTCAAATCAGCTGCGGAGAATTGAGCAAAAGCTCTGACCTTTCGAGATGCTTCCTAAGATTTATGTGAACGTCCTCCATGCCAGTACCTTTTTGAAGTTATTCGAAGCATTCATAATGGCTTTACGGCCAAGCAGCTCTGAGGGAGGCGACACAAATGGAATTCTCACGTAGTAATGTACTGCGGAACGATGGGTAGAAACAACAAAGTTTTCTTCTGGAATGGATTAGCAAAATTTTGACGAAAGAAAACTTTCCGTGACTTGAAAAACGCAGTAATCATTTTTTTCATCAATTCAGTACCTTCTGCTCGAAACACATTTCTTTCGGTATCGATTGATTTTCTAAACTAAATGCTTTGTCTCTGGAGAACACTAGGTATTACCGACTTTTTTCAAAGTGGAGCTTTTGAAAATTAGAATTTCGTGCGTTCCAAACAGTTATAATCAGAAGCCAGTTTGATGTCGTATTCATTCGGAGGGTTCTTCTCACAACTGAACTAACAGTAACAGGAGAAACCCTTCTCTAGACGGTTCGGTATTGTCTGAGTAACCTTTACTCCATGATCAGATTATTTCTTTACCCCATTCATAAATTTTTCGTTTTTGCATCCCACTCATGAAATGAAGAAAATATTAATTGTATTGATGAAGACGTCAATTACGTGTTCTCCATCCCACTTTGTGAACTCTGAGGTGTAAACAGATGCGAATTTTCAACCAACTCTCATTTATTACGTTCCTTTAAATGAAACTAGTTCCTGTTCGCTTCAAATTAGCTTCAAATTTCCAAATCTTTTGTATGTGTTAGGAGTTGGCTCCCGAACATGAAGCAAAAGTCATAGGTATTTCTTCAAGACGCCTCAGTGAGCATAGGATGTGTTTCGAATGAAGTGGAAGAGAGCTTCTATCTAGGCATACTTGGTCAGATCGCTCAACTCACTTCGGACGTCGCCCTTCGATTTCCCGCCTGTGTAAAGTTCGTTATCCTTTGAGTCAAAGGCCTTTTTGAAGGAAGCGTCATCATAACCTCACTAGTACCTTTCAAGCGTCATCATAGACCAGAGGCGCTTCATAGTTGCATAAACAAAATTTTTCTTCTTTTTGTCCAAAGTTCTTCCGAACTCAACGTACAACCTAATCCCATCAAGGTACTTCTGCTTTCTTCCATGCTAATCTTTGCCACCTATCTGTCATATCCAAACTGTGTGAGGGGTCTGGTCTTATTGATCAAACCTTTCTATACCTTAACTACCTTTTTTCTGAGCGTTCTCTCGAAGTCAATCACAATTCTTTTTCCTTCGGAATCGAAAAACTCGTTTTGTTTTTTAGCCCCGCTTCAAATAATTTATTTGGATTCGCATACTCTGGTGTTGTTTTTCTGCTCAGCAATGACTCGTGAGTGTCGTAACACCTCGATTAAAGTTGTTTTGCGAGTTCCGATCAAGGGGGATTTGGAGTATTTTGGAGTGATAACGGAGTTAAGCCGTTTCAATCTGAGCGCTCAAAGCTAGCATCTGCAGTATGCGTGATGATTAATTCCCTTGACGTTTTTCGGCTTGAAGGAATACTCTAGCCTTCAGTGAATAATGTTCTGAACAGTAATATCGGCTCCAAAACATATTACTGGACTCCACGTGAGCACTCTTCCTCTTCTTCCCTCTTCTTCATAGTAGATACTGCTAAAACACGAGGAACTTGGGTGTTTGTTTGGTAAAATAGACTGAGATCGATGAGACTGGGCGATAAGCTGCATATGATACATTATTACGTGTAAATTCTTCAGTTGATTCTATTACACCAGTTTGGCTATGCACGCTAACGCGTGTAATATATGTCGACGGCCACTTATCCACGATGGAGTCATTCAGTGGAATGTTGGATAATCAGAATAAGATAGTTCTCTCTAAATTCGAACGCTGAACTGCTGATAGCATCACGCTCGATATATTTGAGCACAGTTATTAGTGGTTGATCATAGCTCCGTCCACCTTAGTGCAAACCCTTTCCATAAACTTGACCACCCTTCTTTTGACTGCTCCTAACCATTTTTTTCGCATTCCAGGAAGTTTTTGAAGAGATGAGTTTTTGGTCCTAGCCCCGCTTCCATGTGCCAGCTCCGCCCCCTTCGAGGGCTTAACTACATTTGTTCCAATTCCTCTTTCCACTTTTTTCCCGCGTTCTAGAACGTTTCTGAACAGAAATCTCCACGTACGGCTTTCTATGAACCTCGGCATGATTATTCTGTTACTGAGTTGTTTTCTTTAACTCTTCACGAGGTTGGTATTCAAGCTTTATTAGGCTGACGTTTCGGCGGAGTCGCCTTCTTCAGAGCCTAGAAAGATCATAACAATTCGTGAGTATCCGACCAAACGTCTCCACTGCCCACACTGAAGTTCGAGACCCCCAGGGCACGCAGGTGATCAAAGGAGAATCACTCACCGTAGCTTGGTGGATTCTTCGAAACCAACCAGCAATCGATGAAAATAATCGACCAGTCTCAGCTGGGGTAGGTCTTCATTCAGAGTCTCTATGGGAAGGCTAACTTTATATAAGGCCGCAGCTCCCGCGTGATTGCGAGGCATTCTTCCCTACGATTCATTTTTGGATCGGTGAATTGTATCCAAAATGCCTCGAGGGTTTTACGCGCGCATAATTGCGATTCCTGTGCCACGACCTCCACGGTAACTTCAAAAACGCCTCCGTTGTGCTTTTGTATTCGATGACTCCCTAAGGCAGTAGACTCGTTCAATCGCTTCATACCATCTATGTGCTCCTTAACCCTCACGTGGAGTGGTCTTGCCGTTTCTCCAATATACTCATCCCCACAATCACGGCAAGTAATTTTGTAGACCACTCCAGACATGTTACAATCACCTTCCCTTCCAGCTGTACAAACCACACAGTTTGAGGTTGTACATAGGCGATCGTACAGCCTGTTCCGAACCAGGCGCTTCTTTAGATTGAGGGGTGGTACGTTAACAACAGCAACCGCATTTTCCAAGCCCGATCTCTTTAGACACTTCCTGATAGAGGCACTGACCTCATCAGAGATGAATGGTAGTACAAAAGGAATCTTCCCATCGATCGTACTACCATGTCTGAGGATCACGCCACCAGAAGGTGCCCTTCTTGTAGTTGGAAAATTGCGGTAGCCATTCATCTCAGCAATATCGCATGCCATTTTAATCGACTCTTTTCGCTCATCCTCCCCAGTGCAAACCTTCTTAGCGGTGCGGAACATATTCCTAACAACCGCTCGCTTTATGTAAAAAGGATGAGCTGAGTGATAATGGACAATGATATTTTTATTGCTGGGCTTTCTGTACCACTTCGTAATCATCGTATCGCCGTGTAACCTCACTTGAACATTTAAGAATGGAAGCCAGTTTCCGGTCGGGTTTTCCCGAGTTAACTTAATGTGCTCCGATTGTGAGTTCAGGAGATCAAAACACACATCTATTTCTTTCTGTGTCGCACAAGTTATTTCTTTCTTATATATAAAGCAGTAACTTGGTTTGTCGGTTTGTCGGTATGTCGGTATGTCGGTATGTCGGTTTGTCGGTCTGTCCGTCCGGGTTACTTTGTGATTATGATAAAGGTAGTGATATGGAAAACTTATTCTTCTTATATAAAAGCAGTCACTTTGTGGGTAGGCTAATGGAGTAAAGTGAGCACTGCGGAGTGAAGTGAGTAATATGAAGTGAGTTGGATGATTCAAATTGTGATCTCTACTGTACTGTAATGGCAGTACTTCTGAACAGAGTTATGAAATTTTGACCTGAGCCCCGCCCACTCCGAATATTCGGCCACACTTGTTCTTTTACACCTTGACACCTTTTTGCCGCATCCCAGAACGTTTCTGAATAGAGTTATAAATTTTTGATCGAAGCCCCGCCCACTTTGGTGCCAACCACGCCTACTTTCGGAATTGACCACAAGTGTCCCATTACCTCTAACCACTTTTTCCGCATTCTATAACTTTTCCGAACAAGGTTACACTAATTTTCAAAAATTAGTGTAACCTTGTTCGGGAAAGTTATAGAATGCGGAAAAAAGTGGTTGGAGGTCTTTTTATTTTTTCTCCTGGCCTCGCTTCGTTAAATCGAGTTATGAATCTCTGTTGAAAGTACCGCCCACTGCGAGAACGCTCCGCCCACCGTCGGTAACTTTCCTTTATTTTGATTGTTGACCCATCCCTCACCTTGACACATTTTTCCCGGTGTCTGGAATGTTACGAAACCGAATTAGAAGGATTCGCCCATGATCCCACCCAATTCCGGCCCATGCCCCGCCCCTTGGGGGCGGGGGCTCAGCTAGGCTCACGTGCGCTCTGTTGCACTTACCCTATGCTTAACTCATTTCAAACTTGACCCGACTTCTCCAGGTGTTTCTTCACGTTATCTCGAATTTCCGTACAATTAAACAAACAGACAGACAGACAGAGCGCTTTATTATAGTGATACTGATATTTATATATTAAAATATTGGGACTACTTGGCAACTTCGTTTGTATTCCGCTTCACTTCTGTATCCCCAGTGTATGTTCGAGCCGTCTTGGACTGATTTATACAAGCGAGAAGTTGTTGTGGTTCGTAAACAAATTCACCGAGTGCAAGTTTTCAAACCGATTTCAATCGCAAACATTCCAGTACCCTGCGATCGTTTGTCCTATCTGGACAGCCAAGCAGAAAAATTTGGTTTTGACTATCTCGTTGCGCCTAGGTAATGTGAGAAAAAGTACAATTTTTCTAATAGACACTCTAGCAAAATGAAGGATAACTGGTTCTTCGAAAGGGAGATTGAAAAATGAACAAACGCTTGTTCCGAAATTGTCGAGCCCTTCTTACCCGAGCTTTGTATTTTGTGATTTCCCCTCCGCACCCGTTCGGTCCGTAACACTCTTCACTGTGATCTCACTCCCAATTCTGCTACATCTTTTTTCTACATAACGCCACAGCAACAATGTTTTGTCTGAGCTCATGTTTAGAGATCCCCATCATCAGTATGCTGGTATGACGAGCGTGACTTTTAATCGCTCGTGGGCCGATTTTCTGATTCAGTCTTTTTGCATGGACCAATTAAGCCTTCCATCCATCGCGAGTTCTCTGTTCGGAGTTGGAGTTCTCTAGAAAGGTGACACTCACAAGTCAAATGATAAAATTACTAACACAACCGAATTATGGTTCGAATAATGAGTGATGTGTTAGATCATAGTAACCCATTGTTTTCACCTGGGAACATTTTTCTGTGAGCACTTTTTTTCCAAAACGATAACCTGATAGTTGATGGAAAGTTTGTCATAAAAATAGATTTATACTCGCTGTTTTCTGTTCTATCGCTTCGAAAAATAAGAGGGTGTGCCGCAGTACTTCATGATTTTCGCAAATGTTTTTTGAGTAGCCAGAAAAACGTTAATGCCAGTAATGCTCTTACCTCGTTAGAAGCAGTGAACACGATAAATGGGATGTGCAAAAATAAGGTGCAGAGCACATAGATGGCGGAGAGGATGGTTGAATGAGAAAGGACACGACAATTTAGTGCCCAATTATGTCCCTACGATCGGAAAATATTAACTCGCAGGGAAGTAATTAGGTTTTAGATCGTAACCTATTGCACCTCCCGAATTCCGTTTAAACGAGCGGTTGTGCATGTCATCTCCGTGCTGCCGATCGGAAGACTATTGTTAGCCATTCCTTTCTAAGCACGGCATGCCACGTAGCTATGGCCTCAAACTGCTAGTCGTAAGAGAGCAACACACAAGGGGCTATCTACACATATCCAATCACACAAAAAAAAAACTTGTTTTGAGGATTTTCCACAGCATTGGTGTATTTTAAATGAGGTAATATCAGCATGGAAAATAATTCAGCAAAAATCGGTAATGTGCGCGTCTGAGAACTGAGAAAAAAACTGGCAGTCTTGAAGATCCAGCAGTGTGGATAATATCGGAGCCCCTTATTCTATGATTATATTTACTCAATATTATTGAATGATATTTCATGTCAATGTGTTGTCGAAGGTGCGTATGTCGATTCCTCCCTGAATCGTCCTCCAAGCTAATAAGACCTTCAATTTTAAAAGTTTGATTATAACTTCTTTCCTGTTAATCAAAAATACAGATAATCGCGATCCTTTTAACCCTACTATTCGTCCTTTTGTAAACGTCAAGTGGTAAAATTTTTTGGGTAGTAGAATTTACCTTTCATTACTCAGTATTATTAATATCCATTATCAGTATTTTTGGTATTATTGATATACTGTATAGTGTGTTAAATTTATATTTTGGTACTATTCCACTATTACAACCCCAAAACCTCAAAATTTTAATTTTCGATGAAACTTCGCCTATAGGGGTAATCCGATGCCCTGATAACGAATATGACCTTCATTTTTGGCGCTGGCGCCATTTGGCGCCAAGGGTGTTTTCACCAATTTTGCTGAAAACTTGCGTTTAGGGGTTATTTGAGGTCCTGATAACGAATATAACATCCATTTCTGTGTCCTCAGACAACGAATAAAACTTTTATTGAGCCACATCGTCTCCCCCACAACCTGTATGCCTTGTCGTCGCGCCAAATAGCCTCAGCACGTAAAATAGATGTTATATTCGTTATCAGGACCGCAAATAACCCCTAAACGCAAGTTTTCAGCAAATTTGGTGAAAACACCCTTGGCGCCAAATTGGCGCCAATTGGCGCCAAATGGCGCCAGCGCCAGAAGTGAAGGTCATATTTGTTATCAGGGCATCGGATTACCCCTATAGGCGTAGTTTCATCGAAAATTAAAATTTTGAGTTTTTGGGGTTGTAATAGTGGAATAGTACCTATATTTTAATAACATTAATGTTAATAATAGAATAATAATGTGGTATGTAACATGTAACATATGATATAGTAATATTGTGGTAGCAAGAGAATAATGTAGTAAGTGGGCGGAGATTGTGGAGTTGCAATGATTTTGATCGACGCGAAGAACTTCATTTAATGTTTATTTTCCATTGTACCTAGTTAGCGTTAATTCACTTTTAAGATGAGTTGGTCACGCTCATGCGTTTTTACTGGAAGTTGCTTGAACGTTTAGTAGTGTGCCTCGCCTGTACTGTAATCAACCGCTCTGTTCAGTACCGTACTGCGCGAAATTGACAAAGTTTCGACTATGGAACTTGAACTTATAGAGCGCACCCAGTATACGCAGGCTTACTGATTAATTAGAGGTTAGAATTTGTTATCCGATTCCTTGTTCGTTGCTTCGTTTTCTCTACTCAATAACTCTGAATCGATTAGCCAATTTCCCAGGGAATTAGTTGCGAGCTAATGATTGTAATGAAGAAACTTATGAGAAACCCCTTAGTCGGGAACTTATTCATTTATGTGGTGTGAATCATGGGTGTTTGTAGAATATCCCATTAGCATTTCTAAGGACGAATTGGATATGTCCCCACCCGCTCCAACAACGTGATGAGTAGTACCAGGCGGTGAGTACGAGCTGAACAGGTGCAACAGAGGAAGGACGAAATTGGACGCCATTTGGAAAGACATGTATGTCACTGGATATCAAAAAAGTGGAAAGAAGAGCTGGCGGGTCCACTCACGACCCTCGTGTAGCAGTACATTGTTCACAGAATTTCCTTAGAGGAACAGTGCCCATTTAGGGCACTGTTCATAATAGTTCTGAGGAATCTAGCTTATGGAAAATAACGGAAGCAAAGAACAAATAGTCCCTCTCGGAAAAGCGCGAAAATCGTAGAGTTTTGAGGAATATTGGGCCTCAAGAACGTCATTTGTAAGTGCACTAGACTTGAAGCGTCTGAAAGTCTCCCACAAAAGCGTGCTATTCGTCGGCGTTCTAATGCATTGTGAGTGGTGCAGCCTTGACAAGGCCTTCAAACACGGCCTTTTCGGGTATGAACGTCAGAAAGCCGATTTTGGAGTGCTTACAACTTCTGGCGTGGTCATTTTCAGTCCGACGATGCAAAACCCCGTGCTATGCGTGAGAACCACAGAATCATCGTGGAAAGAAATAACGGAAACGGTCTATGGTAAACTGTGCCCTCGGCCATTCGAAGTGGTTCATCGGAATGTGGTCATCGCATTTGAAAGCGAGCGCCTATGGAGTGCACATGGCTTATCTGCGAGAAAGCAGGCAGGATGGCCGCTAGGATGTCGATAATCATAAAAAAATAAACGAGTTTGACCACACAAAACACCGTTGTGAAAAATTTATGGTTTTTGAGAATGTTTCTGCCTATATCATAAACTGAATTTCTTATTAGGGAGAGGAGTTATTAGGGAGAAGAGTTATGCCGAAAGTCCCTTCAAAGTCTTTCTTGGAATAATGCCTGCGCGTTGCCCATACATTAGCAGCAAGGTCTTGCCCGTAATTCTAATGCTGCAATGAAGCCCATAATTATTCTCGTGACGAATTCTGCAATGTTGTTTGCGAATTTCGTAAGATGTCAACAATTATCAGAGCTTCTTTCATGAAGCTGCGTATCTTCAATTTCTTTTCCTTAGAGCATCGAGTGCCCAGAATAGGGGATTGCACTACTTACATATTGCTTTTACATAACATGAGTTTCCCTCCATCATCTTCAGCAGGCGCCCAACAAAAAGTTGCCAAAGACAAAATTTTGTATAAGATTTCAATCTTTGACTAATGACGTCTCCCTTTTCGGAACTGTTATTTCGTTTTCGTTAGCACCTACGCATTAGTCTCCGTTTAAGAATTGTGGTGGCATTTGTATCCTTGTTCGGCCTGTACTTCCTGCAACAGTGATGCTGATGTATAAGTTAACTGAAGCCTCCCAGTCAAACCTAGTAAAAACTAACTGACCCTAAAGGGGATTTACCACTGGGCTACCTTAGCGGCATCTGTTCAAGACCTTACTCCAAGGCCATGGTATTTGTTGCCAAGCTCCACCTACTTCACCTCAAACTGACAAAGACTCGAACTTCTTCAAAGAATCCCAACTGTGACTCTATTACCACCCCATTGTACTGTTTGGATCACTTCAACAAAGAATGTTCTCAATGAAAGTCTTCGAGAATGATCCTTATGATAAGCTTGTTATTCTCAACCACGTATCATGAGGTCAAAAAACCTGCGCTCCAGTTCCGAACTTAGGCTTAGACTTATGCGACTTTGCGAATCTGCTCCGTGTTCCACCTAATTCGTAAGCTCAAAATTTATCTTTCATGTAAATAACTCCACAGCTCGAGTACAAATATATTGATTAATTACACGTAAAGTTGTGATAGCTGAAAACTACTGACTGGAGCTTTCATTTCCGAACACCTGCATTTCGGTCTCCTTACGCATCAATCTCCCTGAATTCTGGGAAAGCTCATTCGATTGAGGGCAATTTTGCTGAGACGTTGTGTTCTCTTCGCGAAACTTCCAAGGAACTCCGCAATCAGGCTGTGCAACTTTGACGACAGCGTTTAATTAGAGATGTGCTTGAGGTGTGCGACACTGTGCCTGTGTAAAGTGCGGCAGCATAGGTAAGAATGAGGTGTATGCTTGTGTGCCAGTATTTTAGGATGTTTTCTGTGGCAGTCATTTATTTATTTTGTCATCGCAGTCGTTGCTAAGTTTTTTGTGTGGCAACGGTTAACACTGTCACTGCGAACTCGTTCATATGTCCCAATTTCATAAAAAAAACCCTTAATCAGTCGGTGAGAACAAAATGTGTGTATCTTTCGAAGTTGTCATGTTTGCTGGATGAAATTATGAAATGACATGACGTTGACGAAGGAGGCTCTCCTCCCTCATCAACGCTATCGTGCCCATTATATAATATTTTAGAGTACATTTGTTCGACTATGTATGTAGGTATATTGCATGATAAGTAATTTTTACTTGTCGCTGGACGCGGGCGTTTTCATGGGGCAGGCTCCCGGGCACCTGATGTCTGGAGTATCCATATGATATAGGGTGCGGGTGCTGATAATGTCCACGTGCAGCTCTCGATAAATCTCGGCTTTATTGTCGAAATAACTCGGTTGATATAACTCCACACGAGGTTCACATTCCTTAATGGCTAACAATGCGGCAAAACCGTCTTCTACTGATCCTAAAAAGTTGAATTAAATTATGAATATCCCATCAAACAGACAATAGGCAGATAATGCGAGGGTTGCAATATGTAATGTAAGCAGCTTTGGCATGACGCCTCTACTCCTATCCTCTACGTGCCTCGGGTCACAAGAGTCTGATCATGAGCTAGTTTACAAGTTCCAGATCATTCGGAGTCGTAGGCGGCAATACTGCGATCTATAATAATATAGCAAAACCAACTATAAGGGATCTGATCTTGGATCAGAGTAAGGGTTTAAAGAAGGTCAAACAATTTTCAAATGCCGGAGCTACAAAGATCAGTTTTGTCGACAAAGAGAGAGTGGTTTCATAGAAAGATGTGGGAGAGCTAACGTGTGCTCACACTTACAGAATAGGATCATTCAACAACCTTCAACATTAGGGGACTTCAGACAGTACCGCCGTTCGTATAGGAAGTGGACAGAATTGGCACGAGTGGTCAATCTTCCTAAAAACATAATGATGCGGCTGGAAAGTAAACTTTCTATTTGAAAATAACACGTGAACTAACAATCTTTCGAAAAAGTTTTTCCAGGCTCCGAATAGGGCGAAAGCGCCGAAATGTAAGTCGAATAAGACATCGTTGCCCACTTCCACTACCATCTCAGCAAATCTTTATCACTCAACCATACATAGTGTGCGAGTAGCACACCTTTGAAAGTAACAAATGAATTAACGGCAAGGTTCATGTTGATTTTGGGTACCCTTTTTAGGTTGAAAAGTGTAAATGTTGATGTAGAGTGGTGCATCGGTGGCGAGGAAAGCGGGAAAATCTGCCTACTTCGCGGAAAACAAGACTTTCTCTAGGTAGTGGAAAGAGGAGCTGTGCGAGATGGCGGGAATGGCGTGCAAGCGGTGTAGGGACGAGATTCCACTTGCTCCAACTGCGCAAAGAGCTGAGTACGTCAAGCCGAATGTGAATGTGTTTGAAACTGCCTTTCACTGTCGTTGTGGGTTATGACAAGTTGCTTGAATTTCTTATATGGGGGTCCCCTGAGACAAAGCGGTTGAAACTCGTCCGCTGTTGGTAGCAATAACACAATACAAACTCTAGCCCTTTGTTTTGCCCTATACAAGACGTTTTTCGACCTTATAATGGTAGGTATGGTATAATGCAGATCCTCGAATTCACACTTTAGCGATGTTTTGATGCTTTGAGCAACACGCTAAGTGTTTTGCCTGGAAAACTGTCTGATCACTTGATCCTGAGGGTAGTAGCGAGGCCACATGACTACATCCCTCTTCACCATTTCTTTTGTAGATCATAGGTCGATAACTGAGACTGCAAGAGAGAAACATACTGTAAAAAGAAGTCAGTATCGGCTACAGCAATTAAGAACGACAGTTTCTTCCAGGAATTCCCATGTAAACCAATGTTGGATAGGCCCCAGATCGAAAAAAGAGTAACCGAGTGAGGTCATTTGATAAAACAAAATCGTTCTGTTTGGGAGAATTGAAGGCACAGCTCACGATAAAAATGCTTTCTGAGGATTCGCTGTAGTTTGATTTGAGGCTCTGCCTTGCACCATAGCTGCCATTATGAGTTAGGGCTCAACAAAGGGCTAGAGACTGTATTGTGTGATTGCTACACCAACAGCGGACGAGTTTCAACCGATTTGTCTCAAGGGACCCCCATATAAGAAATTCAAACAACTTGTCATAACCCACAACGACAGTGAAAGGCAGTTTTAAACACATTCACATTCGGCTTGATGTATTCAGCTCATTGCGCGGTTGGAGAAAGTGGAATCTCGTCCCAGCACCGCTTGCACGCCATTCCCGCCATCTCGTAAAGCTCCTCTTTCCACTACTGAGAGAAAGTCTTGTTTTCCGCGAAGTAGGCAGATTTTCCCGCTTTCCTCGCCACCGATGCACCACTCTACATCAACATTTACACTTTTCAACCTAAAAAGGGTACCCAAAATTAACATGAACCTTGCCGTTAATTCGTTTGTTACTTTCAAAGGTGTGCTACTCGCACACTATGTATGGTTGAGTGATAAAGATTTGCTGAGATGGTAGTGGAAGTGGGCAACGATGTCTTATTCGGATTACATTGCGGCGCTTTCGCCTTATTCGGAGCCTGGAAAAACAATTTTTTTGAGAGATTTTGAGAATTTTTAGTTCACGTGTTATGTTCAAATAGAAAATTTACTTTCCAGCCGCATCATTACGCTTTCAAAAAGGTTGACCACTCGTGCCAATTCTGCCCACTTCCTTTACGAACGGCGGTACTGTCTGATGTCCCCTAATGTTGAAGGTTGGTAAATGATTTTATTATGTAAGTGTGAGCACGCGTTAGTTCTCCCATATCTTCCTACGAAACCACTCTCTCTTCAAAACTGATCTTTGTAACTCCGGTATTTGAAAATTGTATGACCTTCTTTAAACCCTTACTTTGCGCCATAATCAAATTCTTTATCGTTGGTTCTGCGATATTATTATAGATCGCAGAATTCCAGCCAACGACTCCGAAAGAACTTGTAAAGTACCTCATGATCAGACTCTTCTGACCCGAAACATGTAGAGGGGAGGAGTAGAGGCATCATGCCAAAGCTGCTTACAATTGCAACCCCCGAATTATCTGCCGACTTTTGCCCTATGCCGAAAGGGATTGCTACCGTGCAGTGATTGCAGATTGGCTACAATTTTTGGTGATATGGTGTAACCTACAGAAAAGGGAAAAAACTGAATCCCAAATCCTAGAAAGATAGTGATTTCTTTCTCCATTCTTGGATGGACAGAGATTGTCAAGTACCATGATCCTTGGGCTGCCCCCATTAATTCCACATCCACCAGCGTAGGCTCAGGCTCACTCCTATGAGTTTCGCATTCAACTTCTGTGCGTGTTCCGCAACTCCGCTGTTCAACCACTGGTCCGTTGATCTTCCCCTGCAGTCTTACCTTAGTCTTTGGACGAATGTAACCACAGAAGTTTCTTGACTCACCCTTTTTTCTCCTCCAAAGTAGGCTCGGCAGCAATCTTTCACAACACATTTCTTTGAAAGCCACTTCATCAACAAAGAATACACGTGATACTTCTTGCTTCTTATGACCATGCGCAGAATTTGAAATTCGATCGCATGCAGTTGATGACATTCTTTTGGCCTGCCACATGTCTCGCACAGGTTCCTCCGTCTTATGAAGTCTGGAACTGTTCTGTTTTGATGCTAGAAAACGTGAGTGGCCTGTCTAACAACTACGATTTTTTCCAATGGACAGGATTTCCACGATAAGTCGACTATCATCAGCTGACACTTCTTGAATTAGTGTCCAACTGCAACTTCTCAAGCACCTAGGCGCATTTCTCTCCAGTTGTGAGTTTTACTTCCCAAACTGTGCGTAGTGAGCTTTTAACACTACTTTCGACATTTTCGCTTTCTTCGAAGCCATGAAAGAGAGAAGTCACTTGAGAAACTATACGGTGAATCACTATCTCAGTTCACAGAGGAAGTTCAAAGGGCGTGGACTATGAAGTCAGAAGTTAATAAACAACCTTTGAGATAGCCGACCTACGCGTTACACCAGACAAAGGCGGAAGGACGGCGGTTTGAATAGGGCGAGCCCTGAGTCAACTTGCTTCAGGGGCCTCTAAGCGGCTGATCATATAAATCAAGCCTCCCCAAAAGCCATCAGAGGCCGAGCTCGCCGTTGATTCCTTCCCGATCACCTCCTATTGATTAATTTATGAGCCCCCGAGCTGTACTACGCCGAGAGGACCTTCCAGGGGATGGATAGCGTTGGCCAAAAAAACCGTATAGCGCTGCAAAGAGAACTAGCTCTGTGGTGAAGGCCATATACACTTCCCTTGTGCTAATTTTAGGGGCTTTGTGGTGCAGTGAACTTTAGAGGACCATAGCGAACCATAGGTCACTTGGTTTGCACAGCCAAAGAAGTAAAACTCACATCTGGAAAGAAACATGTCGAGATTCATAGACAGTCGCACTTGGACATTGTGCATCTTTGTGAATAGTTAGTGTTATCATTGCTTCCACAAGTTTAAATGATTGGCATCCATCACTTTTTCAGTTCTTCAGTTATGACAATTGCTTATCAAAAAAAAAAACCCGACATCTCAGTCCATTTTGAAGCTTTCTAATACCTCTATATATCTAAAGTACAATGCAGCAATACTAAACTATTCATGAGCCTCTCATCCAAGTAATAATCGTGTGGATCTCGATGAGTAATCTCTCCATATTAAGCGCTAACTTGTGTGTCTGTCTGTATGTCGTTTTGTGTGTCAGTCCGCAAAAGTCGCGCAGGCGTGATGACAATATGAAGCGGTCAGGAAGTTGTTATGAAATAGAAATCCTGCTGTTACTGTATTCTATGATCGTCTGACTCGCTACCTCATTAACCGAGAATCATAATTTTTCTCCTTTTTGGGGAGTGGACCTAATTCGGTTCTTTTCGAGAACACTGCGATCAAAGCTCCACAAAAAGAGGAGGTAGGGCGGGAAAACTCCTGAATTGGCATCAGTTGACATGAGGTATCATGGAACGCTCCGCTCATTCAAACTGATGTTTTGTTAACAGCTGTTATTTCGATTCGGTACGCGTTCCGAAAGCCTCACAAGGTTGGCGACTTGCGGACAAAACTTCAGTCTTGGACGGGACTCTAACCTGCTCTTGTGCTTTCCGGGCACTGTGCTCTTATCCCTTTCACTACCGAGACCGGCCTTTTTGATGGCTTATATGCCATAGCTTACCAGCACTCACACGTACAACCTGCTGAGCCGGTCGACCAGTAAACAATTTACATAATGTATGCTTACAACTTAACGGTTCAGTGCGATATTGGCCGAACGACTCAACACCTTTTGCGTGTGAGTGATGATAAGCTATTCGAAAGGCGAGGGGAATCGGGGTATTGGTAGTGTAGGGGATGAGAGCACGGTGCCCGGAAAGCACAAGTGCGCGTTCGAGTCCGGTCTGAGCCTGAAGATTTGTCCACAAATCGCCAACCTCCTCAGACTCTCCTTACTGTTTTTCATTGATCCTCTGTTGCACAATTTCCTATGGTTGAACTCAAGAGGGTTTTTCGACGTAATTTCATGATGGTTACGCACTCAAAAGAATACCTTGTATTAAGTATTCAGTCTTCATGCGTGATTATTTAAAGATGAAACCTAAGGTATTTTGTGTGAAGCAGTAGCATGTGTTCGGGGCATGAAAAACGTTCCTGCACTCTTCTTGCTCAAAATCTTAAAAAAGCGGCTGTGGACATGCTATGCACGTGTTAGCAGGCCTAGCCCAAATGGTGATATGTATTTCAGGAACTAACATTTTGTTATGTGAATTCCTCAATTGACCCGTTTTTAACGGCAGTATTCTAATCAATTACAATTAACCGCTGTCCCGAAAGGTGTATTACACTAAGATTCCTCTCCCCATCCCTACCTAGCTGACTTGTATAAGACTTCTTTCGAAAATTTTACGTTTCATATTTAACTATTCTCCTGAACATGGCTCAATTCTTCATTTCTTACGAGATAATGCGACGTCATATGACATGATTATGGAGGATGGTCTTATAAATTTACTTCCTATGATGATATGCACCAGCTAATCATTTAATATTTTCATTCTCTTACATCACAAATCACATCACAAACCTCTCATCACAAACAGTCTTCATGAAACGTTACGGAAAATTTTCCATGTTTTGGACATCTTATCTCTACGATCAGTGAAATAACGCTAGAGCTGTCTGAAAAAGTTCGCCAAAAGTAGTGAGTATCGTAAATTCCTCATTCATGAAGTATCAAAGACAAAGTCTTTAGTTTTTAACATAACATTTTCAGGATGAGCACTCGCATTCGAAGGCCGTTCAAAATCGTGAAGCCGTTTTAACGCGTATGTAACTTACACAAAGACTGGCGGTGACCAGCTGAGAAACAAGTTAGTATATTTATCTTCAAGACTCGTCGTTAATACAAATTGTATTTCGCAATATGCGTAAATATTGGAGCAGCTTATATGTAGCGTTTTAATGAGCAGTTGGTTTCGTTTTGGTTAGAAGTGCTCTGGAGATAGCGTAGTTACGTCATGAATTGGTGACATTCCACCTATAAAAAATCGTGTCAACCCGATGCAGTTAGGGGTCCAGTTCACGATGATAGTGAGGTTTATACTTCGAGCGAAATAATGGAAGCCATGGTAATGCGATGCGGAATAGTGCAAGCGTGGCGAAATAAGCGCGAAAATCGGCGGATCTGAAGGAAATGAGAGGTTTAAAAGAAGTAGCGAAAAAGGGCGTTGCACGAGGTTGCCGTCTGTACGTCTGGGTGTCATTCACATGATGCGACCCGTGAATGGAGCGTTCACAGCAAGGGCAGCATAACACGGCCTTTTTCAGTGGGTACATCGGCCAAGCAGATTTGGAGTCTTTATTATTTCTATCTAGACCTGTTTACGGGCCAACAGCCTCTCTGATGCTCTCCTTAGGGACCACAAGTTTATTTTAGGGAAAAATCTGAGAAACCATTCCAATCGTAAAATCTACCCTTAAAGACTGGTTCGCGACAAATTTAAGGTACTCTTCTTAAGTTGATGAGCGGAAGTTTTGAAATGGAGTATTGCATCGGTGGCGAAGAAACTGAGATAATCCGCCTACATCGCGACAAATAAAGCTTCCCAAAATTAGTAGAAATAGAAGTTGTACGAGATTTTCATGACGGAAACGACATATTGGTAGTATTCGGACGAGATTTCAAATGTTGTAATCGTTCAAAGAGCTGATTGTATGAAGCCAAGTTGTCTAAAACTGCTTTCTGCTTCGCCATGGGTCATGACAAGTTGTTTGAACTTCCAACATACAGTCCCTCCATATAGCGCAACCTTTACATCGTGGTTGAAACTCCTTTACTGATATTACAGTGCCACCTATGGCATACTGGAATGCCACAAATTCATCAGAGGGGTATTTCTCATAAAATAATTTTATCGTGAACTGTGCCTTGAACATGCAATCGTTGCGTAGCTGTAAGGTTAAGAGACGTCGACCGAACTGCAGCCAATTGTAATTGTGGTGTCAGGCATGATATTTGCCCCTTTGAATACTTAGTTATTATTGATGGTTAAAATTTTTTTCTCAAACCCTTATTGTTTACCTATAGTTACGACCAGCCGACTGCTTGGCACTATGAAAACTTGCGAGAATCGTGCCCAAATGACCACCTTCGTCCCTGTATAATTCCGTATAATTTCAAGAATCGATGTGGATGCCTAGTTTTGCAGGTTCTTGACAATACCACTTAACTTAGCTTGCTGTAAATTGCACGAAAACTCAGCTACCATTTTTAAACCGTTACCCTAAATCCGGATGACTGTCCTACCCACTGCCTCTTCAAACGGACTAAAATTTGTAGCTTCCCAAGATTCTTGAGCCTACTCGTAGCGCAGCTCTGACCAGCTCAGTGTACTTCTCATCTATTCAATAAACTTCACTCAGTTTTCAATACTCCGGGATGGATCACTGCTCTCAATAAATCTTTGATTTTTTCTTCCATTTGCATGCTGGTCATCCAGAATGACTTTATTCAATGATCTCACTGCTCTACACAGCTCCCGGGCGATCTTTCATCGTACATGTCCACCTCATTAGCGTTTTTTGCCCGAACCATAGCCACTTGGTTAACAAAGAGTCGACCATAACCCTATGTTAGTTAGATGACAGGTGAGTTTGATTTCAAGGTGTTGACATCAGTAGCCCTAACCAATTTGGACGTTGATCCCGCAAAGATGTATGCATTAATGAGAGAAAAAAATATGAGAATATCGCCTACTCATAGCGTAGCGTGAATATAACGAATCACTTCATCCATCATAACTTGTCCCCTTATTGGCAACCATGAGTTGTTGTCGTTCTTTGTATTCGAACTCTGATTTCTTCGTTAACAGATGTCGGCAAACGAGAGTCGTGAGCTACAGTCTTATGAGCCATCAGATCTCATTGTGACGGTTGTCATGTCGTGCTATATTTTCTACACAGCCGCTATTGTAATTGGGATTCCATGCAATGCGTTCGTTCTTTACCGTATGACTCGATTGTCAAGAAAATGTGCTGAGGTATACAGGTGTGGGCTGTTTTCACATTCCTCAATAACTATAGGTATTCTTATTGCATTTTCTTCGCTACAGTCTCTTTTTCAGCAATGGCGTTGGTCTCTGTCTGTTTATAATGGCAGTTGCTGATATCGGGTCGTTATGCTCTATTCTAATACACTACATCCTGAGTATATTCACCGCTACACAAGAGATAGCTGACTCTGTCGGTGTTGTCTGGCTGGATCTGATCTGCAAGGTATAATCATTGGCCCTGTGTCAAACTGACCCATGGTGATGTCCTATTTAGTTTGCCACACTTTCAATGCACATCTCTACCTTTGTGTCCATTTGGAGTTGGCTGCTGATGTCCACACTGCGATATCTCTCCGTATATCAGCCGCTTCTGTACATTCGACTTTGGAAATTTCCAGCAAAGGTATTTCTGGATTTATTCGACTCTAGAAGACACTGAGGAATCTGATTCGGAAATTCGCAAAAAAAAAGACCATCGTTGAAAATCCAAACCACGCCTTGGTTCAAGTTGCGTGATAGAGTTATTTGACATCACCTGGCGTTATACCAACATCCAAAATGAACTGGCCCTACAAGCGCTATCTAAAATGTTGGATAGGCACGGTAGGAGTATTGAGACATTTGAGCTTGGTAAAGCGCGTATAATGACTCTCATCAAGGAATGTCTTGGTTCTTCTTCATCTTCAAGTGGTCAGGTTCTTACTATTCTCAATTGGAGGTTTGGCCATGAGTCAACGATTAGCTCCCATACTGGCGATCCGCTTCATGAGCAGATTGAAGAAAGTATTAGCACGGCACGTTGATGTACTGTAGGTATATAGATGGCTGCTGCATTGTAACTTCAGCACAGTCCGACATTTATGAGTGTTTCCTTATAATGAATGAGCATTCACCGTACATCAGGCTGACACGAGAGATACCACAAGATAGTTGGCTCCCCTATCTCAACACTCAAATCAAAGTGTCTATCGGGATCGTGCACGGTAAGTGGTACCAAAAAAAAGCTCGTAGAACATTTTGATTCACGCTATATCTGCGCATCCGGACGCTGTTAAACGCGCTGTTATATGAATATGTATAGGGCAGCTATGCGGATGTGCAGGGGTATGACCGAACGGGAAGAATCAAGACGATTAGCTTAAGGTATAGCTCGGTCGAATGGCTATACGGTGTCACATGGTATTACTGGAAGATTCCACGTTGAGAGGAGAAACGGTTCGCGCCAGAAACAAACTTCTTCTATCGTTATCGTTCATCTCTGACAAGGTATCTGCTGCAATACAGCGGTGTATTGTTCTGACACAACTGAGCGATGATGTTATTCTAATTAATATTCCTCCCAGTAACATCGAATGCGAACTTGTGAGGAACAGACTCTATGATACGCAAAGCTTGACAGAGGGGTGCGTTACATGTCCAAACGGGAAAAATCGATATTGCGCTTCTGCAGGCGCAATTTATCGGATTCAATATGAGGCATGTATTTCAAGCTACATAGGGGAAACTGGAAGAGTCTATCAATACGAAGAGCATCTTCCTGGAAAACGGCGCAGTAATGTGGCAATTCCGTTAGGGAAGCACAGAGTGGAACACCATGGTGGCAATAATTTTAACATCAAGTGTACGATATCGGCTCACGAGACGGAAATATCGTCGAGGTAAGCGTTGGGAGCGTTCTGGACTTTAGCTAGAAATCCAGACATGAACAACCGAAATGAGGGTACATATTACGATCGCAAACGGTCCCTTGCCATTTATGCAATAATGCGAGTTAATTCCGATAATCCGCGAACGTGCTGATCCGCAATAACATTACTGCATAAGGACAGCGAAGTGAGATCATTCGCCACTAATATACTAATCGCGTAGTGTAGCGCCGCACTTCGCGGTGGAAGTGAGGTAAGCTTATCTTCCGAATTTTAGGCATTTTTCGTGCATTCCTGATAGAACGTCAGAAACGCTGGAGCGGAAGAGGCGCTTGGTGGGGTAGTGTGCAATCAACAAGCTATGAACCATTTTCGGGCCTTGAATTCGACGAGTCCGTCTAAACGTTGGCCAGAATAAAAATTTCCGTCTAACAACCTTGAGGCAGAAGCAAATTTTACAAATTGAAGAACAACAGAGGTTTCAAGTTGAGAGGACTTGGGATCTATTTGATCATTTCTTTGCAATGTGTTAAAAGTGATTGTGGTAGGAGGGTAACATTGCATATGCTTTGAAACTTGTTTTACGCAGAATCATTCAGTGTGTCTCATAAGTTTAGGTAGCGCGTTTTGAGCTCAAAATTTTTAAATGGAGTATGGATCTGTCGAATGAAATAGTTCGCGTCTGTTTACTTTACGAGTTTAAACTTGGCACCAAAGCTGCAGAAGCTTGTCGTAAGATATGCGCTGCTTCTGGGGAAGGTACCATAGCAGAACGGACGGGACAGAATGGTTTAAAAAATTTTCTTCTGGAAATGAAAATTTTGAGGCAGGACTACAGTGAAACGTGTCAAAACCTTGCCTTAGGAATTTATGTGAGTGATGAAACTATTCGTTTAAATTTGCATCGACTTTGAAAACGTTGGAAATTGAGCAAATGGATACCTTATGAGTCGCGTGAAACAATAAACAAACAACAACACAACAACAAACACGGCAAGAATCACGCGGGAAACTCTAGCGCGTTCACAACGGGGAATTCTGCCTCACCCTCCGTATTCACCAGATCTTGCCCCAAACTACTATCTCCTGTTTTTTGTCCCTGGATAATCGCATGAGGAATCCGCAGTTTCAAAGTAGAGAAAAGCTCGAAAGGGAGTTAAACCAATTTCTCAGCTCCAAAACTCAAGACTTTTATAAAAATGGAATATACCAGCTTGTTTCACAATGGGAGAAAGTCATTTTCGCTGAAGGAGACTACTTTTCAGTATAAACTTTAGTTTTTTGTATATTTATTCATCCACTTGCAAAACCGCACGAACTTTTTTGGTTACCTGATAATAATCATACTCCATAGACGCGTTTCGGCGCAGAAAATCAAATAGCGCTCGCAAAGGTATCTATATTTGCTCAAACACAGAGACATGATCGTTTTTGGATTTTGATTCCTGATAGTATCCTCTCTTTATGAGGTTTTCGCGATTGCTCAAATACCTCGATGACCCTTTCCTCGTAACGATTTCTAGAGCGCTGAATTGAAAGGCGTTTACAGGCGCTTCATAGGTTTCCGCTTGTACATCAACAGGTTGTTATTACTAAAAACTTCTACCGTTAGAAATACTTCACTTTGTGAAAATTCAGTCTTTTTGCTGAAAGTAATTTCTTAGGCGATGTTCACCGTGATTAGCGCGGCTGTTGTATGCAATGCGTGGCTGGTAGTCTCTGTGGAGAGCAATCCGACCGTTGGTTTTATTTTGAATTCACCTAAATAATTTTGTATATCCTGGATACTATAGTCATTTCAAGGGCGGCTGCACTATGGTGTCACTATTCGGCTATCAGGAAATTAATAAAGCCTTTTTACTAATAGAGAGCACCATGTGAGTTAATTGCATAGTACAGCATTTATTTTGTTCTGATACTTCCTTTTTCAGTTCATTTATCATTCCTACATTAACGATCATCTACATGGATGCCTCCGTGTTACTTGGACTACGATTTAAACTGATGGCACCCAAAGCTGAGCAGCCAGATCTCAGACGTAACATTGCCCCCAGTTCAAATGTTGGTTAATGCCGTCCATTTTCTACCATTTAAAACTCGCTTGTTTTCTTCCTTTTGTTGAGCAAAGAAGAATCTCATCGAAATTCCTAGTAACGCTTGTGCTTCTCTACAAAGGGAGGTTGAATGTAAGGAAGCAGGCAAATGCAGATGACGAGATAGTGGGATGCGAAGAGGGGATAAGGAGGAGGACTTGTAGTAAAGGATATGAATGATGATCAGTAGCCCATGTGGCAATTGCCATACAGATTTGTCCAACAGCTGGGCAATTTGGAAAGTCTGTCTTCATACGCAAAGATTTTCTCATCCCTCTCAGAAAGTGCAGCACTTTCGATTATGAATAAGTTTACATAGGCTATCACCCGGGCACCCCTGCTGGGACTGAAAGAGTCTACTTCAACACAGAAAACCCATCCCCTCCTTCTTCATCATACTCATCGTCAACATCATCATCATCACGATCATTATTTATTTATTTATTTATTTATTTATTCAAAATACACACGAAGGTGCGCTACAGTAGCAAGCAAGAAAACGAATCCAGTTACAAATTTAAACAGCAGAAAAAGTCATAAAAACGCACATTAAGAAAAATCATACCCATAAGTGGATATTCTTTTGGCTATACACGTCTAGAAATCTTGTATGCCTAACGAAGCAAGAAGGTCTATCTTCCTCAATTTCTTTTTGAACGCATCGGTACTTCGCGCCTTTTGCAGGTCTGATGGTAACATTTGAAGCCATCTGGCTCCTCGGAAGAAAAGCGAATGAAACACACAGGCCTTATGATTACTGCTCAGTTTAGGGCATTGTAGTGATAGCGAAGTGGTACGACCTCTACACGGTCTGATTATCCAGTACTTGCTCGGACGTAGCTTGAGTTCACCTCTCAGCATTTTAAAACAGAATACTATATCATTGAATACTCTTCTGTACAACAATGTTTTAAGATTGAAACGATGCAGGCGGTCATCGTAGGTCGGTAAAGATCGTGGGTATGTTGGGTCAGGAAAACATTTATACATTAATATTCTCGTGAAAGTTTGCTGAACTTTCTCAATTTTTGCTTGAAGTTTCTTGGTATGAGGGTTCCATATCTGTGAACCGTACTCGAGTATGGGAACAACGTATGCCTTATAGAGCCTTATCAAAAATGAAACATCGTTACATAGAACATTTCTAAAAATGGCGAAAAGTGTTACGTATGCTTTTCGAACGATTACATCGATGTGGTGAGAAAAGTCCAAGTTGGAATTGATAAGAAACCCAAGGTCACGAACTTCATATGAAGTATTTAGTGAAATGTTGTCGACTATGTATGGTTCGATTATGGCTTTACCTAAATGAAGTACAGATGTTTTCGTGAAGTTTACAGGTATTCCCCAAGCAGTAGCCCAATCCATCATATTGCGAATAGATTGGGTCAAAGCCTGATGTATTTGAAAATGATTATCATTGCTGTAAACACCATATACTTTAATGTCATCGGCATACATTTTTATTTTGATCGAAGGATGAGTGTATAGATATGAAGGTAAGTCGTATGTGTACGCTACAAATAACAAGGGAGACAACACACCACCTTGTGGGACACCGCTAGAGCAATGAAACCTCTGTGAAAAGCTGTTACCTACCCTGACGCACATATGCCTATCCTCCAAGTAAGACTGAATCCAGCTAAGAATGTTGCATTCAATCCCTAATTGTTGAAGTTTGAGAAGTAACTTTTCATGACTCACTTTATCGAAAGCCTTTGTCAAATCGAAGTAGATGATATCTACACCCTTCCCCTCATTCATAGCAAGATTCCAATCAAATACGCAATCTGCCATAAGTGTAACTGTGGAAGCACTGCTAATGAAACCATGTTGTTCCATAGGTATGAGTTTGTTTTTCATTAGATTCGATGCAATTTTATCACGTAAGATTCTTTCCAGGACTTTAACTGGTGGCGCGGTAATACTTATAGGTCGGAAAGAGGAAACTAGTTTCGGTTCAGGTATTTTGGGTATAGCTGTGATGACAGATTCCTTCCAGCAGGACGGGACCTCACTATACATTAGCGATACGTTAAGTATCATACATATAGGTTCACTCAGCGAGGTGGCGCAGTTCTTGTAAACAATTTGAGGAATACCGTCGTAAGGTACCGAAGTAGAACAGTTCAGCGATTTCAATACTCTACGCACTTCTTGAGAAGTTATCACGCAGTGAATGACAGAACTCGAGCACGTACAGCGCATAGGAGCCACTGCAGAGTTGGCATCCGATTTTGGGGTGAAAACAGAAGAAAAGAACTGCGCAAGGGCTTCTGCTTTTTGAGGATCAGCCAAAAACTTTCTGCCATTTTCATCTTGAAGTAAAGGTATATATGGACGTGGTTTAATCTTATACTTGATCAATGCAAAAAGAGCTTTCTTTCGAGAGTTCTCAGTGGCTCGCTTTTCTTTATAGGCTAAAAATCTCCTCAGATGATGATCAAGCTCCTGGCAAACTTTTTTGTACTGAAAAATCAGTAGCGGATAATCCTGTAACCTATCATAGAGCCGAGATTTTTGAGCTAATAAATTTTTGATATGTTTCGGATATCGTATTACTGGGACCGTCATGGACTGAAAAGGTACATACTCAGCTAAACCTGCATAGACAATGCGACAAAACCTTTTGTAAATGTCATCAACAGAATTGTAGCCATCAAAAGCGCCCCACCAATCAATAGAAGAAAAATATTTCGACAACGCAGAGTAATCTGCTTTGAGAAAATTCGGTAGTGGAAGTATGCGTGGTGAAGGCGAAGAAATAAGGACTTCAAATACTATTACACTGTGATCGGATGCTGCAAAAGGCGGAATCACCGAGACGTTCTTAACAATAGGAGCATTTGATAAGATTATGTCCAGAATAGACTTTCCACGTGTGGGCATTTTTACATGTTGAATTAAGCCACAGCATTTAATGAATTCCAGAAACCTATTAGCGGTCGAATTCTTAGCTCTGCCTCTCCTCCAATCAATATCAGCGTTAAGGTCTCCCAAAACAATTAAGTGCTTGTTAAAACTACAAAGATCAAACAAAGCATCAATAAGTCTACTGTCATCTTCTGTAGAGCAATTAGGTGGCCGATAGATCAGTAATACCCTAAACATCGCACTGGAAGACCTATCAAATCCATCAATGCAGAGAAGTTCAGAGTTGAGAAGGCTTGGGGTGGTAACATTGGCTAGGATGAAAAAATTTCTAGCTATACAACAAACTCCTCCCCCTTTCTTATCTTTACGATCAAAACGAAAAATAATGTAGGGGCGATTTCCAAGGAGTTCAGAGCTAGATATTTTCGAAGATAGCCATGTCTCTGTGATGAAAACAAGGTCCGGGGTATGCGTGTCTAAAAAGAATTGTAAATGGTGTATCTTATTAACCAAACTCCTTGCATTAAATAGAAAACATCTCATACCTAGGAGTGGACCGTGACAACTCAGGCGTTTCCCGATCCCCGTATTTTATTGAGCTCGTCAACGCGTCTGATTTCGCCACGGTAAACCACCCAAATGCGTTCCTTTGATTGTTTGTTACGCGCCCTACATTCCTCTCTCAACTCGAACTCGTGCTTGCGCTCTGCTGCAGTCATACTTCTACGTATGTATATATTTGAAAATCCCGCAGAGCGCAAGCAGTGACTATTGGTGAGGGCCGTAATCCAATGACTCCTAGATGGAAGCACAACTTTCACCAACCGTGGGCGTGTATCATTAGGTTTCCCCATACGGTACACTTCCACAGGCCGGCACTCAACTCTCACACAATCCAAGATTTCAGTTACACGGTTCTCAAGCTCTTGCTGTCTAACAGAAGGAGGTTTGCTTGAGTTTGATTCCGGAATACCGAATACAACTAAACTGCGCTCCTTCTTCTCTGCTTGAACTGCGTCTGTTATTGTTTGTGGCAGCTTGGTTACCATCGCATTAATATACTTAGCCATGACTGGATCCTTGAGCTGTTCGTTTCTTTCCATCATGGCATTTAGTATTTCCACCATAGACATATTTGCAATCTCTGTGTCGGAAGGACAATTGGCCGGCACATTTTTCACATTATCGATCACTTCCCGAGCGATCTCATTTCCACTGCACGCTCCTGATGATTCTTATTTACAGGCGAGCCCCTTGGCCATCTTGAGACCTACCAGTGCTCTGAGAACTTTTCCTTCAAGCCTCTTGAAGCGCCTTCCATCGCGCAGGATACGACTGGACTTTCTCCGTGTCAACCATGTCATCCAAGCTTCCACAGTCTGAGGTACGCTGCTGTCAGCAGCTAGCCCTGAACCTAGGTATCGGAAACTTTGGGCACACTTGCTGCGTCCCTAGACAGTTCTTCTCTACGCACTCCTTCAGCAAAAAAACTTGGTCTTCACTCTTTTTCCATCGGCATCTTTTGCCTCCTGCAGCTTGATCTGCGATCCTTTTCTACAGTTCGCCATCAGAGCGATGTCATCAGCATAGAAGTTTATTTTCAATGGTCCACGCACCAGCCTTTTTGTCTAATAGCATAATAGCCAACTCAGGATGTTGATTGATGTTATCATTTCAGAACCAGCTGCCTTGTCTCCTCCCAATCCACTGGCGCCTCGCCCAATGTTTCTTTTGCAATTGCAGGGTGGTCTCCACTGCGTTGATCCATGAATTCTAGAGCGGTCCTTGAAGGTCTGGGAGACTAGCTTTCCATTCTTCCCTCGAAGTCGTCCATTTCCGCTCACTGCAGCTTCCACTATCGGATCCTCAGTTCCGTTCTTGTCGTTGCTTTACCCCTAACCCCCTTCCCTATGTTGTCTAAGTTAGCTAAGCCAGATAAAGTCTTTACTTTATTCCTAAAACAAACGTGCTCTAATTTGGGCCTCTGTGGTTTAGTCATCTCAGCATCTCATCTTTAGAACGAGACGGAGAGCAGCGCCTCCCTCTTCCACTCTCCTGCGATCCTTGAAATGGAACCAGACGCTGTTACTCGCTGAGGCAACAAGGTTTCAGGCAAATTAAGTAGTCCTCCCAGTTTGAAAGATAAGGAGGGTGCGCACTCCATCCCATAATATCGTAAGCATATTATGAAATGGTAAAGTCTCCAGGCGTTGATCATTCTCGTTTGAGGGATGCGCCCCGCACTCGACTCTCATTCATAACCGTAGTGTCGTTTTGGTGTGAATGGTGTGTGGTCTATACAATACTTGCGGTGGCCAGTCAATGTACAGTGTAATGCTTTTATCTTCTCAGATGGTTCTGGTACCAATTAGCCGACGCCGGAGGGATGGAAGGCTTGGTTGGCTTAGGCGGATATCTATCCGGGATTCAAACCGTGACCACGCGTGTGAGATAGTGCGACTATTGCCACTACACCACATCCGCCTATAAGCATATTGTATTGATACCGAATCTTTCATGCTCAACGAAATGTTACAGAGACATCCTGGATATTTGTGGCGATGGCTTGTGATTGCCCTAATTGATGTTGGTCTTAATGCACCAGAAAATCTGTCACGACTAGGTCTCATTCTCGGTATCATTGAGTATAACGACGACGAACTATTCTACATTTACAGGATCATGGCCCAGGTGAGCTTCACCCAGGAACGATGCTTATGCTTAGACTTAATTGTAAGACACATTATTTAGGTCCCTTACTACCTTCAATTCGGTTTCAATGGTTTCTATTTGGTGTTGTTCATTTACGACAAATCTACGCGACCACAGCGAAGGCGGTTAATTGAAAGTTTTAGCGCTGATCATCACAATACCGAACGTCCACGAGAAACTCTCGGTTCCTTACGTTGTCGTGCGTCTGGCAACGAACTTCCCTTTTCGGAGCTGCACCCTGTTGAGTGCAACTCCATGTGTGATTCTGGAATTGAAGATGAACCGGGTCGCTGTTAAACTGAAAGGATGAGGACAAAATCAACAGCAACACACACATGCTCACTCCACACTGATCATTTCAAGAGAGAGAACACTATTCCATTTTTCTTCTGTGGACAGTTGTCTCAACTGAGTGAAACTTCATTACCAGGGAGGTAGCGACACTTATCGGCCGCCGCACTGATACTCTCCACTTGGGCGGTCGGAGGGAGTGTGCCTTCGAAATGATTGTCAATACGGTGTCTCTCTGTTTCGGCACATATTTGTTGTCTCTTCTCAAAGTCGTTATGAAAACTTAATTTTACTCTTTTTTCAACTGGTACTTTCGTTAATGAGTTGTTTGTTCATTTACTTTTCATATGTTCTATCAATCAGTGAATTGTTTGGAAGAATTGTATCTCGACTGTACTGTAATACTAACTATGAAACAAAAAAGTTCTTCATGAATAGTGATCTATCAAGTGATCTTCTGAAGTAAAAGTTGAACCTTGACCAACCAGGTCTACCTTTTCAGACTAGTTGTGGCACGAAATGTATTTACACTGTTAATGCACATGTGTCTAGTACCTCCAGATTCTACCAACTTTCTCCCTTTAAATTTTCAAGACACCAGGTACAAAGTACCATTAAATGAATGCGTAAATTCGCTTTTTTCCAAACAGTTAGGTTGGGTATTATGCTCTATAGATATAGAGTTATTTTACAAAATTGTTGTTCATCACCAATACATATTGCTACGACGTTATGAGGATTGATATGCGTCCCTGAGAAATTGTCATCGTAGTTTTTTTTTTTCTGCCGCTACCGGCCCCATCTGCTGGTTAAGTTTTCCTTCCAGACCTGAGAAGTTGATATTTCTACAGGTT
Organism: Haemonchus contortus; assembly: GCA_000469685.2. NCBI lineage: Eukaryota > Metazoa > Nematoda > Chromadorea > Rhabditida > Trichostrongylidae > Haemonchus > Haemonchus contortus. The sequence continues at coordinate 46,717,250 of LS997563.1, read as the reverse complement.
CGATAGAGGACTTAATCAGAAATCGGAACTGATGCATTGATTGTCCTTGTATTGGAGCCGTACCATATTGGCCGGGATACTGGCAGCACCTACTCCTCGGTGAAAGTATATTCTAAGTGCTTAGCGTAATTTTAGATATGGGGTCACGCCTCACGCTACGTCAACATTCTAACCAAGTCCGATGATCTTTTGAAAGTCACCACATTTTGGGTCAGAATGGTAATGTAGGGCGTATGTTATATCTAAGATCGGCCTACACAATGACCTGCACAGGATAACCCATGCCCAAAACAGTGTTTACCCACTCAAAGAAATATAGAACAGAAGTACCCCTCTGAAGGTGGACGGAAATCGGTCTGACATCTGAACGGTGGTCATGCATAGAATGTTGGCGCCCTTTACGCTACCCAGGTCCATCGTATCGATTAGTTCGTATTGGAGCAAGATTTGATTGGAAGGCTCAATAACGCCTTTGCAAGTTTTCCTGGTTTCTCAGTCCTTTCTGTGTGCTCTTTTTTGCGCTCTAGAGTACCTGTGGCTTCACTAAGTTGAGCGAATGTTCTAAGGAGTGATTGAAATCAGATGGCACAGATTCCTTTTTGAAAAAATACAGCAAGAGCACATAGTAGTTTCTCGGATTTTTGTCAGTTTTATTCGGCCCTGAACCCGTATCCCCAGTAATGGAACTAGTAGATAGATGATCAAGTGGCAAGGGCAAAGCTAGTGGTTATGCCTGTCTTTTTTTTGTTGCACACCATTTAAGATTATCGAGGAGAAAGTACGCGCAATGCTTCCAGTCGTGTTTCAGCAATGTGTAAATTTAGAGTGAACGCTGAGCTATGCAAATTTGTTAACTATGACCGACCGTCATCGGTAAATGTTGATCCGCACCATTAAACATTTTGTGATAAGCGTGTTGCAGCTCGCCATGCTCCTCATCATTTAGCGGTGACTTGAACTACCTACGAATTGTTTTTGTGTTGCTGCTTCTATTTTATTAGTCTTGTCACCGATGTTCTCGAAGTTTTTTCTTTTACAAGAAGACCGTGTGATTGTATCAGGTTGCGTATGGGTTCTTCAATAGCACAATTCTCGTAATAAACTGTTTATGAGATTTCTGCCCTGGAACGGCTAAGATAGAACTTAATAATGGCTCCAAAACCAGCTTAGCCGATGTACGTACCTGGGGCAGAAGAGTTCTGCGCTAAGGAATCTGTAGAGCTTGCAATATATAAGCACCGAAACCAGCACAGCAGAGATCTACGCAGTGTCGCATTGAACAGCTCGTTCAAATGCCCTTTGTACACAGCCTTCGTCATCACATTCTCGTCCAACCTCTAATTATACTAGTTCATTGAATCTATATGTTTCTCTAAATACGCCGATTTCCGCGTTTTCTTCGACCATTCTGGGCTATGTGGCACATTTGAATGTGAAAAGCAATCCTCCACGTCATATTTTTTTTTCATTAGGTTCGAAAGACGTTGACGAAACACTTCCAAGAGGTAAAGGTATTATGTTCGTAACTGCCATCACTAATTTTACTAATTTCATGCTGCACATGTACAGTGGCCCCTGTAAAGGATTACGAATTGTTCCAAAAACATAAATTCTTTTTTTTTTGCCGCATCCCGGTTGAATGAAGTTTTCAGGAGCTGAATATACCATTAGGCTCGATCTCTACAGTTGTCAAGGGTTATTCCAAGCCATGAAAGCTTCATTATCAGAGGCTTGATTTGAGGCTTATTCTCAAAATTTTGAGGTTATGCCGTCCTATCTTGGGAAAATATCCGTGGAATCGATAAGCGATTCCGAACTACAGTTAATAATCTGCGGAGGTGTACTTTTGGAGAAGGAACCGGCAAATACTGAGGAACTAACCATTTTTTATTTGAGCCATGCCAGTCGCAGACCATACTGATTCCCCTGATCGAATGCAATGGAGTGGTACATAGACCATTTCCGTATTCAGACTCCTCTTGTTCTTGTTGGCCCCTTGTGTAATGTTAGTCGTCGCGTCATAACATAGAAATGAAATTGGGTGAAAATGTTGTTGGGGGTGCCAGCGCCCGGGTGTGGTGCGTTAGGAACGAAATGGTCGCGTCGCGGTGAGAGGGGCGTCGCGCGCGAAGGAATGTAGCAGGATGCAGCAGTAGGTAAGAAATACAAGAACAAAAGTACTAATAGTGGAATTGTGCATAAAATAATGATTGCATATCGACTGAGTTGTATGAAGAACGCTAGAGCTGTAATAACAGCGAATGAGTGGTCCGCGACAGCCGCGTGCGGCGAATCGATTACCCAAAATCGTTCGTCTCCCCCAGCGCCCTTTTCTGCTCTGCGTCTCTGGCACCAGTAAGCAGGGTGCATAGAGACCGCGCTAGAGTGCAGAGACGGTTTCCACTCTTTCTGAGTTATGGAAAGTGCTCCGGGGTGGGTGAGCCATTTCACTGTTCGACTCTTAACCCATCCCAGCTTTTCGCTCGAGATAATGATATCACTCAGAAAGTGAGAAGGGGAGGAAACCATTTCTGCACCCTGGAGCGGTCTCTATGCACTTTGCCTACTACATTTTCACACAATTTCATTTCTATGTTATGAAGCGACGACTAACATTACACAAGGGAACCAACAAAAACAAGAGAAGTCTAAGTATGGAAATGATCTATGTGACCACTTCCGATTAGATCGATCGCTTCGATTTTCATGCAGTTCTTTCTCGCACGCCATCACGGACTCATTTTCTGGTGATATCATATTCTATGGTCTTCCAGCCATGAACGCTTATCTTTTCTATGTTATGCTCGATTGCATGCATTATATCCATTTTCTACTGAATAGAAATTAGAAATTAGGTACAATGAATTTATCCTGATTCTTTGCTTCACAAGACCGTCACTCTTCCAGAAATTCCCAAAAAATTGGTTAGCGGGAGAGAGTACGACGAATTCCCGTTTTCTGAATTTGTCCTTTGTTGATGCTCAAGTAGAATTTGGTCCTTCATGAAAGTGTTCTCTTCATTATCTGTTTTTTCTCATCCAGACGGTTACGCGTAGTCGGAGTGAGCATTAATCAATGTTCAATGTTCCGCCTGCTCCATATTCGGTCCTATAAGCACGATGCCATCTGCAAAGCGGAGATGGTGTAAGAGGGGCCGAAGATTTTCTTTCCCACGTCTCCATATTCCAAATGATGCATTATGTTCTCGAGAGTGGTACTGAAAAGTTTGGGCTTTTTATGTTATAGTAAGGTACTGGTTGTAGAATTGTTCAAAAAACCCAAACCATTCTCACAAATTGAGTTGAAATCTATCCCAGTTGCCCGCCGCTTTGATTACCGCTTCTCTCACGATGGTATCAAGGGCTTTTTTCAAATCCTAAGACATTCTGACAATTTGTACTCCCACGATACTTCATTGAGTTTTGCAATGGTGTGTGTGATCGAGTGCACTGAACCCTTCCCGAAACCCTGATTGCTCACATGGCTGTCCTTCGTGTTGCCAGTCCTGGTGAGGATGACGCGTACGAATAGCTTGTAAATTACAGACCGCAGGCAGATTGAGCGATAATCGTCAATTTCATCTGGATCTCCCTTCTTATACAGCAACACAGTCTTGCTAGTTTTCCACAGAAATGACACCTTGCATTTCGGCAGGTACCGCGTGAAGAGGTAGGGTTTTGACTATGAATGGCGTAAGAGATTCTGCCAGGACCGGGCGCCGTACCATTCCCCATCGCCGTGATGACATGTTGAACTTCGGAACAAAGAATCGAAGGGGTGCATCTCCGTCTTGTCTAAGAAGGTATGTAGGCAGATCAGCGTAGAAGTCGTGGATGACCTTCTCCATTGAGCTTCGAGATGCAGTAACTGTTCCGTTAGAGCGCCGAGGGGAAGTTGTCTTGGTTTTGTAATTGGCGAAGCACCGTTGAGCTTTGCGAATGCTCTTTTCGGCCTAGGCGGTCTCGCCCATAACTGTTGCTCCTCTCTCTTTTCGATCTCCCTTTATCGCTTCTCTACATAACTTTGCAAGCTCGGACCTTTGTTGATAATTGCCTGCAGCTCGCGCGATTCCACGCTGACATACCAGTTCGAGAGTCTTTGAAAAGTGTTCTCTTGGATACTTGTAGACTTTCTGCTTTCCCAGCGCTATCATGGAGGTGTTCGACGCCGGTTGAATGTTTCATCGATGTTGTCGATTACGGAATCGTCCCATTCACTCGTAAAAGAAGGCGAAGTGACCATAGCGAGCAACGGTATTGGGGCTTCGTTTCCTGGACCTCACAGCACATCACTTGTGAATTTTAAATTTTCCCAGCACTTTCAAGCAGAAGTCGATGAGCCGTCAATCTCGTGAGAACTTGGATACCAATAACAGCGACATCAACCAGGCAAAGCTTTCAATTGAAGATGTGGTGATCTATTCTATTATGGGTCTATCTACCAGGTCACTCCCAAGTCCAAATAATATGGCCTCTTGAACTGGGAATTACAATGAATGGTGTGGTTTGACATGATAAACGCCTCCCGCCTTGCTCATTACACTTCATTCCATGAGTCCCGATGTGAGGATTTTCAGCCGCGCTTCTGGGGCCATTTTTGGCGTTGAAATCACCGACGACAACCTTGAAGAATGTATGGTTTTCTCTGCAGAGTCTCTTCAGATCCGTATACAGGGTGTTCCAGAATTATGGGCGCCAAAATTCAGAATTTTTAAGGTAGTAATAATCTTTCAAATTCAATTATCTGCTATAGATTAGTTGCATAAGAAGGTTTCTTTGCAATATGCATGGTTACTGATGTGGAACTCACAATATCTTTTAAATGAAGGAGGCTCATTCAATGTCACTCGCTATCGTTAACACGCGAGAGGTGAAAGGGCAGTATGAAATTCCTTGGGATTTTTTATAATAACCATATAGGCGGTTATTGATGTGGAAAAAAAGACTAAATCAGAGACAAATTCGAAAGGCAGAAAGGCCAATGCTTCTAAAGATAGGGCTATTGGAATGGTCCGTCTGCCAGTTGGCCGTGATCCTGGGTGACCCATCAAAAGGAAGATAAAGGGCACGGCTAATCGGAGTTATTGCGATAAAAGAATGTCATGCAGAAGCTTCATCGCCGTTCCTATAGTATGCAGAAATTTCGCTTTAATTCCTCTCAACAGAGACTGCAGGACAAAAAATGCAGAAAGTCGCAGACCTACTTGAGTGATGACACGCAACCCTTCATCGTTTTCTCTGGCCAAGAAATTTTTACGATTAAACCATCCCTCAAAATCAAAACGTTCACGTTTCGGAAAGAAAGATCTAGCGTGCAATCTCACAAAAACGTTGCTATAAGGACAGTAAAATGATGTTTTTCGGAGGTCAGTGGCAAGAGTGAGACGCTTGTGGTTTTTTCGGTGTCTGCTTGAAAATTGGCAAAACCGGTGCTCAGAGAGCGCACTGATGAACGTAATAAAACCCTGTTCCTACCACGTCTCCTGGAACATCTCGTACTCCTTCGAGCAGGACGCTACTTCCGGGTAACGGAACTTCTCCCCTATCGCGGCATTCTCCCTTGCGGCATGCGGCAAATGTCCCTGCAATTACCGTACTCCCGCCAATCGATAGGACGCGGAATTTTTTGTTGATTGCCTTGCTTTTTTATTAGATTTAGTCGTTTTTTCTTCTGTTTCTTTTTCGTTTTCGTGTTTATTAGACTTGATCAATTAGAATGACCCCTCCTATATAAACGACGATCAATACCGCGCGCGCTCCAATCTTCCATCGCAATCCCGCGATAGGCGGCGGGTGCGGCGTCTGCGACGCCGTGTTAGGGGAGAAGTTCCCGGACCCCGCTACTTCCAGCCAAGCTTGCTCGCGAGTTGAAATGTGACTGTAGCGCGTTGTAGCAAATGGTGTTAGCTAACATGCCTATGGAGTTCGTGGTCTTTCTCAGTTGAGAAGCTCGAAATATATTGCTATGAATTGGCGCCCATAATTCTAGGACACCCTGTAGAACATATCGAGGTCTTCTTCTCGGAGTTAGATGTTGGTGTGTTGACAACTAAGATTGTTAGCTAGAGTTGAGCCATACTTCTCATTCGCAAGCGTCCGATTCGAGTTATGAAGCCCTCGTACAACTCGATGTTCGTGTTAAGTGCGTGTTGACGAGGACACCTAAACCGCCGACGTCTCTGCAGTCGCATGCTCCAAAGAACAGTCCTCCATTCGCATAATGACGTAAGACTGGCCATGCCTTCTCGCCTCGAACAGTCCGATGACGGGGTAGTTTATTTCTCTGACTTACATTATCAGATCTTCGATACACGCAGTATGTTCTTCCTTTCTTCTTTCTTTCTATGTTAATCCTTTTTTAGGTATTCTGTTATGGCCCTGAGATTCTAGCTGCATTTCCAAGTGTCGTACCCAACGTTGTCGTATTGGAAACTCCCTCAGGTTCAGGAGAATGAGTATGTTATTTATATGACTGTTTTTTGCAAAAGGATACTCACGTGTGGCTTGTCAGGCTCTGACACGTGGGGGTGACCCACTCTTGGCCGTGTGGGCATGCAGGCGTGCCGTTGAACTATTGTTATATATTTTTTGACCAAAGAATTTAAAATGCTAAAAAGTAGGATTATTATTTAGTATTACATTTTTATTAAATAACTGAGAAGGATTAAAGCGTACGCTGAAACGAGTTTCACCCCCCCCCCCTCCCCCACACCGACCGCGTTGAGGTGGTAGGCATCGAAAGGGGTCGCAGGTTTCGGAGTTTTGTGTGCTAAGAGCTACACCACGGGCTGTCGGCGTATGATTTTTCAAAAAAAAGCGAACTGAAGTGGTGAACTTCTCGGTTTCCTTTTTCTACCAGTCGGGTCACCCGGCTTATGCCGAGATTACCCCCTTCTTATAAAGGAGTTGAAAAATCGGCAAATCGCCCGATCTTTCGATCTTTTTTTGGAAGGAACGGAATAGTTTTCCGAACGCGAAAATTGGTAGAGGAATGGCACATGTAGGTGGTATTCAGTGTGTGTCGATGCTTTTGTCTATGATTAAGTCTCGATCGGTTGCAATTTATCTTAAAGATAATGACCCGTTGAAAGTGGTCCGAATTAAACATTTTAGCTCACGCTCCGTCCCCCTCGTGAGCGGAGTCTAGTTCTGACAGCTTTCATCAGTGTTCCATCTTGCCGCCTGTACTCCTACTATATTTGAACCCCCTAGGTCCACGGGAATAGGAGTGATGTATTTCCGGGCAAACACACACAAACAACAGGCAAACCGTCAGACACACCTAGCGCATTGAATATCATAGGTCCTAAGGGTGGTTCTTTTGAATTCATCAACCCTCCATTTGTTCATGAAATTCGCAATCGTAAAAAAGCTGAAATCACAACTTCCTCACAACAACATGGTTAGGAACTGGAATTTTCAGTTGTAAGCCTGAACTTAGGGCTGTCGTTAGAAGTCTCTTGAACCTCTAATTGACAGCGTTCCGAGCGAGTCCGCCAGCCGTCATGCTTGCCTGAACTCTTCGCCGTATGACTCACAAAACCGCCCGGCCAAGATTTCCGTCTGACTGCTGAACCGGAGAGCAATCGCCGCCACCGCTCTAGTATGAGCGGTTTACGCCTCCGGAGCGCAGATTCAACGGAAGGGTCTGCCCCGACGGCGCCCTCCGCGCTCTTATAATCCGCCGGGGGCGGGGCTCAAATGACATCATGAACGATGGATCATAACAATAGGAGTTTTTTGAATACCAGATGATGTGTATATATCTCGCCACTTCACTGGTCACTTTGTATCAACTTTTACTTGTAGTTTTGATGATAACGCTATCTCTCTTGTTTATGAAGCAGTACTTTGGTGTGTCGGTTCGTCGGTTGTCGGTGTGTGTTTGTCGATTTTTCTGTCTGTCCGTCTTCAAAACTTTATGATAGCGATGGAAGTAGTGATATGGAAAGCTCGTTATTCTAACCTAACTCAACCCCCCTGATGAAGTGACAAGGCCTCACCGTTAACACGGAGGAAGTGACAAAGCCGGCGGCCCATGTCTTCTCCTTGTAGGCTGCAATTTATTGTGACTACATCCTATTATCTACCATCAGTGTTTCCACTATATCGCCAGGGAACTTCCGATCAGACATTTGTTTCGCGCACGTTCCATCCTCTGTGGGTGGAAGCTGGTCCTGCGGTGCGGTGTGTGTTTGACCGGAAATTCATAACCCCTGTTCTCGTGGACCTCGAGAGGTAATACATACAATTCGGTAGGAGTACAGGAAGCAGGATGGGAAACTCATGGCACGTTGCAGGACCAGACTCCGCCTACAGTGGGCGCGGCGTGTGCGATAGAAATTTTCGACCGCGAGTTCACAACTCCTGCTTACCTGGACTTAAAGGCACCGTTCACTTAAATTTGGGTAATCCAGATTATGATGAAAAATGGAAGACAAGATCGAAACTAGTGCGACGGAGGTGAAGAAACTACGTGCATCGGTGTTTCCAAAGTGAAAAAAGGCTTCGAAAAACCGTTAAAAAGGGGGCTGGACAAGAGTGAAACAAGAAAAATGAAGAAGATGGGGCGCTCGGACGAGCTAAACAGTGCGTTTCACTGCGCGCGTGTGGGTCCTGGTGCGAATAACAGACAATTGTAAGCCAAAATTCATTCACTTATAAGCACAAATAAACAAAAAACCCTAGTAACCGCAAAAGTAGCTCACCTTTTTCAGCCCAGCCTCTAGGAGTAGGAAATTAAATAAGGGACCGCGGCAGCAGAAAGAAAAGCAGGGGAAAAAAGAATGGGAGATAAACATCGCCTCATCACTCGGCGATAAGCTGATTGTGCGTGGGCCCTAGAACGAATAATAGCAATCTGTATTGTCTCGACACTCGTCTAACGTGACACCGATCGAGAGGCGGGAACGCGAACTACGGCAAAAACGGGGCTTCCACTATGCCCCAAGCGCCGAGATTGTGGAAGCAAGAGGGTCCCTTCTACCACCCATGACGGGCACTGAGTTTTCCTAAAGGAAGAACTCAGTATCCTTTTTATCGTGAACGGTGCCTGTAAAGCATTGAAATTTGGTAGGGTCCAGGCTGCAGGGAGACTCTTATGATGGTGGTACGATGTAGGGATCGTAGGTGACAGAAACTGATAGGACTGCAGCTTTAACTGTTCAGAACTGATCTTAACTGATAAGACAAAATAGAGACCTAAGAGAGGCCACCTATCGATCAAAATCCTAACGTCTTCGGTATCTACGATGTATCTTTGACCGATCAGTATGTGTCATCCGATAAGATGGGATGGTAGAGTAGGGTGACAAAAGTGACTAGTTAGTGCAGTGGTAGGGACCCATTAACGGCGCTACGATGAGCAGCTGAGAATTTTGTTCATTTCTTGCTATTCGTATACGACCGCTACCCAGCAAGGTTTGCAACTCAACAAAGGATCCTATTTGTTCGGCATCATTGACGACAGAACTAACCGACCGCCAGCGAATTCTCAACTGATGATATTTCCGTAATGAATAAGATAGTGTGTTATCATCGCTCGAAACATTTGTGAGTACCGCCCAAACTTTGGTTGCCTAACAGTTGAATCATTATTGGTTGTTTAATTCCAAAAAAAGAGCAAAAGATCGAGAGTTCGGGTTGAAGGCGTAAGCTGCGACTTACACTGAATACCAATTGCACTGCCCTGTTAGTTCTGTGTCAAACTTCGTGAACAGAAAAATATTATGTCCCGAAGAAGGAGTAGAGAAATAGCCGGTTACTACAACTTGGTTGAAGAAGGAGGAAAGCCCGGCGTTAGCCTGGCGAACCGACTGGTATTGGATATTCTCCCTCTTACTTATAAAGAAGTAAATTGGTGTGTTAGTTTGTGGGTTTGTCGGTTTGACGCAATGCCATTTTGTGTGCTTGTCGGTATGTCTGTCTATCCGTCCGTGAAACTCTATAATAACGATAGCGGCAGTGATGTGGAAAAACCAGCTTCACTCTACATTTCCCTCTTATATATAAAGCAGTAACTTGATGGGTTGGTTCATGGATTAGAGTGAGTACTGCGAAGTGAGTTCGAAGCAATGTTGAGATCGGATCATCCTACTAGCTAGTAATAAAGTTATAAAGACAACGAACGAAGCACAGTCACCTGAAGCCTGAGTAATGTGGAGTTAAGTGAGTACTCCAAAACTAAGATTCCGATCTGTACTGGCACCGTGCTATGTATGTCTATGCAAAAACCGGATATGATAATGTAATGCGGAGACTTCCTCTTGTTATCAACAATGAGCGCTAGAGCGTATATAAGGGGTTAGCCCATAGTTGCGCTCAGGAACCTTTCTTAGCCGAGGATATGCAGTTTTTTGACCTGAGCACAAGAGAAAAGTAGTACCGGGGTGGGTGAGTCGATTGAATATGCAGTTATACCCCATCGTAGCTTTTTGCACGATGTAATCATTTCACCCCAACCTCGACTCTCCTCCATTCTTAGGCTTAGGTAAAAGCTGTTTTCTTCCGCCTAAGATCGTCTCTATGCACAGGTATAGTTGACAGCCACTCCTTTCCTGTCCTCTAACCATCAGTGTTGGATAAAAGTGATGCCTCCCCTAACTAAATTTTCTAGCTACTTTCTACTAATAAGGCATGAGGCTCGGCGTAAGCCGGGCGAACTGACTGGTTCATTCGTATATCAAAAAACTATTACTATTATCACTAATTATAACGATTCAATTATTCTGGTTTGTTAATATTTCATGATTATAACTATATTTTTTTAACCGAACCTAATTAATATTTCGCAGCATCAGTCGGATCGCCCGCTTAACGACGGACTTCAATCCTTCTCATAATGGAATTGTAAAGATCGCCTAGTTGACCGATCCTTTGTGACAACATGAATTTTGAAATAGGACCAATAGGGCAATGCCAGTGGGATTCAATATGTTCCGACGCTTGTTTCATGCTTGTTATGACCCGACTGGTATATATATATATATATATATATATATAATAGATATATGTAGTTGGATATTACTCCAAGTTAAGCCTTATTCTTCACTTTTACAAAGCAGTTCAAAATTGCACTTAGGTAGGAAGAGGGGGGGGGGGGTGGCATCGCTTTTATCCAGCACTGAGGGCTGGAGTAGGAGGGGTATCCGACCATGCCTGTGTTGAAACGGTTTTAGGCGATATAGTTTTGATATACAGGGGTGCCCCAAAAAAAAAACACTATTCATGGGGCCTAATCCAGGGCGGAATACGTCGCACCGATTGAAGCAGCAGGAGAATGTGATTGGGTAAATTGTACTAATAACGTTGCTTGATGAAAGGAAGCAGGAATTCGTGTGGACCCTATGTCGGCATCAAAATATGAAGTCGTCTGCCACTGCGGACGCGCTCAAGACGACTTATGGGATATCGGTCGGCTACAACAGATACGCAACTTTTTCAATCGAGTCGCCCACAGACAAATTCCTGGGCATCATCGCTTGGGATCTAGAAGACCGCTGAATTCCTGTAGCCCCGACAACTCCGCAATGGTCTGCGATGTCGTGGGAGACGAGTCAACCGTTCCAGCAACCGTGATCGCCAAGCGCACTGGGATTCCGCAGACGTCGGTTCAGCGTATTCTGAAGAAATGAGGATTCAGACTGGTGTCCAAGGTTAGCTCCTCGATGTCTGTGGCTTATTTGATAATCACTCTTCAGGTGAAGGTTCACTGCGTTAACGAGAAGCAGCAGAAGAATAGCGCAGAATGCTGCCAGCGTCTGCTGCCAAAACTCAACGACGAATTTGCGAAGCGGATCGTTTTCAGCGATGAGGATCTCCTCTTGATCTTTCCGCCATGGGACAGTAATAAGGGACGCATATGGACCGCCCTGAAGGAAAAAGAACTCATCCCGAGCGTGCTGCAGTCACCACGCTCCACCAGCCAGCGTGGCCTGATGGTGTGGGCCAGTCTCGTGGAAAGGTAAGAGGGAGCTGCTGTTCGTGGAGCCCGGGTTGAATATTAATGCCGAGTACAACGTCCAGCAGCTTAGAGATGACATTCTGCCGTCATGTAGCCGCCTTTATCGTGACGGGAGCTTTGTGCTACAACAGGACTGGGCACCGGCCCATGCATCTAGGAAAACTCTCGCCTTTTTGGATTCAGTGGGCGTCGAATATCTCATGAAGACAGAATATCCGAGTGCATCTCCTGATCTCAACCCGCTTGATTACAGGGTGTGGGCGGAACTCAACAGGATTGTCTGCGATGGTCAGGAAGTTGCCGATCTCGCCGACCTCAGACGACGCATCAAATTTGCGTGGCGAAAACTTTCGATTTCGTTCGTGCGGAAGGCCATTGAAAAACTCCATGATCGAGTACAATATGAATGTGTTGTTGATTTTGCGGGTGGTAATATTCAGACAAAACTTAATAAAGTTTGATTACTTCGGTGGTACAAGCCGAGCAGTGGAAGTGTCTCTTTTTTGGGCACCCTTGTAGTTTTAATGTAAGCTTTAGGAGGAGAGGAGCACGGTGAGACCAATAGCTCGTGCAAAAGCCAGGGTACGGCTTGATATGAATACTCCATTGACTCACTCACCCCGGTGCTCCTTTGCTCCTGAAGCTTAGGTCAAGAAGCGGTATATTCTCGGCTAAGAACGGTCCTCAGCACAACTATGGGCTCACCTCCTTATCTGCGCTCTAGCGCTCAATGTTGAACTAAGAAGCGGAGGCTTTCCCACACTACCGCCTCCATCTTTTGTATAACCATACAGAGCACCGCGCGGGGACGGTACATTCGTGCTATTCGAACTGAGCGCAGCTAATTGTGCGGCGAAATCCATAGCGATTTCGTCGACTTTGGCGCCTACTATTGGGGCCCAGATTCGAAGTAGAGTAGATTATAAGGATCAGCTGACCATACTAATCTACTTCATGTTTGCGACCTGATAGTAGGCACCAGAGTCTTCGAATCGCCACGAATCTCGGCGCAATTTGCCGCGCGCAGTTGGAATCGCACGAATGTGCAAACACCCCACGGTGCCAGTACAAATCGAAATCACAGTTTTGAGCCTCCTTTTCACTACACGTTACTCGCTCTAGTCCGCAGTACTCACTCTACTCCATTAACCTACCCACCAAGCTTTATCTGCAAGAAGAAAATGTTGGATAAAGCTGACAGAAAATAAAGAGTTTTCCGTATCACCACCTTTGTCGTAATCACAATGCGGACGAACAAACCGACAAATCGATATACCGACATACCGACAAACCGACACACCAAGTAACTGCTTTATAAATGAGAGGGATATCAGTTATGGGTTACAATCACTATTACCTTACCCTCATAGTATGATGGAATGATGTATGTTTCAAAATAAAGATTCAGAGCAATGAGAAATAGAAAAAAGAGGATCTTTTTTCAATGAAAATGAGAGTGGAATCTTTATCGGTACAGTAGAAATGCTGGGTCACCGTTCTGTAGTTTAATGCACACAACTCATCTTGAAGAGCGAAAACGCTGTAATTGCATGAGCGAATGCTTGTCAACTGTTTTGACCGGCCCGTCACTATGAATGTGAATTGAAAAATGAACTCGATTGAACGCTTTATTGAAAATTAAATTAACTTCTGATTGAACCCGTACCAACATTTGGAGATCTCTGTCTAGAACAATCATGAAGTATTAGTGGCTTCAATAAATGATTGCTTATCTCTATCACTAGTATTCTATCTTACGTTTGGGACATCTTGCCTCCCAGCTAAAATTGCTTACATAAGAATGAATGTGAGTTTTAAAAATTGTTGCGCTTCACGCTTGATATCGTTACACTGCAGCTGGTGATGGGTGCTTGTGAAGCGCTCGTTGTGGAGTCAAGAACTGGCGACTGCCTTCTTCGATGATCTCTGTACGCTCCGGCTGTGGGCTGAATATGGAATTTCTCGCCCAGTTGAGTGAGTTCCGTGTCCGCTGCAATTTCTATTTCATCAATCAGGTGTAACATTATCTCAGTGAAACTGATCATTGTCATGGGAATCCGGAACTCTTGTTACAGACAGCAGTTTTATCAAAAACAGGTAGTCGAAAAAAATGGAAGTGATCTTAATCGCAATTTCTCTCATTACTGGTAGATCATTTAAATAACTGCATTTAATTCAAGTATTGGATAAGTGCATAGAAATGAGAACAAAAATTGAGTAATTGAGTAATACATTTCACCAGAAGGTCTAGAATGATTCTTCACCCGGAGACGTTCTTTCAAGGAGGTGAAAATGGTCATAGTCCCTGGCCCGTAGTAATTTCAATGATGCCTCAAATGCATCAGTCAATTCGTAACGCCCAGAAAGAAGAACCCAAAAACCCAGGCAAAGAAGGTCGTAGCTCAGAAATAAATCTTCCCAGGCTCCACGACTATTAACGTTTCCCACTCTTTTTGTCAATGTATAAAGTGTAATCGAGACACAGTTGATGATAGGCATAAGATTTGCAAGAACGGAAGGTTCCTCGCACATGGAGAGAAACAAATGACGCACACTCATTCCCCACGACACAATCCTCTCTACTCGAGCTCTTGGTTGTGCATAGAGCGGGCTCCCAGGGTCTCATAAAGTCGATGTAAACATTGTGGACCACTGCACTTCACATTCAATACCAGAATTGCAATCGTTCTTGCAGGTAATGTTCCCTTCTCCTGTAGATAGATTCGCAACAGCTTCTACTAGACATTTTTTAACTGTTTTTTAATTTTTTTTGACTGCAACACCTACTCGTCACCACGTATTATCGCCCTATTCTGGAAAGTACATCAAATTGTAAGGCTACAGGTGGAAGGGTTCAGAAACAGAATTTACCAGATTCCTTACCAGCAAATATCATTTTCTAGAATAGGTTATCTGCTATCAACTCATACCCTACCACGCACTGAAGCAGCAGTGCTTTGCAGTGATATGAAAAGAGAATGTGAGCAAGTGGCATTTGTCAGCCTTCAACAGTTTCCGCTATTCCTAGTCAACAACAATCCACACCACAGAATCACTCTTCGAAGCACCTACAGTGCCGGTCAGTGAAGTATGCGTTTTCAATTTTTTGAACGTAACTTCCGCATAACCATTCTGCGGGAGACCTAAACAGTAGGTAATTTGAACAGTCAGTAACATTATACTTCTGCAGCAGTCTAGCAGTACACTTTCAACCGGAATTGGCGCTTAATTTTCAAACAGCCTCCAACGCACACTTTTGCCTTCGATAACTGCCCCCGGTGTCTCAATTTCCACGTATCGTGACCCGAAGCACAAATCGAAGCTGCTCACCAACTGATTCCGTTCCTCTGCCTCCGTGGCCATTGCGATCCCCAGATCTGAGTTTCAAGCTCAAAACCTCTGGGCCCACAACGAGCACGGCAAGCCCCTCAACTGAAGAATGTATTGGAGAAAATCTTTAGGAAGAGATCGACAAACTCGTCGAGTCCATGCCACGCCGTTTCAAGCGATCATTGATCTCAAAGGTTATGCTACGAAGCATTCATGTCTTACTTGTTATATTTGCTCTTATGCAAGTTGCTGAGTTTAGAAATGGAACATTAGGGTAGATCGAAGTTTCACTGGTATTATGGGGCTTAACCCTTTTTTGGACTGAAGTCTTTCAAGATATTCCACAATTAACTTAGGCGACTGAAAACTTGCTCTCTGACCACATTAATTGATAGGCATTTACAGTGGAGAAATCAGATGTGAAGATGCCGTTTTAAAGAAGTTACGTTTGAGAAAGTGAAAACGCATACTTCACTAATCGGTCTGTAGTTCCTACTATCATTCCGAAAAAGGCCACTAACCCAATGGTTCTCGTCTTCATTAGCTTCTTCTCAGCCTTTAACAGCCGTTATCAGTTTCCATTATATTATCAAGTACCTACTATTCCAGAACACTTCTCATCGTCCGCAGAAGTGTCAGGGTTCTATAGTTAGGGCGAAGTGCGTCGCAGCTTCAATGACTCTTGCTGCCCATGCCTGCTTATATTTTCTTACCACTCGATACCAGTGCAGGTTGCACCATAAATATGGTAACAAAATAATCGAGTCACGGAAACCGCAATCCATACTCTCATCGCAACGCTAAAACTTTCTCAAATTTTCTTTTTCAGCTTCAAAAGCCCCGCTCACATGATGGCATTTGGCTTTTCTCTTTCATAATTTCTTCCCGGCTTCTCAAACTGCTTCTATAGAAAACAGCGAGTTTTATAGCAGGCTAACATATAGCAGATAGGTAAATAAACAGAGTGAGTGCTCTTTGGGTAAATAACAGGTTGATGCATAATTGATGCGGATTTTTTCGCCGCTTCTTTTCTCTCGATACAATTTGGATATTGAATTCGGGTTTTCATAGAAATAATCTCCTTGCTTTCTTTAACAGAAATATGTCTAGATAGTTATCTTCTATATCTTATACCCCACACCATACCTTGTTACTTCGAGAAAGGATGGGAGTTGGCATACTCATCACGTGATCTCAACGAACTTCTCGACGATGGAGAGGTCAGCCAAAGCCAACAAGGAATGGAATCTGCTTCTGCGGTCGCCCTATTCATCAACAGATACTCCTATGGATCATTACGTTGATCGCCTGTTGAAAAGTTTGTTCGAACAGACTTTCGACGAAGTGGATGGCTTGATGGCCAATGTTAAGGCGTGATCGCTCCCAAGTATCGAAACTTCTTCGCCTGTGGAATCCGACCGCCTAGCAAATGGGAAACAGTGCTTGACGAGATGGTGGATATGTTCCGTAGTAATTATTTGAGCATGTTTTTGATAAATATTTCTATCGTTTCTCTAAGCAAAATTTGTTGAAAAAAATCCGCAATAATTATGCATCAACCAAATACATAGCAATGATCATACCTCTAGCATCACTGCAGGTAGATCATGCAAGTTTAATTCCTTAATTTCACAGCAACGAAAAATCATAACCACTCCAATAGTGAAGCAGAATAAAATGCTGCACATTGCTACCGCCAGTACAATCAGGAACATTTCCGGTGATGTGTCCATCATTCTGAAAATCATGAAACTTTTCAATTATTATCTGATTAGGCGCCGACATATTTCGATTGTTTCGTTCACTTCGAAGTTATGTTCCGCTGAATAAGCATATGGTCGGAGACGGAAAAAACTAGGGAGATCATTGACTGAACTCTGCAAATAGTTTTTTCAACTCATATTCCGCTGGATAAGCATAAAGTTGAGGGCAAAAAAAACTTCAAACAGAAAGGGGGAGAGTCCAGCGTCAGCTCTGCGATCCGACAGATTTTCATTATGAGCAGTCATATCTCACTTATTATCAAAGTCATTCATACAAGAATTACTCAATTCCTATTGATTGGGCAGGTTACATCGAATTAATATTAGTCTACATGATTGCGTCAGCTTGTACCATAATCTCATGTGTCTTACATAATTAAAATACAATTCCAAACATTAACGGAACTTGGAGTGTGGTTAGCTCCATGGATTTGTGCGTAACGAGCCTCAATTAGTACTGATAAAAGCGAAATAGGGAAAAATTGAGTTCGGAGAGTCACCGCTACTCTTCAGCACCGATCGTTCCTAGCGAATTGCGCTGCTTCAGCGTATTTTCGAGGAAGACCGCGGGAATATCTTTCTAATAACAGTAATGAATGCAGTAGTAGTGAAGGCGACGAGGACGCTGCGATGTAAGCAGCAAACATTAGGCCGGAGCAGGCGCTGTGAAGGATGCAAAATTTGTAGGGAAAGAATTTACTAATGTAGATGTAGAAGTATAATAGCAATGTAGGAACTGAATATCGATCACAAATCCTCCAAATCGAAATACTAAGTTTCGCTGTTTCATTGAGAATCTTGCACTATTTGGATTTAATTTTTCTTTCTAGATTTGTATCAAAAGCTCAATTGATCGCGCATTCGAATTTCTTTAAATGTTTTGGAATCAACAATTGAACTTTTCATCATAATCTCCCATTCCGATGGGTGCAATTCAGTCAGCTTGTTTTCAAAGTCGCAATAGCATTCCAATATGTCTGTACGTTGACTTGCAATATCCTATCATTTTCAATCAAATCTGTATCTATCAGTTGATTCTGGGAAGTAGACGGCTCTTCTGGCCCGAACAGAAGCGGGCGATTGATTTCCATAATCTTCTCCTTGGCGTTGATCTTGTACAGTCACAGACCTCGCTGTTCTAGTTAGCCGGATCCATTTCGATCTATCTACGGTGTCTTGTGGTGTCACCTTGATATGGGCAAGTCCCATCTTGATCACCTCTTGCCACATCTTCTTTGCGGTTCCTCGCGGGTCGGACGCTGCTCTCCCACCTTCAGCTGGACATGGCCGATTACATGGCAGCCTGACTTCTTCGTTTCTCGCATGGTCGAGTCGCGGCAGTCAACGATTGGTTCTGCCACTCCTCTGAGCCTATGAATTTTGTCTTTTCTCACAATCAGGAGACCTCTGGCTCATTCTCTGCCAGAAGTTTCTGCCACGCATGCATCTTGTCCTCTACTCTCTGCTATTAGAGCTATGTTGTCAGCGTAGGAGATGGTCTGCAATGGTCCATAAAGGAGCCCTTTTGTCATAATACCAGGAGTTAGTAGGAAGAAGAACGGACTCAGAGCTGATCCTTGTTGTACCAAAACCGCTACTTTTATTCCTTTTGTAAGACCGTAACGAGTGCTCATGGTTGTGTTGGTCGTTCACAAGGGGAGTCAGGTGTTCCGAAAAGCTTCGTTCTCTACAGAGGATTGGTCGCACAAGGAAGTCGAAAGCCTTCTTCAGATCGAGGAAGGCTAAATAGAAGGATCTACGCTCTTGTCAATACTTCTCCATCACTTGTTTTGCTATAGAGATGTAGACCTTCTGCCATTTCCCTGAGTCGACTCGTGTCACTCTTCTGTTTGAAGGTGGAAACGAGGGTACCGCTCACGCACTTGGGATCCTTTGTTCGATGGTCCCAGTGTTCAGGAATTGAATAAGCCAATTATCTCTCTACTCCCCGAGCGTTTTCCAGACTTCTTTTAGCACCCTATCCGGATTAGTCGCCCTCCCAACCTTCGTCTTGCTCGACAATCCCACCCTTTCTCTAGAGTATGATGGGGCTAGCCGTCGCTTCCTCTTGAAAATCATTCTTACTGTGAAATTCTTTGTTTAGAAGTCCATCGAAGTGCTCTTGAAGCCGGACTTGATCTCAGTTGGCTTTCTTCGAATTGCATCCGTCCTCGCCATTGTCCTAGCAGCCCGATACCGGGCTCCGGCTAGCCAAAGGGCGTACTTCTCTCCTTCACGGTCATCGTGCTTCTCATTCAAGGCGTTCATTTTCCTATCCTTTGCATTTCTACGGCATGCATAGCAAGCTTTCAATTTCTGTAGGCAGCCAAGTCTTTCGGAGCTCTCGCCTTTTGCCGGCGACTGGATGCGTCTTTCCTCTGTTTTGCGACTCTTTGACCTTCATCGTTGCAAAACCATGCAGCCTTGTCTCCTTTGCCTCACTAAATGCTTCCTTTGCACACTGCAGAACTGATTTAAAGGCTCAGTTCACGATAAAAATGTCTTTCGAGATATATCGTTAGGATAAATTTCTAAACGCTGTACAGAAAACGGCTGAGATGGGGTGTCACAAAGGCTCAAAGATTGTCCTGTGTGTAGTGCGGAGTTTCAACGGCATTATAGAGGCTGCACCTTTCCCAGGGGACCCATGTAGCAATCTCAATCGACTTGTCATGACCTATAGCGACAGCAAAAAGCGACAAAAGTGACTCTGGACTAATTCAGCCTAATGTCGTCAAATCTTTGCGCAATTGCAACAACTCAAGTCTCGTTCAAATATCTCCCCATAGCAGAAGAATGCTGAAATGATAACAGTATTAGAGAATGGCCACATGTAACGCACACCACCACGAATTTCGAATGTATGCAGTGCCAACCATACTATGTCGTCGTGATAATTTCGTTCAGCATCTTACATCAACTGGTTTCGCAAACTTTATCGCCTGTATCACATCGGCTGATCATCGGCCTCCTCGAGGGCGCGCCAGTGCATCTCCATTTGTATTTGTCCAGTGGATGATCCTTGCTAGAGCGACTAGGAGCAGAGCATTCCTTTCGTTTAGAACTCCGTAAGAAGGTCTGATCATCGCGCCGGCAGCCACCTTGGTGTTCGTTGATGCTACAAGGAACCCAGTCCGTAGTCGCCTTGGTCTAACGGTCATCACAATATCGCATGACGTGAGCGGCTCACGACTTTCTTGGCGTAATCAACGGCATCCCTGATCATCGTTCATTGACGGAGCTCGGAGCTTCGGATTCCCTTTTGCATTTGCATGGGTATAGGGAATATCCGAGCATCGTTCTTTTCAATGCACCCTGAGCGATCCTGAGAGCATGTTCATCCTGTTTCAGTAGAATCCAAGTGTCCGATGCATAAGTCAAAGCAGGAAGAACAGCAGTATCGGAAAGGTGAGGTCGGAGCCGGGTATTCATTGCCTGTTTCAGTTTCAGTAGAATCCAAGTGTCCGATGCATAAGTCAAAGCAGGAAGAACAGCAGTATCGAAAAGGTGAGGTCGGAGCCGGATATTCATTGTCTTCTTCACTAGCCCTCGATAGTCCTGAATGCTCCCCACGCGGCGCGTTCCCATTTGCTCAGTTCTGAAGCTACGTCGTTCATCATGTTGACTAATCGACCTAGATACAGCTAATGCATTTCGGGGTATCAGGCATTCTGCTTAGCGAGGAAAAAGACAAAGTACCGACCGCTGGTCTTAAACATCGTCTTTGTTAAGTTCAGTCTTGAGTGGATCTTTCCACATGACGAACGCTGACGAATTTGGACAGCATTCGTTCCGCCGTCTCAATGTTCACAAGTAGCGGCCAACGACCTCACTCCCAAGTCTTCCCATTTTGAATGACGTATGGAGTTCTCGATAGCGACACTGAAAAGTTTGGATGTGTTTTCTTCGTGCTGCCGGACCCCTCTTGTCACCTTTAAAATGACTTTTTATAGAGTGGTGAGATCCTTTTCGTGAAGTTGTTGTAGAGTTCAAGAAGTATCCTAGTGTTGAGTAGGAACGTCCTGGCTGGCTGCTTTCATAGTTCGCCGGCACGCCGACCAGCGCGCTGGCGCAGTGACGTAAAACGAATTAGTTCGTATGAAAGAAACCTACATCTGTTGCGTTTTATTTCACGGTTTTGACCTGTTCTGACCGAGGAATAAACAAACTGAGTTCTATACGAACTAATTCGTTCTACGTCAGTGCGCCGGCCAACCGGCCAGCGGACTATGAAACAGCCACTGCAACAGCTCCTATCACCGCCTTCCCCTTCTTCAAATTGAAACATAATGGCCTATTGTACTCTCGTCAAACTTCAGTGTGTCTCGCATAAGTTTGGTTGTGTCGATTGTACCGAACCCTCTCCGAACCCAGCTTGCTTCACGGCTGGTCCTTCACCTATATTCTGCCACTTTTTTTGAGTATGACTGCAAAACATTTATAGATTACAGACAGCTGGCAGATTGGGAAATAGTTGCCAATATCGTCGAGATCTCTTCCATTATACATCAACATAGTGTTGCTAGTTTTCCACGACGTGCAATCATTTCGACACCTGCCGCATGAAGAGCTCAGCCGAAGTTTTGGCTCTAGCTGTGGAAAACTCTTTCTGGATCGGTCCTATCGGGACCGCGCGCGGTGCCATACGATTTTTCACCGACGAGTGGCATGTGGAATTTCTTGTAAGGGATAACCAGAAGAGCGATGTAATCGTCCTGCCCAAGGTGGTGGGTAGGAAGGTAGACGTGTGGCTGTCGAAGAAATACAAGTAGAAGTCGTAGATGACTTTTCCCGTTACTCCTTCGAAATGGAGTGAGTGTTCCTCCAGGACCACGAAGATAAATCGCCCTGCTCTTGTAATGGACAGAGCTCTGTCATACGTCGTAAATTCTCTGTCTGGCCTCGCAGATTCTTCCATTACTGCTTCCCTCATTCAGATCTTCGTTTAACGATGCTTTGCATAGCCTCTCAAGTACGCAGGTTTGTTGATGACTGCCCGTAGCTCGCGCGATTCTACGCAGACGTATCAGCTCGGGAGTCTTCGAAAAGAGACCCCTCGACTGCTTTTATAGACTACTCTCTACTTTCCTAGCACTATCGTGAGGATATACTGCGAACTGGTTATATTCTACATCTATGTTGTCGTTAACAGAATCTTCCCAGAGATTTGCGAGAGAAGCGAAGTATTCCAAGCTGATGAAGACCTTGGGGCTTCTTTCTTTAACTTCATCGCTCTCTCCACGCACTGAGAAACAGAATCTAGCGCGAAGGAGACGACAATGGTCCTATCCCGTGTAGATCTTCGAGACACCAGTGACGCTACTCAGGCAAGATTTCCAAGTGAAGACGATATAGTCTCTTTCATTATGGGACTGTCCACCAGATGACTCCCATATCCATCGCAAAGTAGCTATTTGCTCCACTATCCGTCCCTTGGGGTCGTGTCACGCAGCCTCCTTACCAACCGGCTAGAGATATTTTAGTGATAGAGAAACCTCGGTAAAGGAGATCAGTGACTTAAAAGTTTTTAATAAGAAAGAAAGTTCTAATAATTCGGATTACTATTATATTAATGTTAGATCAGATTAGTACAATAAGATAGAGAAAAATAGAATAAGGAGGGTAAAGAGATGACTAGAGAATCCATTACACATGGTTCCTTTCGCCTTTCGACTCAGACGAATCATGTTGATGCGCTGGTCTTCGAGGCTCATCAGTGAGTTGAGACCAGCGCATCACAAGGTTCCAAGGAAAAAACTAAAGTACAAACAAAAGGAAGCAAATAAAGGACAAACAAAATACAGATACAATACAAATACATAAAGGACAAATAATAAATTAAACAACAAAGCGCATTCTGCAAAGGTAAATAACAACGTAGGTGAATAGACAAAACAAATATAATGAGAATCCCAAAATCCTAAAATTCATAATGTACAGTAACCAAGAACCATATCAGTCAATGTGTGGTTAAATGGAGCACTATTCTGTATGTTAAATAATGAATACATTAAAAGGAATTATTTATTGATAAAAGAAATATAAGGAAATTAAAATTAGTCGTTAACGTTCAAAGTTATCAACCAAGTCTTCAAAAAAATAATGTAATTGCTCAAAATCACTATTAATAGCATATTTATAACATATAAACTTATTTCTACACAAACTTTTAAGTATATTAGAGATAATGAAGTTTTTTTTATAATTATTCATCATTAGTATATTTATCATTTTTTTCATGCACTCTATAAACGCCTGGTATTTATTACAAACTTGAGCAATTCTTAAAACTTCTGTATAAATAACAGAACCTTTATTGTTTTCGGATATATTCGTATCAGAAGCCTGAACTTTTGAACCCTGATCAATACCGTCTGAGCGATGCGCCCCTGCAATTGGCTCCATTCATAAACGTAAGTGTCTTTTGTTGATAGAATATGCCTCGCGGTGCCCAGCCTATGTTCAAGGATCGGTTGCCCTGATATCGATCCGAGATTCTGACCCGTGCTTGTGTGATAGTGCACCACTTGCCACTACACCACCTTGGCCACATTTCAAATTTATCATTACTAAAGTGCTCTCTGTGGGACACTAAACGGCATATCTGCATATTTAGGGTGTTCCAAATTTATGGGCGCCAAAGTTCAGAAACGTAGCAGCATTTCATTGAATTCACTGTTGATTAGTTGCACAAGTAGGTTTTCTTGCAATATGCACGGCTACTGAAGTGAAACTCCCTACATCTCCCAGATGCCGGGGGCTCGTTCAATGCTACTTGCAATCACTGGCATACGAGCGGCAGAAGGGCATTGTGGAATTTTTCGTGATTCCTATAATAACCGTACAGAAGGCTACTGAACGATAGAGAGAGAAATTTAATCAAAGACAAACTAGGAAGGGGTGGAGAGGCCATTGTTGCCCAAGATAGATTCTGGGTGACCCTTCGAAAAGACTGCAAAGGAGCAGGACCTATCGGTGTTGTCGATGGGGCGGAATGTCAAGCAGAAGCTCTATCGTTCCTATCGTATGCAGGAATGCCGCTTCGTCTCTGATCTCAACAGACAGTGTAGGGCCAAAAAATGCAGAAAGCTGTAACTTTCTTGAGTGGAGACACGCAGTCCTTCACCATTCTCTCTGACTGAAAACAAATTTCACGAAAAAACCATTCCTTGGCAAATAAAACGATCTCGCTCGGGCTATGGACATGGAACGTGCAATCTCCTGCAAAAACATTGCTATAAGAACAGGACGATGATGTTTTTTGGGAGAGTCACTGGCAAGGTTGAGATGCCAGTGATTTGGAAATTGACAAAGACCTGTACTCAAAAAGCGTCATGGACGTGGAAAAGCAATGATCCGATTTTGCCTCTGAAACAACTCGTAGTCCTCCTAGCTCCAGTCCACACATGCAAGCTCATAAGCTTCCCGACTTCATTAGCAAAGAGGATTTGCCATCCTGCTTTGCATATCGCAACTCACTTGACTCGTCCGTATGACTAGGAAGAAAAGAAGGAAGATACCTCCGTGCAACACGCGAGGAGCTCGAGAGCAAACTTCGGACCTCTACCCCCAGGGGGATGTTTTGAAATGTGATAGCAGCCCGTCGTTGTACATTGTGTTAGAAAACGTGCATATACAGAGTGTGCCATAAATATGGTAACAACTTTTCAGACCTCCGTAATTCCCTTTTTTGAAGGGTTTCTCCAAAGCTGTACCTTCCCTTGTGTTTATGATATACTCTACATCTACACATCTACTTTGGTACTCTCAAGTCATCAGATTTCGAAAAACGGTGGAGCCTGGCAGACATCCACCAAACGTTACTCTTTGCGCGCATTCAGTGAATCCTTTTCCGGGATCGCTCCTCGTTTCAACGTTTACCACATGACAGTCTCTTGGATCGCGATGTGTAGACAGGTCAAAGAAAAACCTCAAAATGGTCGTCTTGTCTTACATTCGACCCTTTTCCTGAATACAGTGGCTCGGGAAGGAGTACGCTGCAGAACCTGCAGAAACACGAGAAAACTGACTGCTGATTTGTTTGTATGTTCTAATCGGATGCAAAGAGTCTACTCCGAGTAAATACATTGTCTCCAGATAGATTTCGAAAGCTTTATAAGATTTTTGACGAGAAGAAGTTGGAGGGAAAAAACAAATGCCGTGCGCTAATTTAGCGCGGCACGCTCTCCGACACCCTTTCATCTGACTCAAGGGTGTTCAGCGTGGAAGAAATGTTTAAAGCACGGGAATACAAATATTCCACACTACGAGTGCTGCAGCCGCTGAGAAAAGTCAAGTCAGATCGCCGCTCGTACCCGTTTTCCCTTCTTTCATGATGGTTTGAGCTAGAATATCTACCATCAGAGTGAAATCGCAAATTTTAGACAAGAATAGCACGAAATACGATCCAAACTTCTTCACCAAGGATTTTTCTGAAAGGATGCAGCTGAGGGTCAAAAATTTTTGCAGGGATAGGTTTGAGAACTACGGCGCACTCGCTCACGAATGGAAAAAGATCAAGACTGGTGCTGAGGGAATGTTCGCGACTTTATCCCGGCTTCCAAACCTTCTATGAATTCCTCGCGCCACAATGTTATGGGTCGCTGAGTATCGTCCATACTGGAGAGGAAACCCTGCGCTTCCAAACACGCCACAGCTGCTGCTCTTGAAAAATCACTGAAAAAAGAACGGGCTGGACTTTCCCAAGAAACTCTGCGTGCCACCGTCGATGAGTAGCCGAAGCATCTTCGAGCTATAATTAGTACAGGAGGCGGTTATATGTGATAACCGTGTGTTCGTTTAGTAGATGCGTTGCATAGCCAATGGCTCACATGAATCCGCATAAAAAGAACTGCGGTTTCTGTAGCAGAATCCTTTGTTACCATATTTATGCGCACCCTGTATATTCCATTGTTACTCTCATCTGATGAGCTTTAAATACATTGCCATGAAATGACGCCCATAATTTCGGGACACCCTGTACATAGGATTGGTGAATGATATCAATGTTGCCATTGATGGCATTAGTGGCTCCGCCATCCCATACTGAAGAAGTACTAATTTTGAGCCTTGGGTATTATTTTTCAAGGACATTTCCTGACTGATAGTAGAATGGGTAGCGCATTTCAATGATGGGGAATACTACCCACTGCTCCACAAGGTAGGCGATCTGTATTGACAGAACGTCGGACGACGTTCTGTCGGGTAGTATGGACGGGAGTCGAAAGGTCTGAGTAGTAGAAGAGACGATACCCGCATAGCACAAGTACGGGTTTGAGTCCCACGCAAAACCAAAAATTTTGTCCATAACTTGCCATACTTAACGGAATAACAATAACCAGTCGGGCCGCCCGGCTAACGCCAGGCTTCCCTCCTTCTTATGGGTTCGCCCGGCTACGCCGGGCGCTCTTTCTTCCTGTGAGAAATTTGCTATGCGTAAATAACACTTCGTATTCTCCTTTTGCTTTGAAAGCTGTACACCCTCAGTATTAGCTCGAAGTGGGAGCGATTTTTTCTGTAAGCCAACCTCGCTGTGTCCGAAAGAACATCGCTTAATATCACAAAGGCGATTAATCAGGGAAAAAAGTATTCAGAGACTTCATCGCGGCTGAGGCTACTATGTTAACCACCATCAATGTTCCTCAATGCCGTCATCAGGGGTTCTCCTCCTTCTTGGGGCAAAGGGACTTTGCCCGAAAAATATCGAATTATGAAATTCCTCCTTTCTAATATGTTATTTCGCCTTTTCGCTGAGCGAGAGTATAGACTATCAAATGCCTTCAAAGATGTACCTCCTTTTCTCTACGGATACATCATTAAATGTAATTCCAACATTATTACCGGTCGGATAAATTTTGCTAAGAATGATATCAAAGCAAAAAGAAACCGTGATCTTTTACTTAACCGCAAACTCTGCTGGGAAGCGGTCGTAATCTAATAGCAAGAAGTGAACCAAATTCATCTCCTTATGATCACGCAACTTACCCTTCTTGTCGAATGAAGCATATCAAAAAGTCAAAGCTAGATCGCGAATAACAAAGGTGCTAGGAGGTAATTGGTGTGTGGATCTTCTTCTCTGAGGCCTCTTCTATTGTCAGTGTTGTCAAATGTGAACGCTCTAGGTCCACGGGGATATGAGTTATGAATTTGTGGCCCAAAGTTTCTAACGCGCACGCCGCGCTCCCTGTGAACGGAGTCCGGTCCTGCCATTTACCATAGTGTTCCCATCCAGCCCCCCTTACTCCTACCGATTTTGAACGCTTTGGGTCCACTGGGACAGGAGTTATGAATTTGCGGCCCAAAGTTTCTAACGCGCAAGCCGCGCTCCCTGTGAACGGAGTCCGGTCCTGCCATTCACCAAAGGTGTTCCCATGCCGCCCCTGTACTCCTACCGATTTTGAACGCTTTGGGTCCACTGGGACGGGAGTTATGAATTTGCGATCTGAAATTTCTATCGCGCACGCCCGCCCCTTGCAGGCGGAGTCCGGTCCTACTACCTGCCATAAGTGTTCCCATCCTGTTTCCTTCACTCTTACCAAGTTTGAGCGCTCTGGGTCCAGTGGAGCAGGAATTACGAATTAGCGACCTGAAATTTCTATCACGCACGCTCCGCCCCCTGTGGGCGGAGTCTAGTCCTGCCACATACCATAAGTGTTCCCATCATGCCTCCTGTTGTCTCACCAATTTTCAATGCTCTGGGCCCAGTGGAACAGGAGTTATGAGTTTGCAGCCCAAAACTTCTATCGCGCACGCTCCGCCTCCTGTGGGCGGAGTCCGCTCCTACTACCTGCCATAAGTGTTCCCATGCCGCCCCCGTACTCCTACCAAATGCCAAATGTGAGCTTTCTAGGTCCACGGGGACATGAGTTATGAATTTCCGGTCAAACACACACACACACACACACACACACACACACACACACACACACACACACACACACACACACACACACACACACACACACACACACACACACACACACACACACACACACACACACACACACACACACACACACACACACACACACACACACACACACACACACACACACACACACACACACACACACACACACACACACACACACACACACACACACACACACACACACACACACACACACACACACACACACACACACACACACACACACACACACACACACACACACACACACACACACACACACACACACACACACACACACACACACACACACACACACACACACACACACACACACACACACACACACACACACACACACACACACACACACACACACACACACACACACACACACACACACACACACACACACACACACACACACACACACACACACACACACACCACACACACACACACACACACACACACACACACACACACACACACACACACACACACACACACACACACACACACACACACACACACACACACACACACACACACACACACACACACACACACACACACACACACACACACACACACACACACACACACACACACACACACACACACACACACACACACACACACACACACACACACACACACACACACACACACACACACACACACACACACACACACACACACACACACACACACACACACACACACACACACACACACCACACACACACACACACACACACACACACACACACACACACACACACACACACACACACACACACACACACACACACACACACACACACACACACACACACACACACACCACACACCACACACACACACACACACACACACACACACACACACACACACACACACACACACACACACACACACACACACACACACACACACACACACACACACACACACACACCCACACACACACACACACACCACACACCAACACACACCGACACACCAACAGACACACTTAGCGAATTATATAAAGTAGGATAGTAATAGTAAAGGATGAAGTCTCTTTGTGTATCAGCCCTGTTTGTGATGTGCCCCCTCATTCGACTTACATTCAACATCGTAGTGACGTTTCGAATGCGTGTTTAGCCTACAGAATGACTTATGATGACCACCCTATGAATGTACATCAGGGTATTGGCTCTCCCAAACAAATCTGGTACAACCCCCAGATCATGCTTGTGATAGATCGAGCGACGTTCGGTGCGACCACCCACTATGTGTCCCTTTTAGTTGCTTTAACTTAACCTTATCAAAACAAGAAATGATTATTTTATCTCGTAGAAGTGTTCTATCAAACAATCCTTATAATGTGACTCGTGCTGCAGATTCTAACGAATTACTTACTATGTATATGTGAGAATCTCGGGAATTATTCAACGCTTAGGGCCTCTCTTACTCAGTCACATAATTAGAGCAATTTGCCAGCTAGTAATCCAATATTGATCGGGAAGAAACAATCAAATCGGAAGCTTCTGGCGCAAATTGGCACAATAGGCTGGCTAGTTCTCTTTGAAACAATGTGCGCGAGATGTAAATTTTATTCCACTCGGAATGTTTCGAAGTAAGGCTATATAGTGAATCAAATAACTGAAGTGAATTCATGGCATAATAAGTAGGCAATCAGGTTTTTCACAAAAAAAACGAATGATCTCAAGTTGAGAGACTGGGTAGCAGCAATGTCTCGGGAAAGTCCAAAAGTTATCTTGGCCAATTTCGCATTTCAACGTCATTCTGTTCCGCAGTGGAAAACATCAGAATAGATGCAGAATGACGGCTTTGCCCTAGAATTTATCAATCGACATTATGTAAATATTTATCATCAAATTTTTCTTGTGAATCAGTCATGAGTTGGTCATGAATCGAGCAAGAAGATTGTTGAGTGCTATAAAGCGAGTTAAAGCAATCACCATTTGATCACCGTTGAAGATTAAACTTTTTTATGACGATAGATAAGGAAAAGAGAAAGGTATTGTATTGTTGCACATATCTTACAAATAGACAGCAGTTGAAATTGTGATGGACCAAATATTACAAATAGAATTTATTAGCCAGTTCGTTTGGATTTACAGGTTCATTTTTTTATAGGAAAAGAGAATTTTTTTGAGAATAAGAATGAATAACTTTCAACTCAGAAATCATAAGAACTCGAGTACTTATTAGTTACTATGTATTATTACAATTACTCTAATTCGATCTCGTATCTTTCAATTCAGTCACAATTTCAACGATTCCCTCGAGGTCCAATATTTTATAACGATCAGCAGCTGGTATTCCAGCGAAGTTACGAGCTAACCTGTAAAACCAAACCAATGAGCAGAATATCCTCAAGTCAATGGATGCAATTAGCATGTCCATTGAGATATTCATAAGAATGTTTCCAAGCGAAGCTTATATTCTCGTGTTTTGCGAAGTTTTTGAGTGGAACTATTTATTGGTCTTCTTCGGAGGTTTGGAAGCAACTAGACATAGTTTGAAGATCGTAGAACAAGGTTCAGGGCCTGTAGCGGAATTGGCGACACCGAGATTCATCCGTTGAAGCTGTCAGAATCCGTTGTTAATAAAGGCAACGGTCAGTACCAGATAAGACTTTCTGCTATCTCCCTCACAATTACGATTAGGGAGATAGTGCACCTTGAGCACAGCTCGCAGAGCATAATGTAACTTATCGTTAGCTATGAACAGAAACGTATATCTACCTTCATTTCGGGATTCCTCTGAGCGAACTAGAACGAATCCACTGTTTTTCTCGTTTGAACCTTCGTATCTTGCGTCAATATCTTGCACCTTATTTCATATTTTTTGCATCAACTTAATGTCAACCGAGTCCAATCATCAAGCTCTCGCGCCACATACTAGCTAGGTTTTTTTGATCCATATAGCTAGTTTTCTTTCGGTCTTCCTGTGATTCACTGTGCAGTCACTTGCTTCTCCATAATGTGCTCATTTGCTATGTACTGCTTACCACAGGACCAGTTTTTGACTAACAAATGTTTAACCCTGTTTTTAAAAATGTTCATTAATTACATAACATCTTGCACACATCAAACTGAATCAAACAAAGCCGCGTAGCAATCATGTACTTATCAATCGGGCCCGGGGTAAAGAGGTGTCTTGTGTATTGTGAGGAGCAATCTTAACTGTTTTTTTTTGACTTTCATGCTCTTACAAAGACGAAAAAGTCGAAAAGTTGGACAATAATATTCCGAATTTTGGAAAGGCCAATCCGAGCACACACATACACACAACTCAAAGCTCGTGCTACATTTTGGGAAAAGGTCCATGGTCTATATTGCGCCAACCTCTAAAAATACTTTGTGATATTGCATTGCTATCCTCATTGGAGATAAAAGGAAGACATAAGTGGTAATCTGATCTACGGTAATTGAAATCCCTCTTCAACATACATTGGAGAGATAGGAAGGCAACTAGTATACAAGCTTTGGTGACCTATGTGACAAAGCGACGACTACAACGGCAACGATTTTAAAAAATATTGGGAGGTGATCTGAAATTTCAAAAAAAAACCGAAAGGACAATAGAGGTAACTTTTCTTGTATGACTAACTCTTTTGCCTTTTAATACTTATACCGCTCTGCAAGCTGTGGCCCAGTAGCGCCACACCTTCTTTAATCGTCATCACGTTCGCTAGAGAGAGAACAATCATTTCGAGATGCGTGAAGGCGTATGAAGAAGGCGATCAGGTCGAAGAGTCCGCCGATTCAAAGGCACAGTTCACGATCAGAATGGTTTCTGAGCTTTCCACCTAGGAATGCCCAGTGGCCCGCAAGAGTAGCAGGAAGGACGCTGTCGAGCCCTAAAGTTCAACAGCTAGTGGGGACCCCGTACTGGATCGCCCGGCCTCCCTCCCCTCGATCGATGTCACGACGAGTGTCGTGGCAATACAGATTGCAATATTCGTTCTAAGACCCACACACAATCAGCTGATCGCTGAGTAATGAGACGGTGCTTTCCTGCTATTCCTTTATTCCCTTTTATTCTTTTTGCTATTTAATTCCCCTATTTATCCCCTATTTAATTTATTACGACAAGGGGCTAAAAAAGGTGGACTATGTTTGCTCTCACTAGTGGTGAAAGAATGAATTTTTGCTTACCGCATTCAGCTATTCGCACCCGGACTCGTGCACAATGACACACATTGTATAGATTGTTCGAGTGCCCCATTCGTCTTCATTTTTTTGGTCTCACTCTCGTCTAGCCCCCTTTTTAACAATTTATCGAAGCCTTTTTTCACTTTGGAAACACCGATTCACGCAGTTTCTTCGCCTTCATCGCTTTATTTTCCATCTCATCTACCATTTTCGTCCTAATCTGGATTTCCAATCGTGAACCTTTAATGAATAGTTCACCCTAAAAAGCGCAAGCCACAAATGTATTACAATCGCAAATAATTATGCGAGGATCGAGACAGGAGCAAAGTCGGAGACTATCACGCGTTTTTCAACTTTGCCTCCTCGTCGAAAGTCCAAAACAGCTGCATACATACCTCTGTGGGTTGAGACAAGGAGGAAGATGCTCGTTTATTCAAGCTTGTGTGACGACGTCAAAACAAGCTAATAAGCATGGTACTCTGCAAAAGCCTCGAAAAATGCAAGCAAATGAAGGATAGAGAGAAGGTAGCCATTCAAAGGTGTAACCCAATTTCACGCATATTTTGTGTTGCCCGAAAAATTCACATAAAATAGTATCCTGTTTTCATATTCATTCATAGAGGATTTGAATCAAGAACGAATGTAGCACAAAAATCTCAAGCTCTGTATCTCATTTGTAAGCTTCGTTGGGTCGATCTCTTTTTCTACTACTACAAATTTGCTTCTACATATAAGGGGCACAAGGGAAATAGGTTCTCTCATGTTGACCATTTACGTCTTCGAAAGTGTTGACATATGTGTAATCTATTTTGAAGCTGAAAAGGAACATTTTTGCAAATTTACGCGTTTCGTAAGATAGTAGCATAAGAATGAATCGTTGGGATATAACTGAGTGCGCCGCCCTGTTCCCTCTATCCGAAGTCATCGGGTGGTTGAATGCGCCCGTTTTCAGTCAAAAACGTTCAAATAAAGTGCAATGCAGTGTCATCTACAACGTTTTCATCTACCCTACCCAACCTGTGGGATCATTCGGCTAGCTCAAAAAGAATGGAGTCCTCGGTTAGAAATCTGAGAATTCGCTCACAGTTTTGGTCCTTGGACATTGCCTATTATTATGGTTTCGGTATTAGTCGGTACTTTCTGGGATGGGGGGGGGGGGGGGGGGGGGGTGGTGAGTGGGGACACTCCTGACACCTTGGGCATGTAATCTTCAAACTCAGCCTTAGAAGAGAAAGAGCACCTGGGTGTCTTGTGTATTGTGAGGAGCAATCTTAACTGTTTTTTTTTTGACTTTCATGCTCTTACAAAGACGAAAAAGTCGAAACGTTGTACAATAATATTCCGAATTTTGGGTGGGTGAATGTTCAGCTTTCCGCACGAGGTAGTTATCTCACCTACTCCTGTGCTCCTACCCTCCTCCCAGTCAAAAAATTGCTTTCCCCTGGTGAAAATCCGCATGAAAGCGCACAGATGACCGGTGCCCATCCTCCTCCTCGTCTTAGCGTCTTAGTGTTTGTTTCTTGTTATAATACTACTGTTATATATGCTCCCCACCTCCACCAGGCACTCCGCGGAGCAAGTAAATGCGCATTTTATTGCATTAACCCACGTGATTTGCTTTCAGTAGCGTCTTCTTCATTAGCGCTTGACATAAAATGTGATACAACAGATCCTAGCGCTACTCACTAATAATCCCTATGTTATTCGGTTGAAAAACATGAGGAAGTCTCGGAAATTTTCGAATATTAGTGTCTTGGAAATTTTCGAATATTAGTGCTCTTTAAGAGCAAAGTCCTAGAGAATGCGCATCACATCCGCCAAATGAAGAGCAATATTACCGAAAAAAGTTTCTCGTAAGATAATAACGGAAGCTTCTCAACGATCGAGCCACATAATAGTTTGTGTGAAACCAGGTGGAAACTACTCGGCCAACGAGTCATTAGTGGGCATGGTCGGGAGAGGCATGATGTTGTTAGGCAGAGGAAGGCGAATGAGTGGGGGCGGGGAGCTTTGTGTGAGGCCAATAGTCTTCAGACATCTGGAGAATCGGATTCGTGAAAAATTCATGGATCGGAGGACAACGTAGACTCTATCTTTCCAGCATGCGCCACACATTTGTCATATTTCGAAGCTTGTAGAGGTGTCGTTGAAGCATTAAAACCTGAGTTTCTGCGACGCCCAAGTTGAGTTAGTGAAGCAATACTAAGCAAGGAGTCATTCATGTACGCCTGAAGCCTCAATTGTTCTGCATCTGTGTATCAAAGGAAAAAGGAAGAAATACTTCGGCTATGTTAATCAGAGGAGGCGGTCGTTTGACGCGATCCCTCGCATAGCACAGCCCATTCGTGGTTTCCGAGCTGGACAATTTGTCCAAGCGATCGGGTAACCCACTGCCCATCTAGTTGATAGACGTCCGATCGAAGGCTAGAAGGTTGAATCACTTGGAGGAGTTGTCCAGCTCACAAACCGTGTCGAGGGGTGGCGCGATGGGAGGGGCCGCGCCAACGACATAATTAGCAATGTAAGGGTTAGTGGACAGTGGGCTAAGAATACTGGCTAGAACGCATAAACTCGGAAAATTCGGAAAGGTATTATCAATGAATGAGAGGGGTTAATTGACTTAATCTCACGAAAACATCCTCACAAGGAGGTCATATATTTCTTATTCTTCGAATTTAGCATTCCTTGAATATCGAATGATTTTTAAAGTACTCAACAACTTGGGACAACATTTTCTTCGCCTTCAACGCTTTTCTAACATCAACGCTTGCACTGTTAGCCGAATAAACCAGTCTCGCATCCTTTTTAGTGATATGATCAGTACTAAATAATAGAATTTCTAATATATATCTTATAGCAAAAATCATACATAGAAGGATCAGCGGACTATGCTATGCATTATCGATGTTCCTCTACCTCCAAAGAAGTGAAGAAGGTAACAATCTGAGAAGTGACGGGAGCTCTTTAGTTTCTCAATCAGAACATTTTCAGAAGACGTGCTATAGAAAACGTAGGCGATTAAGGTCAACGTTTTGACGTCGGGAAGACAAGTCGAATGTCATCTGTCATCAGAGATACGAATAAGTTATACCAGACTATAGCACCATTCTCAACTTAGAACCTACTTCAATGGCGAGAGTTGGTGAATCCTTTTTAATATGAGAAACATTGATTTCCAAGCACAATTCCGAAATTCGCGTTCGTGTTTTTGAATAATTGTGTTTTCGGAGCGATGTTCTTGGAGAGCACTTCGCTAGCAGCAGTAATCCTAAAGATTTCTTCTTTGCTGCATGTGATGTGTTGGGTGCATAGGCATAGAACAGAAAGAATCCACTGAGAGTTGAGCTGTGATAGATGGCGAGCTTGTTATCAATGAATAGGTCGTTGGTCCTTTCCGGGATAGTTGAGAACCAGTCAGCTAGACGGCACTACTCTTTTCTTCAAAGAAGCATAATCAGAGCAGGCCTCCCCATTTCCCCTCGAATTTCTTTTTCAGAAAACATATAACAGTTCTTTAGTCTTTTTGAGCCAAAGCCAACAGCCAGCAGCCAAATGAGTGCTTCACTAGTTTGAAAACTTGTGATGGATGCATGGCGTAAGCTCTTCCAGGCTCCTTTTACCTCAATCTAATGAGAATTTTTGCGAACCTGTTTTGTTCTTTGCGGCCAATCACTAATCCATGACCTAACGACTTTATTTCAAGAAAAAGGCTATTGAAGTTCATGGTTATTGGAAGTTCATTGAATGAACTAATGTATCATTCGATTTCCTATCTCGATTCAGCTGAGCTCCACTCACGACCCATCGTGAAAAACATCTTCAAAGCAGTATAGTGCCCTATGATGTAGCAGAATATGATTGCAACGGACATTTCTGACTAGACAATTATTTTCTCAAAGTTCTCGTTCATAATTGCAGTCCCCTTGAGTGAGATGAACTCTTCATAGGACAACTTGCTCTCAGAATCTATTTCCAAAAAAGTTGTGTGAAATCCATTCAATGAATTCTAAGGGTGCATATTTATCTGAATACGTTTTTACGTTAATGTGTACACACATAGTTAAGCCAAACAGCCCGACTTTCCCTCTCAGAGATATTTGAAGTTCATTGCACTATGATTTACGACAATTGATCGTAATATGCGCCACATACTTATTTCCACCCTTTTGTTACGTTTACAATATATTACTATTAAGTGGATCTGCAAACAAAGAGGTTTTTTTCGAAGACCGCAGTTTCCGAATGCCCTTTGATATACCCCCACCTTTGAATAATGCCCTTTGTAGCTAGCCACAAGAATTCTGCTGAGCGAGTTCTTTGAACTGGGATGATTCTGCCAGTCCTTCTACAATGACTCCTTTCATGAGTATATTTGAAAAGCGGTAGTAATACATTTATAAGTATTCTCAGTGTGAGAGATTGCGAAAGAACATGAGACGATTATCAGAGAGAAAGTATTAACTGAGAGAAAAGCAATATTGACAGAAACATTACTATTGGAATCGAAATCGATGGCAACTTCTACACTGGAAGAAGTAAACGAGATGGTCTGGCGGAAAGGGCTCTCAAGTTCGCCAAGCACCATTCATTGGGGGTTTTTACCTAAAAAAGGGAAAGGGGGTTACTTATGGGGAGCATGACGAGAGA
Organism: Haemonchus contortus; assembly: GCA_000469685.2. Taxonomy (NCBI): domain Eukaryota; kingdom Metazoa; phylum Nematoda; class Chromadorea; order Rhabditida; family Trichostrongylidae; genus Haemonchus; species Haemonchus contortus. The sequence continues at coordinate 46,680,468 of LS997563.1, read as the reverse complement.
TTGTTCCGCGTGTCCAATGCTTTTGATGGAAACGATTGATTACATGTTAGGGGATTTTTTCAGAGGTCTTGTAGTTGTTTGACAATCTCTTCGGCTAAAGCATAATGGACCATTGTTGACGGGTTCCAGAGATCGTGATAGGCATAACCATATATCGATCGAGGTCTGAAATAACAAACGCTTATTCTTGTATAGTATTTATTACATTTGTCCACTAGAATAGAACAGAAACTCGATGAATATGAAGCATTACAGGGGGTCCCTACGCGAGTGCTCCTACTCCGAATTGGTAATGCATTTAAATCCAGTTTTGATACGTGCAGTGATTGCAAATATGAAACTCAGGAAGATGGTCTATCGGCCTCATTGATGTATAAGGTGTCCATCGTCTAAGGGAAGATCAGGATCCGACGTCGATCTTACGTCAGTGTCTCACCGCCTGTGCTACACTAGATCCATCGGTTAGGTTTCAATGTTCAATATCCAGTCACCCAAAAATGGACAAAGTTGTTCCTCCCCACGGTGTATATAAATCAAAGTATAAACTCGCATTCACTGAGACAATGTTACCAAAAGAAAGATGCAAGACCGAAGAAAAATGCAAAATGTGAAACTTACTGAACATTTAATGTCTGATAAGTGAATGGTTCCGTAATGTTCAGAGAATTCATCGCTTCCATCACGACCGTATTGATATCTAGCAGACGGATGCGGAGCTCCGGATTCAGTCGCCGTACACCTCGCTCCGAGTCGAACACAATTCGCCCGAGATGCTTAGAAGTGAGAACTGATTTAAGCTTTCATGTACACCTTGCAAACAAATTACAAAGAAGATTTGATGCACAGGGTAAAAACTAATGCTGATACTTCTATATTGCTGGCATATCGGCAGCATTTGGGTGGCAAAATGCACAAAATACTTCGCTTAATTTGACATGATTTCGCTCCATAAGATCTGATTGCTTGGCAATTCGAGTGGAATACGATGGTTGACTTACTCTGTTTGTCTCAGCTACCAAATCCCCGATTCTTTGTTCTAGATCGCCACTCTCTTCAGCACCACGAACTCCTGGCGAGCTGCTGAGATCGAGTAGAGTCAGCACAAGCAACGTGCCTGATCTCATCACCTGGCAAAGATTTTGAGTACTTGTAAACCCTTCATTCATTACTGTTGTCCCGAGGTAATAATTAAAACTTCCCTACGGGCAAAACACTAGAGGCGTAGGAAGCGATGTGGTTACAATTTTTAGAATTATTGTTTTTGGCATATGGGTATCTACGAGTAGCTTGCCAGGCTCTCACATGGGGGCTGACAAATGGAACTGATATTGCAAATAGAGTAAATGTAGCAAACGAAGCGCGGAACGGAGGCTTCAAAAAAAGTAAAGCTTTGAAAAAAAAGTAAAGAAAAGAAGCTGAACAAAATTCATGATCGACGTAGTGGCACGTAAGAATTCGGGAAATCAATCAAGCGTCGAGAACCGGCCAGAGCAAGTAAAAAATACTTCATCGTGGAACGAGACTGCGTGCAATTGAAGTTTTGTGCCGTTGCAACCTCCATATTGTTCATTATCATCATTCTCTACTAATGTTTCCATACTATCATTCATTTGTTTTTATTGTTGTTTCCTTGCCATTTGAAATATTGCGGTGCTTTCTTATCAAGGGTAACTAAACTTCTCCCCGATTGCGGCATTCTCCCTTGCGGCATGCGGCAAATGTCACTGCAGCTACCGTACTCACCCCGCCTCCCCGCCAATCGATATGACGCGGTATTTTTCGTCGATTGCCTTTCTTTTTTATTAGTTTTGATCGTATTTTCGCTTTCTTTTTCTTGTTTTAAGTTTACTAGTCCTGATTAATTATAATCACTCCTCCTGTATTAGCAACAATCAAGATCTCATTGGAATTTAAGGGAGCGGCCAGCCAATTCAAATAATTTAAGGACTTCCTGCCTCACAAATTGCGCGCTAAAATCTTCCATCGCAATCCTGCGATACGCGGCGGGTGCGGCGTGCGCTCCGCCGCGTATCGCAGGATTCCGGATCCCTCTTATTAATTAATTGAATTTCAAACATGTGCGCTCCATCGTGAATGTTGCAGCTTCTACAAGGCCATTAGAACACAGCCACTTCTGAGCGTGTACTTTTTATCGCGAACTGTGCCTTATGTTTTAACAGATTGGCTGCTTTCATGGTCTACGACCAGTCGCGCGACGGGTCCCGGGCCCATCTTGCGAGCGACTGGCGACCGGTCGCGCGACTGGTCGTTCGACTGATCGTGCGATCTGCTCGGGACCGTCCACGGCGGCACCCATAACTAGCGCGGCCTCCTCGACCGATCGAGCGACCAGTCGCTCGCGAGATGGGTCCGCGACTAGTCGCTCGCAAAATCGGGGACTATGAAAGATGCCATTGCGATTGAAGTTAGTGATATCGTTTGTGAAACGCTCTTTGGCTTTCAGATGTCCAGTTGAGATTTGAGTGGTTTCCCGCTGGTCACAACGCTAGCAATGAAACGAAAAAGGGATAAATAACATGAGACTCTCCCTATGATCATGAGAATAATAATAATAATAGTAATGATAATAATAATAATAGTAATAATAATAATAAAACATCAGGTGAATAATAATAATGTCAAGGTGAATAAAAAACAGGAGGATCTTATTTCCCACCTTTGTGATGTTATCCATGCTGGCTTCGATGTTAGCCACTACGGCAGAGGTGTCTTTTTCTCCAGTGAAGTAATCACTCACACCTCCAACTTGGAGGATGACAAGAGGCTCTGTAAAAGTCACTCTTAAATTGAAAATGGCTCTTAAAACCAACTATTTCACTTGTTCCTGATTTACTAGTTTCTTAATTACATCTCAGATGATCTGGACAAAATGATCTTTTCTTGGAAGAGGTTGGGCAAGAGTAGTCGAATGGCTGCGGGTGTACATTCATAAGTGCACTCAAGAAAGACCGCCATTCCAGTCAGCAGGCAAGTACATGCTTTACAGAAGCAGCAAAATTCGTTTCGGTACCAGGGTTAGGCCCAGGTCGCCAAGGGACAAGCAATTTGATGAAGACACCTTGTCACAAAAACTTCCACGAACTGTCACAAACTGCAAAAGCCACCAGTGATAAAGCTTAGACATTATTCGTAAGAAGCATGTGAAATCCTCGGCAGAGTGCTGCAGTCACTACGAGGGCTGCCGAGGTTGAACGACCTCGACTAAACGCTTGCCCAGTTTCGGATTCTTAACGTTGGATCACTTATTGGCGTGTTCCGAGAGGTCGCTGAATTAATGGAACAAAAGAGTTTTTAAGCGCTACGCCTTCGAAGAACGCATTGTAAAGGGCAACGTTCAGAGAAACTGGAGAGGGTTTCAAGAATCAACGTATCAAGTAAAATGGCGTAACAATAACTAGACTATCTCAAAAGCTCCGTTTCCACTCTCAGCGGATCAGCCATCAGTTCCCGACTCCGAGTATAGACAAGAAAGAGGAATACTGAGCGGTAAAATCCGTGCACTTTCCGCAGATGGCCGCTCTGGTTACCAAGAAGTTAAGTACTACGCTAGGTCAAAGATTCATCGAGTTAGCGCCTGAAAGGGACTATCTCACAATGGCGGGTGGTCTGAATGGCATGTTCGCAATGAGCGAAGGTGCCTAGAGCACTTCCTGTAAGTAAAAGAGTAGTTTTCAACAAAGAGGAGAGAAGGCGGGTTCTAGAGCATGCGGCTTCCTAAGATTTACTATTCTGCAACACCTCTGCAAAATGGGAATCGACTATGGGTTCGTAAGAAGATCATCAAAGTGTGGACTATATCTGGGTACTGCACTGCTGAGAATCAGTGCCGCAGAACAGGCAATCTAGCAGGAATAGGCTTTGAACTCTGCGAGTATAAGAATGGAGACAGGAGCCTGGCCCTGAAAGCTACACCGAGCGGAAAGGCTATCTTGAAAGAAGTGTGGTGAAAAAAACCCTTCCAAATTTCCAACGAGCCAACAATCAAACTTGGAATAACGAAAAGATGGTCATTCTACAGAGCACAAAAGAAACGCTGGGTGGGTGAAACGAGGGGTGAATTCGAATGAAAACAAAACAGTAAGGTTCTGCAATGCTTAAATTCAACGGGTCGTAAAGCAAAGGAAAGAGGCGTAGGAGCGCTCGCGAAAAACAAATGCTGTAAAAGGTTTATTTGTCGACAGATGTTGCAAGTGTATTGACAGTGCAGCCGAAGCGAGGGCAAAGACTTCAGTACTGGGCGCTTCGAGCAAGAGGCGAAAGAAGAGAAATTTCATCTCAGCTGAAATGAGAGAAATTCCATCTCAAATCCTGGCATCGGGATATTGAGCATCGGATCAGGAAGTACCTGGAGGTCAACAGTTCCTATTCTTGAGAAGCCATCTAAGGTCAAGGGAAGGGGGACGAAAAATTTGGATGGGTTGTCAGTTCTTGAGCAGTATAACAGCTGAAGGAGAAGCTGAAGGAGGAATCCCATATACGTTAGGAAGGGTACTGTCGTTCCCACTGTAAAGAAGAAAAGAGACTTTGATTCGGGATGATAAACCAACGACTATTCGACTTGAGATTGCGGAAACTAGTCCCGAACAAACACGAATAGTACGACTTCAAGCCAGAAATGTCCAAAAGCCACTTTCGCAGCTAGAAAAGTAGTACAGAAGTATCGTGAGAAGCTTAGTCACTGCTACTTTCAATTAGTCTTTCTCGATCTGGAGAAAGCGTACGACAGCTAACCGCGATTATTGTTCTCGAAAGCGTTCCGGGCTGACTTCCCTCAAGTACACTCACTCCTCATGGCTTGACGAAAGCAATAGAAGTCACGATCGGGCTTTACCTAGGATTAGCTGTTAGCCATGTCATCTTCGTACAAACATTGGGTATCATGGCAAATGAGTCGTGGATGGTTCCCTGCCGACTATCCTTCACGCTAACGACATCACATTGGTAGCGGATAATAAACAATAACTCCAGGATAAGCGCTCCGAATATCGCTAAAGACAATCGTATGTTGACACACCATCAAAAATTTGGAGGATCTGCGATACCTGGGAAGCAATCCAATCATTGGCGGAAGCGTGGCTCGGGATTGATTGAATGAGGTATAGGTTTTATGGAAATGCGGTATTGATAACTTCTGCTGTTGACGGAGCAGCAAGTTGTTCAAAGGAAAGGTGAACAGAACAGTGGTCAGACGACGACGACGCTATGTATAAGACAGTGAGCCCGAAGGCAAGAATCTCGAAAGGCAACTCTGCTATCCATAGGAAAGGAATGAATATGGGTGCTGGAATAGAAAAGAGTGGCTCCTATTAGGTAGAAAGTCGTCGGGACTGTCAAACAGCCACTTCGCGTAAGGCTGTGGCAAAGAAAGTAACTTTCCATGGAACTTCGGATAGGGACCTCGTATATAGTATGTCGAAGGAGTTTAGAGTTTGTTTACAAATACAGAGGTTTAATTTGCTAAGTGAGTTCTCCGAAAAAGTTACAAAAAAAGTACCAGTTAAACTGCCCAGTTGTACGCAAAACAGCAAACGTCGCGGTGAAGCAGAGGTAGTGCTTTTTTTTCCTTTGCGTATTTGCTCTCCGCAGTCGACAGGGGTTTTGTACAATGCGCTTTTTCCGAAGAAAGTTTTCAAAGTAAAGTAATTTCCTATGTTTTTTCGCCTCATTTTTTGATTGTTGATTTTATTGCATGGGTCCGGCACATGGCAAGAAAATCTAAGTTGAAATCCAACGAACAGAAAACCAATCTTTAACACAGCTCATGATAGCTTTGGGTAATCCAGATTATAACGAAAAATGGAAGAGAAGCTGGAAAATAGTGCAATGGAGGCGAAGAAACTGTGGGTGTTAACGAAGCAAAGAAGGCTTCTAAAAATCGATAAAAAAGTGGGCTGGACGGGAAATAGATCAGAAAAATGAAGAAGGATGGCGTTTGAACGAGCTGTACAATGTGTGCCATTGCGTACGTGTGGGTCCTGATGCGAATAGCTGACTACGGTAAGCAGAAATCCGTTAACTAATAGCAAACCTAACAAAAAATCCTAGTAACAGCAGAAATAGCCTCTTTTCCAGCCCATCAAGGTAGAAAGTTAGAATATGGATCGCAGAAGCAAACAGTACAACAGAGAATAAAAGAATAAGGGAGAAACATTGCCTCATTGCTCTGCGGTCAGTTGATTGTGTGTGGGTCCTAGAGCGAATACTGCACTCTGTATCGCCCCGACACTCGTCTGACGTGACTTTGGGCGCGTGGTCAGGGCGATTCGGTAACGGGGCTAACACTATGCTATAGCTGTTGAGTTTTGGGACCTAACAGCATCCTTCCTGTCACCCTTGGAGGTCACTCGGATTTCCTAGAGGGAGAACTCAGAAACCATTTTTATCGTGAACTGTGCCTTCAAGTGTGCGCTTCAGCTGTTACTTCACTATTTTCAAGCTTTTTGAGCTCTCGTAACTTTTTTTGAGATTTTACTTGGCAGCTTCAACTCCTGTTTTCGTGAAGAGCATTCGAAATCTATCAACATACCTAGTTCCCTATCTAGACTTACTGAGAACTCGAAACCTCCCTTAGTAAGATAAATACTTGGTTATAACCTCGAGTGAAGACACACCCCCTTATCGCGCTTCTCATGAGCATCGAGAAATCGGAATGGCAGTTGTTAGCATTTTACAATTGGATCAACTGCAGGACGGGAAAATATTTCAGATCCGATCTTGCTCAAATGAATGCTCGAATGTAAGCTTCCCATCATTTTCCCATTGCTCCGATATTTCTATGTTTCCTGTTCCTTCAAGAGGGCAGGAAAGCAATTAGTGAGAGATCATTAACACTGATCCGCTCATCAAGAATTGTTGAGAACACTGTCTGCAGCTTACCATCACCTAGATGAAGATGGTTTTCTAGATATCTTTGCACCTGCCAACCAACACCAGACCACCCTTCGAAGTAGAAGTTGTCTTGACCACTTTTTGCACCACTGTACGCGTAGTTGATGTACTGAAAATTCGAGGGATTAGTGACAATTTGCCAATCTCCGTGACATCTTCCGGACTGAATTTCCCATGGATTGAACCGAATGACCACCAATGAGGAATTAAGATAGTGGGAAAGAAGGCTAAAAGGTGACAGCACTTAATCATTCCCGATTGTTCATATGAGCATAAATCCAAAAGCTTGTACCTCGTCACATTGAAGCATTCTTTCGACATATTCCGGCCATATTTTCCCATTTGAATTCCGGGTGAAACCATGTGATTCTCCAGTAGCTTCAACGCCATCATCTGAAAGACTGTCGCCGAAAACGACCAACGACTGACAGCGGAAGTCTCGTGGCTGCAAAAAGGACTAGTTATAATGACGCTCCATCTTCATTATCTAGATAGATGCAAAATACTTGATGTAAATTTGCACCAAATCAGTTCATTGCTCTTCTAATCCTTATCCTAGCATGTGAAAATGGTTATATGGGATGGGAGAACACATTATAGTACTTTAAAAACATGATTCCTCATTCCTGCAAATATGCTAAAGAGATTTACCTTCTTTTTTAAATCGATCTCATTCCAGAAGCGGTAAAAGGGTGCAATTGCAAATGTTGTAGCGGTAGCACTATCATTTTTTCTTAAGAGGCCTGCTTTGCAGGGATTTAACTACAAATTATTGTGCAAAAACTATGAAATGGCTTGGATTGCACTCATCACACATTGAATGTTGAGGTTGCTTGGTGAATGAAAACACTAAACATTGCGAATCAATGCTCGCTTTGAACTCCACAACTGCAAAAGTAGTTACGAGAAAACAGTGGAAAAGTCTGTGTCTACTTTATCAAACCTTCCAGGATCTGTAGGTCATTATGGTGTTTGTATGAGGATGGAAATCTGATTTGGGAACTCATTACTCTTCTCATGACATTGCATCACCTAAAAGACCATTTGAAGTTTACACCTATTTTGATGGAGATCAAGAGCATGGCGCATTCCAAAAGGTTCACTCATCATCAAAATCATGTTATTTCTCTGGATCATTTTCAAGCAGCCTTCAAATGATTTTAATAAATAAATCGTGTGAAGTCGAAATTTCCGCTACTAAACAAGTATTCGTATGATACATTCTGAAAGATTCAGATTATTCTTCTCAAAATAGTCGAGTATAGCGATTGCCTTTTTTTGTAAATTTCTATCATTTTAGTAAGTTAAGTTTTACCAAGAATTCTTACTTTTTCAGAGACGCAGATAATAATAAAAATAAAAAAGTTCTCCCAAATAAAGACATTTGTTCCTTGACGAAAAGTCATCGCTTCTATCAAATATATTGGAACATAACTTAAGATGAAAGACTCAAAGCTACTTCTTTGATTGCATTTGCAATCAAATGCTCATGTCTAGTACAGTGTCTAGTGTATTCTTTATCTGAAAGGAGGAATCCAAAACTGTTAAGCAGCGAGACCACTTTCGGCGCAGAAACAAAACGAAACCAACCTTATGAAAGACCCTGGCGTGTGTAGTTGCTAGAAGAATAATTACCAGTAACATGACGATTTACGAGGTGATCTAATGTGTAGTTCAGGGATGAGTGGCTTTAGGCCGGTCAACTGCAGCTGGTCAAGCCGAGCTGCGCAAACAGCCGCCTTTGCGTATGGGGGTAAGGGCTCGAAATAACATAATATCCGATCCGAGAACAATAATAATCAGTGCGTGTACAGTATGACTCACACCACCCGTAAACTGGCAATAGCCTAAAAATAAACGGGGTGATGTCGAAGCCGGCTTTACTTGTCCTGCTTAACTTTTCCATGTTAATTTTGAATGCTCTAATGACATTGTGTCGTTCGAAAATTTTTAGTTCTTCTACATCTGCAAAACCTACAGGATAATTATTCCAAACTCTCTAATGTCGTCCGTAGAATATAGAATTAGTACAGAATCAGAATTGAAAAGAATCGAAATCAATCGTGTCCTTTGAGTGAAAAAAAACTCATATTTCATTTATTATTTATTTGTTTATTGATGGCATTGACCTATTTGATGTTGCAGGAGATATGATAGCGGGAAATGTGAGGTTCCTTTATTAAAGTTGAGGAATAAAGGTGAACACGTGTCAGACCCGATTAGGAAAATGGAACAGATTCTTGTCTTTCTCTAATGACCTCCTTGAGGTCATACGAGTCTGTACAATAAGAAAAAACGCTTAGCAAAAGCTATCACGTATTCAGTAGGCTAGTTGCTTTGCCCAGTTCTACAGGGTGCGGCAAAAGTTCTGGCAATGACCCGTTTCAGGTTCTCTATGAAAAATGAGGCCTTCGATCTCGACATGATCTGTGCCTTTATTTACTGCAAGTCCTCTTCTGTACATTCCATAAACTGGCCATTTTGAATATGCCATTTTACAGAATAGCGACAAGCAAAGACCAACGATCCTCCATCCTGCACCTCCATCTGGGTGAATGCACGGCAAAGACCATCTTCAAACAGCTCCAGATTCCCTTAAGAACCGTGTACAACGACGTTAACAGGTACAAGGCGACAGGAACTATTGAGGACAAGCCTAAAAATGGAAGACCGAAGAATGCAACGACAAAGGAAATCGTGAAAATCATTTGAGAGAAAATCCGCCGCCACCCTCGTAGGTCCAAAAGATGAACGGCTCTTGAGGTAGGAATTTCTGCTCGATCTGTCGGAAAGATTGGCACCAGCCACCTTCGACTTCGCTCTTATAAGATCAGAAAAGCTTACATGCTAACTAAGCGTATGAAGAAAACTAGGCTCAAAAGATCTAGGGAGCGTTTAAAGCGATTTTCGCAGGCACGGCACAGCGACATTCTTTTCACTGACGAATGCCTGTTTTCAACAAATCAATTCCTGAACACCCAAAACGATAAGATGATAGCGGGAAGCCCTGCAGAAGCCAGCCAACATGGAGGGATTGCTCAACGATCTGGACACCCCGAGCCGTTGATGGTTTTTGGGGCAAGCACATCGGACCGCAAGATGTCCCTGATTTTCTTGGAGAAAGGAGTCAAGGTGGATAGCAAGACCTACCTAAAAGGCATGTTGGAGAAGGAAGTACTCCCCTGAGCACAATCTCATCACAATCTTCAACAGGACTCAGCTCCAGCACACAGGTCCAAGGTGGTAAAGGACTGGTGCGCAACACTTCCCAGACTTCATAACGTCGAAGAATTGGCCTCCAAACAGTCCAGACCTAAATCCATTGGACTACTCCGTGTGGTCAGTTCTTGAGAGGAAAGCCTGCTCTACCCAGCATAGAAATTTGGATGCTCTACGTGCAACCCTCGTTAAAGCATGGGAGGATTTGGAAGAAGACTACCTCCGTGCCGCCGTCGACCCATTTCATAGGAGACTTTTAGCCTGTATTCGCGCAAAAGGAGGCTAGTTCGAGATCAAGTTTGTTTTCGTGATCTATATAGCTGTTGATAAATGCTGTTGGAGTTGTATCATGAATCGATCGATCTGTACGATCATGTTTATCGTTGCCAGAACTTTTGCCGCACCCTGTAGTTAGTGAAGTTGCAAGAAGTGTGCTGTAAGCAATAGTAAAAGGACAAAGAAAATTTCGATATAAAAACCCCTGTTAAGAAGCCATTGCAAGGTTGCAGGTCTACGTGAATCCGCTTCCTGCTTCAGCTGCTTTACTCGAATCTTCTGTGATCTAAAAATTCAATTTTCAAATAGAATTCTCCCTTAACATACTCAAATTTTGAGACCGGTATCTTAATTCCCCGGTCATCCTATACAGCAACCACATGTTTGGTTCTTCTTCCATGGTTTTTACTTCTGTTCTACTAGTTTGATTTGTTTTGTACTGCTCCCTAAGTGTAATATTCTGAGCGCCACCACTTTCCCTTTTTTACATTCCCTTCCTTTGGACTGCTTCTTCCCACTCGGTTTGAACTCATCTAGTTTCTTCCTTTGTTGACAGTCCTCTATTCTTTTATTACCTTTAAAACCTTTTCTTCAATGCAATTGAATCTCTACATAGTTTCAGAAGTATATGAGGTTTGCAAACATTTCGAAGAAGTAGATATAATAGCAGCGGTTAGAGAGATGATTTTCCACTAGACATCTGACGATGAGGTCAACTGTAAATTTCTTCAACGCTTTGTCACTTTGAAAAGTTCAGTGGTTGAATGGAAGATGGTCGAAATTTAATTCTGTTAATTACAGAAAATATGCTCTGGTTTTTATTTCGAAGTAGAACTTCATTCACGGGGAACCTGAATCTTTCAAGACACAGTTCACGATTGGAATGGTTTTTAAGATTTCTCCCCGGGATGCGCCTGTGACCCGCACGGACAGCGCGAGGGTTGCAGTCGAAAAACGTTCGAATAGGGCGTAATAAGGGCCCCAACGTGGGCTTAGCCAACGAACACACATGAAGATGAACGAGTTCTTCCGGCATTGTGGACTTTGCAAAATCTGCGTCAGGACGTCAGGATGCGCCGAACGGATGTGGTGTGGTTGGATTCGGGGCCGATACCTTTTCCCCGAACATTTCTTCGCGCTTGCAGCACATACCGCGTATCGCAGAAATGCGACATAAGATTGAAGTGCGCAATCTGTACGTCAGGGAGTCCTTTAATTTTTTAAATTTGCTGGCCGCTTTCTTCAATCTACTGTCACTATGGGGTCTTGATCGTCGACAATAGAGGAGTGATTCCGAATAATGAGGTCCAATAAACATAAAAACAAAAAAGAAACAGAAGGAAATAATCAAACCCAATCAAGAGACAGTTTACGAAGAGGTAAGCAAACCGGACGACCTTGTCCGCGTGCAGAGTGTATTCACACCACTTGCGCAGCTCGCGCGCTACCGTAACCGGCGTACCTCGAATTCTCGCATTCATATGCGGCTACTGATTTCTGATCGGAACTTTAGTGGATTAATGTTATTGATGGGTTTCATTTTAATTTACTGTTTCCCTAACTCTGTGGAAGTGAGTTTTCAAGAGATTTTGCAATACTATAACATGACGCTTCATAACTAACAAATGTTAAAAACCTTTTCATGGCGAGTTTTTCCTTAGGCTAATTCCCTTGTACGATAGCACTGTAATTTAATCAAAACAGAAATCCGGCAAAGATGGAAGTTTATTATAAGCAACATCTTTAATAAAATTAATAGCGACTTCGGAAAAAAAAGAAATGTACATGAAAACGAATTATTATATGAGCTCGCTGATGTTCTTCAGTTATCAACCACTTCGTCACCCGGGATCCGAAAACACTGAAATACGGGGTAATACATATACTTTACGGTGGAAGGTCTAAATCAACGCAACACAGCAGAATGGGCAGTGAACCCCAGAATCCGTCTGCGTGATATTAGTGATACTGTGCGACCAATGAATCTGCAGTACGCATGCAAAAAAATACTGTAACATTGCAGTACCTTCGCAATATTAAACAAATAGACATACTGTGACTCGCAGCTAAATCTACACCCCGAAAAATTGGCGGACGAGTTGCGCGCGACATTTGTCAACTTTTTGCGACAACTGTCTAGCTGAAAATCAGGCAATTCGTTGCGGGACCAAGAACAGTTACCTCTCAGTGCTGATCAATGCAATCTCCCCTCTTATTTTCCTGTTCCCTGCACTATCCTGCTATAATTTTGGCCTGATGATTCTTCTATTCTGCTAAATTCTGTGCTGAACACTATTCTGCTGCTATTCTACTGGATAACGCGCGTTAACCGAGGCTGAACATTGTCGGTATCTTATTTGCATGTCTTTATTCTGCTGATACTCTATTCTACTTGTTATCTATTCCAACTCTGGCATTTGACACTCGTATCCTCCCAGGGCGCCGATCGATCCTGCACATTTCATTCCGCTCTTCCTTGGTAAGTGGTTTTTTTTTTGTTACTTGTCGTATTTAAGGCTATGTGCATGCTTTATATTGCATCTCGCTTGTTGACTATTTCTTTAAGTGCTTCACATGTTGACTTTCTTCTACTTAACCCTTGGATTCTCTCCTAGTTACCTTTAATGGCATATGACTGAATTGTGGGAGAACTTATATGATTCTACCCCTTTTCATGTTTATGCTGCTTTGGAGGTGAATTCACAGTCTTTTCGCCAATCTACATCATTCTGCCTCTCAACCAAGCAATGAACAGTTTTCGCCATTTATAATGAATTGCCTTCTCGAATTCTTCCGCTTCAGCCGTTAAATCCACTGACCATTAACAATTAATCTTAACATATTAATTCAATAATATGGGATATTATGGCGATAAATTTTCATTTCTCATGGCGCCGGCTGCATATGCTTCGAGTTCACATTTGCTTCACTGGTTATCGAATTCTAGAAGTGCCAATCGCTTGAAATACTCCATTTCACGTCCCAGTAGACCAACATAGGGTTGAAATGTGTTAGAACGCGTGTGGTTCTACCCCTTTTCAATTTGTTGCCGGTATGAGCAAGAGTTCATCTCAACAGGTCTTTTCTCGTTAATTTTCGGTAATGTTTTTGCATGCTCCTTCACCTCTTCACATTCATTCTTTTGCCTCTAAAGTTACTTCACATAACCTAATCTGAGGCCCAAGTCTAGGTTAAATATATGCTTCATATCACATAATTAAAGAGAGCTCCAGTTCAAAAAGAAATGAGGAGAAAAACGCAATCCGTGAAGGGTATAAGAGTGGATCCCGAAGAAGTTTTTTTCTGATACGATAGGATATGAAAAATCATCGCTAAATACTTGCACATTCTAGAATTACTGAAGTTTTGGTACTATTCTACTATTACACCCCCAGAACTGTTCTACTGTTACACCCCCAAAAACTCAAAATTTTAATTTTCGATGAAACTTTGCCTAAAGGGGTAATCCGATGCCCTGATAACGAATATGACCTTCATTTCTGGTGTTGGCGCCATTTGGCTCCAATTGGCGCCAATTTGGCGCCAAATGGGCGCCAATTGGAGCCAAATGGCACCAGCGCCAAAAATGAATGTTATATTCGTTATCAAGACCTCAAATAACCCCTAAACGCAAGTTTTCAGCAAATTTGGTGAAAACACCCTTGGCGCCAAAATGGCGCCAATTGGCGCCAAATAGCGCCAAAGCCAAAAATGAAGGTAATATTCGTTAACAGGGCATCGGATTACCCTATAGGCGAAGTTTCATCGAAAATTAAAATCTTGAGTTTTTGGGGGTGTAATAGTAGAATAGTACCGAAGTTTTTGTAATTGTAAACAATTACTGGATGAAATTGTGCGAAGAATTCGAGTGAAGAAAATAGTTAGACTTAAACTGAATAGACGCGGCGAAAACTGTTCATTGCTTGGTTGAGAGGCAGAATGATGTAGATTGGCGAAAAAACTGTGAATTCACCTCCAAAGCAGCATAAACATGAAAAGGGGTAGAATCATATAAGTTCTCCCACAATTCAGTCATATGCCATTAAAGGTAACTAGGAGAGAATCCAAGGGTTAAGTAGAAGAAAGTCAACATGTGAAGCACTTAAAGAACTAGTCAACAAGCGAGATGCAATATAAAGCATGCACGTAGCCTTAAATACGACAAGTAACAAAAAAAAATCACTTACCATGGAAGAGCGGAATGAAATGTGCAGGATCGATCGGCGCCCTGGGAGGATACGAGTGTCAAATGCCAGAGTTGGAATAGATAACAAGTAGAATAGAGTATCAGCAGAATAAAGACATGCAAATAAGATACCGACAATGTTCAGCCTCGGTTAACGCGCGTTATCCAGTAGAATAGCAGCAGAATAGTGTTCAGCACAGAATTTAGCAGGATAGAAGAATCATCAGGCCAAAATTATAGCAGAATAGTGCAGGGAACAGGGAAATAAGAGGGGAGATTGCATTGATCAGCACTGAGAGGTAACTGTTCTTGGTCCCGCAACGAATTGCCTGATTTTCAGCTAGGCAGTTGTCGCAAAAAGTTGACAAATGTCGCGCGCAACTCGTCCGCCAATTTTTCGGGGTGTAGATTTAGCTGCGAGTCATACTGTGAAGGCCAAGAAAATGATTATTCATCTACAGGATATATACAGCCTACCAAGGTTGACATAGGTAAACTGTACTATACTATTCTCATGATCCCTACAAGCCCGTGACCATTAAGGATGAATTCAGGACAAAAAAAAATCCACAATAAAGCCATGGTGCTGAAGTGGTTTCAAATTAATTGCCTAATTAGTTCAACGTCTTCTTGTTCAACAATTCAACAACACCTTGTTTCCACAATCTCATATGTCAAAATCATACAAGATTCAAGAGGAAACTGATTCATTCAATATAATGATTTATCCCTAATTTTTCAACATATTCGTTTCGTTTCGTTCAACAATTGTGGCCCTAAAGAGGGCCGTTGGGTTAGATTAAACATGTACCGACGTCAAGTAGATGGGAGATCTACCTGCTTGAGGTGTACTTGGTGACGGCCTCGGTGCCCTCGGAAACGGCGTGTTTGGCGAGCTCTCCAGGAAGTATCAGTCGGATGGCAGTCTGGATTTCGCGAGATGAGATCGTCGAACGTTTGTTGTGGTGGGCCAGACGAGATGCTTCGGCAGCGATACGTTCAGAAACATCATTCACGAACGAGTTCATGATGGACATAGCTTTGGAAGAGACACCTGTATCAGGGTGTACTTGTTTAAGTACACGGTAGATGTACACAGAGTAGCTCTCAGACTTCATCAATAACCAGCTAGGAGAATAACAAGAAAATTAACGTCAAGCGACATGATTGACGCGGACTATGTGTAAGCTGTAATTAGCCCAGATCTATACATGAATAGAGAAGTTCGAAATTCGTAAGTTAGGTCACCCTTGAGCAAGAACTCAGAAATTTTTACTAGAGACATCGAAATTCGACGAACCATTATAGGGACCATAAATAAAGTCTGGTCACGAAAACTCAAAACAGCATTCAAAGACTGGAACGAAAGAAGAGTTTACTTGGCTCTTTCAAAAGAAGAAACGTTACAAAATCATTTTTCATTCAAAATTATGTGCTCTTTGGAAAATTAGTTAACTCAGACAGAACACTGCTTTTAAACAGTCGATGTTGAACTTTAAAAACAAAAAAATGGATTCAAAACCTTGTTCTTATTTCTTGAACACAGGCTTTCTCTGGAAAACTCACTTCCACAAAGAATGCCCGGACCAGTTGTCTTCCCACACGAAGCGAATAGAAGAAATGCTTAGGTAAGAAATCCTAGAGTAGTAAAGTTAGGGAAACAGTAAATCAAAATGAAGTAAACCCATCAATAACATTAATTCATTAAAGTTTCGATCAGAAATCAGTAGCCGTATATGATTCGTAAATGAATGCGAGAATTCGAGGAACGCCGGATACGGTAGCGCGCGAGCTGCGCAAGTGGTGTGAATACACTCTGCACGCGGACAAGGTCGTCGTCTTAGTCAGTGACCGGAAGGGGGTATGTGTACGAACGCGCGTCCGACAGTGAGCGCGGCAAACTTCGCGGCGAAGTTCGTAACGATTTAAACGACTTTGGCGCCTGTCACTGGGGCCCAAATTTGAACTAGAGCAGATCCGAATGATCATTTGACTTCACTAAATTCCTCTACTTTGAGTTTGTGCCCCGAAAATTGGGCATCAGAATCGTACAAATCATCACGAACTTCGCTGCGCAAGTTGCTGCGCGCATCTCGGATGCACGTTCGTACCGTCCTCCGCCGGAAGGTGGGCTGGGTACGCTAACTGCAATTTGAGGCCGCGAGACAACTGAGAAAGATTTGCTGCATGCCAGTTCCTCTTATTGCAGTTCTAGCGTTATTCATACAGCTAAATTAATATACGATTATTATTTTTGGCGTGATTCTGTGGGGGACGGAACTTACGTGCGTCCGAGGATGCACGAGGCAAACAGCGCGGCAAAATTCGTGGCGGTTTGTACGACTTTTGCGCCTATCATTGGGTCCAAATTTGAAGTAGAGTAGATAAGTACGATCAGTTGACCCTACTAAACTACTTCACTTCAAGCTTGTGCCCCAATAATAGGCGCCAGAGTCGTTCAAATCGCCACAAATTTCGCCGCGCAGTTTGCCATGCGCTTCCTCGGACGCACGTATGCACCCATACCCGTTCCTTAATCGCTGTGCCGCCTCTACCTCACACTACTGTATTCCTTCGTGCGCGACGTCGCTCTCGCCGCGAGCGACCATTTGATCTCAACGGGGGGCGGAACTTCTTCCCAATTTCTCACATTCGCTTTGCGGTATACGGCAAATCTTTTTTGGTCGACTTCAAACTGCAATTACTGTACTGAGCCCGCTTCCCGGCCAAACGATAACGCACCATATATCACCCTGACTGCTTCCTTTTTTGATTAGTTTTGATTGTTTTTTCTGATTCCTTTTTTTGGTTTTTATTATATTTCAATTAGACTTGATTGTTCAGGTTGACTCTTCTCGGAGTGGGAAGGTTTATTGTCTCATGATATGCGGCTTAGGTATCATTAACAGATACATATACTTACAAATCAGCACTACAAAATTGTGCGAACGTGATACAACAATTGTGCTACGTCTCATTAAATGACGGAACTGCATGGATACGATATATACAACTTGTAGATTTCACTTTAAACAATGAATCTGAACATGTGTACAAAAAGAACAACTCAACAGAATTTTACGTGAAAACTTATGAAGTTGCGATGATTGGCAGTTGGCAGTAGTTATTTGTGGAGATCCAGTTCAACGGTCGTAGTACGAATATAGGCCTGAAATGATTTGTGGCACCTCCATCTTCCCATTCGCATTACCTGGGCACTGTCGAACCCCTGCTCTAATGCTGCGGAAGCTGCCCCTATCATAAAACTATGTGTAGTGTAATTCTTGTGTCCTATACCTGCAGTAATAAACAATTGTTGTAATCTTTTGGAAATAGTAGATTGGGTGAGGGGCAGGGCTGTTGACTTTGATGGAAAAAGATGGAGGCTGTTAATTTTTGTCGCGTATTCTATTTGTTTTTGAATCACTGTATGTTCCTCTGAATCTCCTCTTATCTTGAACGAAACGGTGGTCCCCCTCACACTGAATAAGTATTACTGTCCATGGAGAGATCAACTACTCCGAGGTTTCTAGCCTCGCTGAGTCTCAGAAAACCCCTGAAGAGCAGTATAGCCAGGGCCACCGTGGAAAAAGCCTTGGGATCTGAAGATAGTGCTCCTAAATGTACTAAACTATTAAAATCTGTCGTGTTGATTTTGGTCCGGTGGTGGACTGGTACCCTGCTCCTCACTGCACTTTCTAATAAAGACTTTTCTAATTCTTTATCCAAATCTTTCTGTTTGCCCAGGAAGAAACTTAAAGCTGCCGAGACCATCGCTAAGGAGCTGTGTTGTCCTTTTTCAATACAGTGAGCCAAGTATAGGTTCCTCGCCTTCCGAATGGGCATGTCCTTGACTCGTTCCACTCCCCACCATTGTACGAACTTCTTACAGCATTGCGATACGCCTTGAACGTCGCATTAGATCGGTGATTGTTGAGCGAATATCTAATGGCCTCTGCTAGGTGCGGAAGTTTGCACTGGATAGCAGCCTCACACAGTGTACCTGCTTCCCTCCACAGTGGTCCCGAAAAAGATTAGGGTCGGGTGGGTGGGGCTCAACTTGATGAGAGAATTGAAACCTTGATTGATGGCTCTCTCACGAGGACATCCTATATAGCGTTGTCCTCGTGACCTCGTAGTCATCGCCTCTAACTGAGGACATGACGAAATATCGTGGTCCTCAGGGGATATTGTATCGAGGCAATATCTGCGATGACGAAATGCCCTCCCTATATCGAAAAGCAGCACTAATTAAGAGACTCTCCAACTCACAGATTGTGCACTCCAATCTTCCATCGCATTTCTGCCGGCCTACGGACTACTTGAACTCGGTTCCTTTAAATTTGGCGGATGCGTCATTTTTCTGCCCTCGTCTGGCGCACTCCCCTCTGATGTGGTCTTTGGGTGTTGTGCTCGCCTGTCCAATGGGACCCCCACCACCACCGCCGTAGACTTCACCCGGGGTGTTTTTCTCTGCGCTCTAGCCTCTTGCCGTCAGGGATGCAGAGAACAAATCTGCTCTATTCATCTGTTTATGACACTAGTGAATGATACTAGATACCACACCATAGATACGTTGAAGGCTTCAGTGAGGAATTCTCTGCGAAATCGCCAGCATTAGACTAAAAAGCCATAGACTTATTGCTCCGTCGGTTACATAGTCAAAGTATGGGAGGGTAGCCGGATCATCTCCCATCTCCATTTAGGCTATGAAAAGGTTGGTGAAAATGTAGTTAGGGGAAGGAGGGGGCAGCGCCCTTTCGAATGACTGAAGGCTAGAGCGCAGAGAATGAAGAGCAGCTGAGCCCTTAATAGTGCTTAGGAACGTTTCATAGCTTTTTATGTTGTTGTTGTGTATTTTTTTCACTCAAATTTTAGAGAAATAGCTCCGGGGTGTGTGAACCGATTGAAAATTCAATTCTTACCTCATCACAGCTTTTATACTAGACCACCTCACCCATCCCGGAGCTCCTTCCACAATGAGAGCAACAATACAGATTTTCAGCTCTAATACTGTTTATGAAACCTTTCAATTGTATCCTTCAATGATCCTAGGAAAATGTGAATGCATCAATGTCTACGAGAAGCGTATCTGATTAAATAATGTTGAATATCATGCACAAGATTACACGTAATCGCTCCAACAGAGCGACCAGCACCAGATTTACTGAGTTGCTCAGAACTACCAAAGTCCACCATTTCACGTGGACCAGTGATACTTTAGCAATCACTTACTAAAGGCAATGCACCAGAATGAGAATATGTTGGACAAACGTCGGAGCCTGTTTTCATGATAAAAAGGTTGCAAAAGCTGGCTATAGTATAGGTAGCTGCAGTGCAAATCTAGCCCTTTGTTTTCCCAGTTGTCGCTTAACGAGGGAGATTTAGTACTTTTGATGCCTAACCTCTTTTCAGGTCCACGCACTCCTGGGATATGATCCGTTCAAAAGAATCAAATTTACTTAGAGGTGGTTTGCGCAGCGCCTTAAAAATTCTGGAACACACACCAATTTACGAAGAGGGTGAAGAACCGTACACGAAAGCCATACAGGAGGCTGAAAGATTGGATGTTCAGGTAGGGTTTTCTGAAGACTATAAGCAGATAATTACCTTTTAGGTAGCAGTTCATCAAAGCTATGTTTGACTTTTTTAAGCTCAGTAAAGACCATGAAGCGCTGCTCGAGTTTGTTGAAGATATGCCTGAGGGTGTATGTTTTCACCTGGACAAGTTACTGAAGCTGTATGAAGAGCGGTTGGTTGTTTTTTTTTTTTGATAAGCACAACTTATCAAATTTATGGGGGTGTCATAATGGTTGCCAAATCGTATCCGTTAGATTTAAGTGATTGAGAGTTTTTATATTACATGTAAAACCATCGAACTTCCCTGTCAATGGAATGTCTCATTTGAGCATTGACAGGGAAGTTGGATGGAAGATGATAGTGTTCCATTATTACATAGTTAACCGAAGAATCTGTTGTTTAAATCATAGTGGACTAGCTCCACGTCCGATCAGAAGTGGTTGGTAGCTTGTGCATGACTGGTCATGCGCGATAAATACATTAAACTTGCATATTTTGGTTTGAGCAGGAACTCAGCCTTGATCCTTTTAATCAATGCATGCCAGTTGTTAAGGGTGAAATTTTTGGTTGGAAATGATCTGTTTTCGTTCGCCTCACTCATTCATGAACTGCATTTAGATGTGCCGATTCAAATGTTACTGGATCCTACGCTGATATAATTGCCAAACTTCGTGACCGTCTCCCGGGAACAGTAGGTGCGTAAAAATTGAAGCGACTCCTTCCTCCACAGGTGCTCAGGCTTCTTGCGGAATGGTGCCCATTTCACACGTTTTGCTTATTTCAGACTCAGAAGAATGCGATGGAGCAATGTCATCAAATACTGAAGGCGAACAAGAAATGAGAGTAGTCGAAGTAGTTCGAAAATTGCGGGATCCTCTTGGTGGTGGACAAATTCGAGATCCAGTCAAGAGTAAAGTATGCTTCTCCGATTCTTTATTAATTCTGCATTAGTTGGAAGTTCATTTACTAATTCTTCTAATACTTCCAGGACTGCGGTCACGTTTATGATCGTAAAACTCTTCTAGAATACATTCGAAGCAGCAGGGCTCGTCGAGCAATGTTTTATCAATGTCCATATAGTTTATGCACAAACAAGAAGAACATGAACATGGATGATATGATCGATTGCCCAGAGTATCTGGCTGCGTAACAACCAATTGAATAGATTCAACTCGAATCTCGAGTGCGATCTCTTGCTGTGTTCTCGCTATCATAGGATTTCCTACTTTTGAATTTTTAGGCCTTCGTATTCATATGTTTTCATTGTAATTCGGGTATATATCTCAAATTATGTTGATGTGACATGTTCTGATGATTTGTTTTTGGGCAAGGCCTCAGTTTGCAATGATATAGAGGAAAAGCGTGAAGTTGGGAAGACCAGCACACATTATAGTCCAATGCGGGCCCACGATTTGCACGTAACTTGCCGTATTTTCGTGTGTTATATCTTCTTTTCTACCGATAAATTCTTTCATTACAATTGTACAACAGAAAAATCATCTTATGGTTGAGTAACCTAGTGATCACATAATTTTTCACGTCAAGTGCACAAGAAATTTTATTCGTGTCTCACAATTTGTAGATGAGGTCTTTTCTCGTACACAGAACCGTTCGTCCTGATTTTCATTTTTTTAGAAAAGGAAGCGTTCACGTCACGGAAAGTATTCAAGTGCTGTGAGGTCAGGTTCTAATACGTCAAAATGTCAAATTTCTTTGCCAAATGGATGTTGTCAGTTGCAAATATTTTAGATTGTTTCTCTTTTCGCATTGAAGAGCTATCATATATGACGGACGTTGCTTTTCAAGAAGTTTTTCGCTACGCTCAGATTTAGCATAGTATCCTATTTTTCTGATTTGTCTAAAAGCTTCTGTGGGTGTTCACTAATAAGAAGAAATTAGCTTGTGATCGCACCACAATGTTTTTCGGAATGAACACTCCCTATCTTAATGCAAAATCGATTACCACTGAAGTAACAAAAGGTAGGAAACCTTCAATACATGACGGGTTTTCCCCTTGTTGATGGGTTTTCGAAAAAAGAAACAGCCCTTGAAACAACGGCAGGAAAACAGCCCTTGAAACAACGGCAGGAAATGATTTAAGTTCAAGTAAACAGCTTATATGCTTTCATGCGGGAATCGACCTTAACGAGTAGGAAAACGAGAAAAAAGGCAAAAATTGTGTTGATTGGTTCTTGCGCTCTTCCTTCACGTGATTCACACCCACTGTCTATTTGAAGCGCTGTAGTCTCCGTTGCGTTGTAGTCTCCACACTGCGTTGTCGTCTTCATTTACTCCTCCAGCGCATTACACGTCAAAAACAGTCTCTGAAATTTTTCCCTCGGGTGGACCTGTGACCCTCAAAGATACCCGAAGGGCGCTGTCGAGTCGAAAAACGGTCAAGATAGGGCATAATAAGGGCCCCTAAACCGGCTTCGCCGACGTACTCCCAAGGCGGACGAGTTCAAAAGCGGTGCATAAGCTGCAGGAGTTGCACCATTCACATCGAGACCCACACCTTGCACGTAGGCAGCGTACTGCGGTAAACTCTATGCAATTTTGTTCATTTTTTAAAGCCCAATGCTTCTCTAAATAAACCGATGCCTGCGTTAGCCAAACCATCACATTATTCGTCTAAAACGAGACACTTCAAAAACGAAGGCAAACGAAAGTCGCACATTTTGTAGAGTCGCTGAGCTAAAGTAACGTCTAGTCGTTAGTGACTTGGTAGGAAACGAAGTATTAAATTCAAAATTTTCTCGGGATGGCAAGTCAATGATGGCTGATTACACCCAAGTAAGACAAGCAGCTTACTCAATTTTGCGACTGAGTTAGGGCACTTACTAGGTAATCCTGCCGATGGGCAGCAGGGAAATAGTCTAGGACAACAACGAATCAGTTAGTACCGCACACAAGCTAGCGAGACGTTAACCCTTTGACGACAATGGCACCTACCGGTGGGTGCCATTATGATTGGCGTATAGGTAGGTCATCGGCACCCAATTTTGGGTGCCACCATACTTTCTTGTTTGTTACCGATTGCTAAATTCAGTGAGCCAGCAAAAGAACTTCCCACTGGCCTGTGCCACCCACCGGTGGGTGCCAGTCGCTCGCAAAAGGAGGGGAGCGTGGTTCCATGGGCACGTCACGTCGAAATCCGCATTGTCGTCAAAAAGTTCAAGGATGGAGCAGAAGCTCTTCATTAGTACCCACCTAATACAGTTCATCACCTAGAAATAAATTCAGCGTGAGTTACGGTATTGCTAAATGGTACGCAGTTGTAAATTCATGTGACCACGCAGTTACAGGGCTGTTGTCAACCGTAATTTCTCTTGCTGAGAGAATCAGATGGCGAAGCAGTCGCTGTAGCTGCTTTCATAGTCCGCGTGCGCGCCACGCTGACGTAAAACGAATTAGTTCGTATGTACGAAATCTACGTCTGTTGTATTTTATTTCACAGTCATCGAACCGTCAGAACCGCGAAATAAAATGCAACGGACGTAGATTCCTTACATACGAAGAGATTTCCTACAAGGGGCAAGCGCCATCCCCGCCGGCGGACTTTGAAAGCGGCCACAGGCTGGCAAGGGGACAAACCGATACACCGAGTTACTGTTTTATAAATGAGAGAGATATCATGTAATCAGTGTACCTGTTCTATTTAATTTGTGAAACCTATTAAATCGAATGAAATAATCAAGACGGTCCGGCATGAAATGGAAACTTCGATTATCAAGCCGACCTGGATTCTTTTATCTCGCTGATTCATCAGACCGCCACGTTCAACATCGATGAGTCATGTCGATTCAGCCCTGATTAAGTCGTTTAAGTTCTATTTGCATCTTCTATTGATTTCTCGTTTTCGATCTCGTCTTTTCGAGCATTTTGGCTTAATTTGTGTAGTGAAGGCATGAAGACTCTCCTGCAATCCTTTCTTTCTTCAACTCATTTCATCATTTTAACTGAATGGGCGTTCTCAGCGCGCAACGACCGGCCGACCGCACGATGAAGCCGACAACGGCGTTGTTGGCTAGATCATGCGCCCTCATGGTGAGCGACCTGGTGCAATGCCTCGTGCCCCGGCACCAGTCTACGACGTCGCCAAATAACTAGCTCGCATTCGATGACTCATGATGCGGGATGACTTTTTGAGATGATCATGCTTTTCTTCTCTTTGCCCGTTGCATATCTTGGTGTGATTTTTTTAATATCACGTCCCGTATCGATGACCAGTCTGTGACGGGAAGGTTCGAGTGAGCTTAATACTTGCCACTTATTTTTTATCTCAGCATTTTGTTGTGGGAAATTTTCTATTTTTTTGTTGTTCTAGCTACTACTGATGTGTTATGCGTACATTTTTTTTATTTATACTAATCTTGCTCCTTATTTCGGGATCAAGACACGTCACAGATATAACAGATAAGAGCGATAAAAAATAATTGGCAACGTGGGTGCCGTGGACTGCATCCAGGTGCCGTCCCTGGCACCGGGGTCCCTTTCACGGCACCTAGTGACGGCTCTAGACAACTGTTGACAACACTAGACCAAGTGCCAGCACCTGCCCAGCGCCGCTGACGCAGCACGCACGCGACGGACGGAGGTCGAAGTCTGAAGCAGCCGATGCCTGCTTTCACAGTCCGCGATTCGGCCCGCGATCGAGCGAGCGAGCGACCGGGACGTTTGCTCCTTGTTTACAACTGAATCTTGGTCGCCGGACGAGTAGTCCCCGGTTGCTCGCTCGCGGGCCGAATCGCGGACTGAAAGCAGCCAATGCCTGCTTTCAGACTTCGACCTCAGTCCGTCGCGTGCGTGCTGCGTCAGCCGCGCTAGACAGGTGCTGGCACGTGATCTAGTGTTGTCAACACCTGTCTAGCGCTGCCTTCGCAGCACGCACGCGACGGACTGGCGGACGGAGGGACGGACGTGGAAGTCTGAATGTGGAAGCACATCCACATCGATTGTGTGTAAGCTTTTCAACTGTGGTTGCCTATAACTACTTTTAGACTTCGACGACCGTCCGTTCAGCGCGTGCGCGACGACGGTTCTAGAATGGTGTTGACAGCGCTGGCACATGATCTAGTGCTGCCAACAACGGTCAGGCGCCGCAGTCGCAGCACGACGCGACCGCCCTTGCACATGCGTTGAACGGACGGTCGAGGAATGGTTGAGGTCAGATTACCCGTTGAGTGCAAAATGGTTTAAATTTCTCAGCTGTTTGGCCTCGCATAACTCAAACAACTGACTATCAAATTAGCTGCTCCATAAAAGAGCAAGCCTTCATTAAAGTTGTGTTCCATCCAGGAATCCATTTACTCCGCTGCTGCGACGTTGGCGTACTATAGGTGTTTCGGTGCCCGGATAGGCGTCAGCTTCAATCGCGTATTAGGATTTGACTGAAATTTCATTGCTGTCCGATGATTTTCCACCTTACTTTTATTCTAATCAACAATTTATTCCATCTGTCGGTGGACTTTGTGTAATGACGTGCTGGTTTCGTCGTCGTCGGGTATCGATTTTGTGAATGACGTCATCTATGCGTTTGCTTGGAGTGTCTCCCGCTGCGCTCAGTCAGCGTTCTGCTTATTCTTGCTTTTAGTTCACACTATATGCTACCATACGTTGCCTATAAGTACGTGAAAAATAAACGTGAAGCCACTAAGCGTGAGATGGATTCGACTTTGGAATCACTCACTTCGAACTTGTCGCGTTCCATGATTCCAGACCAGGTACGCGAGACGTGCATATTCTTTTTATTCTTTATGCATATTCTTTTTAGTTTTCCTTTAAAATTGGTGATTTTGAAATTCACAGAATGACTGGTTCACTCGAGATCCACACTTTTGATGCAGTATAAATATGTTTACATTTGTGTTTCTTAGAGTTTGATGCATTTACTTTATTGAATCCGTCATCTCATTGTTGTGACACACTTAGGTTGTTCTTCATATATCCGGAGTGGCAACGAAGGCAAGTGATGACTCAAACGATTACATCCCTGGCGTATTGTCTGTTGTTGAAAAGGTATTTTTTATTTTCACGATTTCGGTATCACTATATCAGTCCCCTTATTTTATTTATAGAATTATTGAATAGAATATGATTCATTGAATATTGTATATATTAGGCAAGGTTAAAGTTAAAGCACAGAGCATTGCTACAACATCATTAAACACTGCGATGATTATATATCATTAGCTAGAAATGGCTAAGTGTTGCCAACTAAGCCTCATCTATGAGTTTAGCTATAGGAACCTGTTGGCTTTGCTGGATTTACTGAAATGATAAATATGTATATGTATTGTAAGACCTCCTGACCGTGAAGAAAGAAATTGCACCAAGTGATAGTATTAGGTCTGAAAGAGACAATTTGAGCTGACCTCTCCAGTGATAGAGGGATTGAAGCTGAAGCATTGATCACTGTTAACCGTAGGCTTGATGAGAAGAATGTAGGTCATGCATAAAAGGAGGTTCGTTTAGAGCAAAAAGGAAGATCTTAATGTCTGTTCTTTTTTCAGCTTTTGGTATTTCAGATACAAAAAGCTGTTGGCAGAGCAGCATTTTCTTAATGTGATCATTTTAGACCATCATTGGAACAACGTCTTTCTTTTTATAGGGGTAAAAATCCAATTTTCATTTTCAAGTATTGGATGAACATAATTTTGTATTCTTGGATGAGTGTTCTACAATTATTGGTTGTCAGAGCTCTAGATCGTTAAGCTTCTAAAGTTTCTACACATTGCAAGCGAATCAACAAGGAGGCGTACCATTTAGAAATCTGACACGCACGGTGGTACGCTTTCTTGTTGTTTCGCTTGCAATGTGTAGAAAAGTCAAGCTAACCGTTCTATTGGAGATCTACAGGGAGATCCGAGTGCATATGAAAAGCTTTGGCAGAAGGCAGAGGAATTTGCCAATCGGCGGAGCACTACATAGGGCGGCATATGAAAGACTGTAATGACTGTGCATCCTGTGGAGAGTTCATCTTCTCACAGAATTTCAAGTCAACAGCGTACTGCTTGCATATAACATTTTGTCGAGGCCACTTAAACAATTTTACACACCTGACCTTGTTAAACAATTTTACTCAACTGGCTTTGGTAACTTACTTTGTCATCACTCTGTAACTACAATGTTCAGGCTGTTGGTGTATTCATTGAGTGGGCACCACGCGAGGAAAACGGATTAACGTACGGTCCGGACACGTCTGGATGGGTTTTGGCTGAAGACGGTGGCGAGACAACGACTCTTCATTCTCCATCGAACAGTCCAGAACGAGTGAGCTGCGTTTTCTGCGGTTGACGGCGTTCAATTATAAAAAATCTAATTGCGCACAAGGCTCTTTCTATGCGTTCACTTGCTAGTTGTATGTCGTTTACCAATGTGAATGCAAATAAGTAATGACAAAGACTATATCAATGATTTATTAGAACTCGATTTTGATAAGCAGCTGCATGGTTCTGCACTAGATCTAATTTCGCTTTTTCGCCGCGGAATGTTATCACTAATGCCATTAATAGGAGATGTGTTCCGCTTTGTCTTCGTGCTTATGGCAGCACAATACTTCATCACGCCAGAATCCAACCCATTGACGACCATCGCGTTCGAAGGGGAAAGCGCCGCGAGGGACCGGCGCGCTTTTCGTCCTCTCGCGACTGCAGCCCGCATGTGGGCTAAATGGTCCAGCATGACCGTTTTTTGGAGTGTATAAGAGAAATCCATAAGTTTTTCGGAATACTCCTTCAAATGGGTTTGATAAGAATGCCCACATTGAGTGATTATTGATCTTTATTATAAAATCAGCACTCAGTTTAATGGTCATCCAATTATGAGTTCAATCATTACCAGAAATCGTTTCGGGGAACTTTTACGGGTTTTACATTCGGTCGATAACAGCGAATATGCTGATGACGACCGTCTTCTCAAACTATCTCACTTTTTGAAGTTGTTCAACGAACGAAAAGTTCACCAAGGTAATGTACTCCTTCGAAAAGAACACCTTTACAATTGCAAAATTAGAAGATTTTCAGAACCACGCTGCATGTAGTTTCATTTAGGACTGATGTAATGCCTTGAGAAGAAACATTGTAACTAAGTGGAAATATAGATGAATGAAACAAAAAATACAACTGCAGTCCACATGTGGACTGCATGGTTGTCAATGGGTTCATACCACAGAGCACTGAGACTCAGAGCTGAAAAGGTTACTGTTCAACTGTAGATTTCTTGAAGGCATCGAGTATAAGGCCCTTTCAAAAACTCACTTCTTTCAAAAGGTTTGTATAGGTCTTAGCAGTGCATACTAATCAGAACGGGGTGACGAGTGTTTTGACAAGGTGATATTTCAGGCGGCTGGTGAATTAATGAACAGGCTCGCGTTTTCTCTAGATGTCAATG
The DNA here is from genome assembly GCA_000469685.2 of Haemonchus contortus. Taxonomy (NCBI): domain Eukaryota; kingdom Metazoa; phylum Nematoda; class Chromadorea; order Rhabditida; family Trichostrongylidae; genus Haemonchus; species Haemonchus contortus. Next base: position 46,651,907 of record LS997563.1, on the reverse strand, counting down.
ATTTGAGCAGTTTCAGAAGCATTGAGCCTAAAAAGGGTTGGTTTGAATTGTTGTTAGTGGTTAACGATTGGTTTTTAGTATTTCATCTCAACCATTCCATCTGTGTAATTCCTCATTATATTCATTATAATTCATTATATTCATTATAATTTTTGACTATTCAGGGCAAGGTCATCCTTATATACGCTTGATCTGTAAGGATGGCAGCAGTTTTACGCCTTTGTACTTTACCACGGAGTCTACAGTGGGATTCGTCGATGTTCTTCAGAGGTATTGATCAAACTATGTAAATCTTGCCTCAATCTTCGCTTCTTTTTGGGTTGCAATTTTGGTTTAGAAAGCGGCTTTCGTTTACGCCACATGAAATCATCCAGAACCATTTTGAATTTTGTGAAATTTATATGTAATGCTTTCTTGGAATCTGAACTGAAAAAGAAGAACTTCACAAATATTGTTCAATTTTCGTAAATTTATCATTTACTCAGATACATCACTCTACGTAGATCGGCTCGTGAACCAAATCTTGTCCTAGTTGTCGATGGAAAAACAGAGGCTCTCGCGCAAAGCGTGATCGCTCTAGGGCAGAATGATGATGTCTTATCGGTACTGCTTTTCGCTGGTAGTTAAACACATTAGAATAGATGCGTAGATTTATTTATTTAGTAGTCTAAACAGTTTCAATGTGTATCTAAAATCATTTTTTCAGCGTTTCATGAAGAACCCTTATGCAACTGCATTGACAGGTTTCGGAAAGATAACTTCTTTCATGCAAGAGCAGGTTTCGGCAGATCGCCCTCCAATTCTTTTTTTAAATTTCTTTTTAGAATTTCTTTATACTTTTGGTTCAGATGATTCCTGCTCTTCTGGATTCGGATGAGGTGAGCCAGGAAGAGCAGATACGTGCTATGCGCGAACTTTATCAAAGAGAAGATGATGCCTCAAAGCTTCGGTGAACTAATATTTTTTGCTCAATAACTTCAAGATCGGTGACTATGGAATGATCGGAATGATTTTGATCTACTTAAGGGTAAATTTGGATGCCAACTCAGAATTTGAGCTTGTCACACAGCTTGAGCTTCCTCCTCGTCCCGAAATTTACAGGGAGTCACCGGTTACTCAGGTACGTAACAATTTCTAGTTCCCCGTGATTTTCATGAAAGTAGTCCCAGTTTATACGATTCTCTGTTTCACCGTAACTTATCTATTACGTTTTCTTAAAGGAGATTTATTAATGATTATCAGTTTCTGCTTATTCTTGTCGCTCTTAAACGATCTGCTTTGCTTGAAAGATATTTTGTTTTCTGTTGATTAATTTCCTCACTATTCAGGAGATCTGGGATAAATTCAAAATGGCAGATGGAACCGTCGATCAACAGAACATTCATCACTTGAAAATGAACGTTTTCAGAGGAGGTGGGTACTTCAGACTTAAGCGATGCAAACGTCCTATTTTTGGAGAGCATGTTTCCGTGATTTTATATGGATTTTATCAAGAATTGTACAACAAATTTATAATATAGCTAGCTTTTGATTATGTGACACTTTGATGGTTTAGGTTTGGATCCGGATTTGCGAAAGGAGGCATGGAAGTATCTGCTTGGTTACAGAGCTTGGGATGAGACAAACAGTCAGTTTGATAAGGTATGGATGGAATCAAATGAAACACTCTTGGACTCTGACTCGAAAAACTAATAGACGAATGTATTCAATGTTTTGTACTAAGCAGGTTTTTAATAGTATATCATTTTACCAGGCGGCTATGCACGCTCTCGCGCGCGCTAGGGGCTCTAGCCATGAGAGACGGAGCCGCATGAGCTGATTTTCATTATAGACCTTTATCGGATTTATAAGTTTCCGCTCAAACCCTTGTGGGCGGAGTCTGGTTCTGCTACCCACCATGAGTTTTGCCACCATGGCGCCTGTACCCCTACCAAGCTTGAACTTTCTAGGTCCATGAGGACATGAGTAATGGATCTTCGCCCAAACCCCGCCCATTGTGGGCGGAGTCTGGTTCTACCACCCACCATAAGTTTCCCCATCGCGGTTTCTGTGCTCCTACCAAGTTTGAACTTTCTAGGTCCATTGGGACAGAATTATGAGTTTTCACCCAAACCCCGCCCCTTGTGGGCGGAGTCCGGTGTTGCCACCCACCATAGGTGTTCCCATCCTGTCGCCCGTACTCCTACCAAGTTTGAACTTTCTAGGTCCATGGGGACGGGAGAAATGAATTTCCGTACAAACCCCGCCCCTTGTGGGCGGAGTCTGGCGCTGCCATCCACCATACGTTTAGCCACCATGGCGCCTGTACTCCTACCAAGTTTGAACTTTCTCGGTCCATGGGGACGGGAGTTACGAGTTTCCGCACGAACCCCGCCCCTTGTGGGCGGAGTCTGGTTCTGCCACCCACCATGAGTTTTGCCTCCATGACGCCTGTACTGCTACCAAATTTGAACTCTCTACGTCCATGGGAACCGGAATTATGGATTTTCGTATATAAATGTAAGAAGGGATGTGAGCTTCGAGGCACGCTCCGCCCATTGTGGGCGGGCCTCCGCTGACGTCATTTATGCTGGAGACACCCCCGACAATGCTCCTCCCACATCAACTTTTTCCTGCTCTGTTGGCTTTCTCCAAACCGAGTTATAAATGTTTTCATAAAGCATTACATTTTTGGAGAACGCCCCGCCCATCGGGGGTGGGTCTCCCCAGTTCGATCTAACTTACCAATGCACACCTCAAGCCACCTTTAAACCCCAATTTTGAGGCCGTCTGGTGGCTGAATTTGAAATCATGGTCCTAGGTAGGGCTCATTTCGAGGCACGCCACGCCCACTGTGGGCGGGGCTCCGCCAAGCTGATGTGTGTTTTATACTTCTCGAGACCTGGCCCACCCATCCCACACTTGACCTGGTCTCTCCAGGCTGATCTAAAGGAGCTAAGGAATTTCGTGACAGACATACAGACAGACAGACAGACAGACAGACAGACAGACAGACAGACGGACAGACAGACAGACAGACAGACAGACAGACAGACAGACAGACAGACAGACAGACAGACAGACAGACAGACAGACAGACAGACAGACAGACAGACAGACAGACAGACAGACAGACAGACAGACAGACAGACAGACAGACAGACAGACAGACAGACAGACAGACAGACAGACAGACAGACAGACAGACAGACAGACAGACAGACAGACAGACAGACAGACAGACAGACAGACAGACAGACAGACAGACAGACAGACAGACAGACAGACAGACAGACAGACAGACAGACAGACAGACAGACAGACAGACAGACAGACAGACAGACAGACAGACAGACAGACAGACAGACAGACAGACAGACAGACAGACAGACAGACAGACAGACAGACAGACAGACAGACAGACAGACAGACAGACAGACAGACAGACAGACAGACAGACAGACAGACAGACAGACAGACAGACAGACAGACAGACAGACAGGACAGACAGACAGACAGACAGACAGACAGAACAGGACAGACAGACAGACAGACAGGGACAGGACAGACAGGACAGACAGACAGACAGACAGACAGAGAGACAGACAGACCAGACAGACAGAGACAGACAGACAGGGACAGACAGACAGACAGACAGACAGGACAGACAGACAGACAGACAGGACAGACAGACAGGACAGGACAGACAGACAGGACAGACAGGACAGACAGACAGACAGACAGACAGACAGACAGACAGGACAGACAGACAGACAGGACAGACAGACAGACAGACAGACAGGACAGACAGACAGGACAGGGACAGACAAGACAGACAGACAGACAGACAGACAGACAGACCAGAAGACAGGACAGACAGACAGACGGACAGACAGGACAGACAGGGAAGCAGACAGACAGACAGACAGACAGACAGACAGACAGACAGGGACAGGACAGACAGACAGACAGAAGACAGACAGACAGACAGACAGACAGACAGACAGACAGACAGACAGACAGACAGACAGACAGACAGAACAGACAGACAGACAGACAGACAGACAGACAGACAGACAGACAGACAGACAGACAGACAGACAGACAGACAGACAGACAGACAGACAGACAGACAGACAGACAGACAGACAGACAGACAGACAGACAGACAGACAGACAGACAGACAGACAGACAGACAGACAGACAGACAGACAGACAGACAGACAGACAGACAGACAGACAGACAGACAGACAGACAGACAGACAGACAGACAGACAGACAGACAGACAGACAGACAGACAGACAGACAGACAGACAGACAGACAGACAGACAGACAGACAGACAGACAGACAGACAGACAGACAGACAGACAGACAGACAGACAGACAGACAGACAGACAGACAGACAGACAGACAGACAGACAGACAGACAGACAGACAGACAGACAGACAGACAGACTAAGCGCTTTATAGTAAGTAGGATTGTGCCTGAAAAATTCGTCGTTCTCGGAGGCCGAAAGCGTCTCAGAAATTAAGAGTGTTACCTATATGCTTGACGGAGGTTAACAAGTTGTAACTCAGACTTTGGCAGTTGGCAGACTTCCAGCCAACTAGAAAGGGTGTAGTGCAGTAGGAACGAAATCGTCGCGTCGCGACGAAAGAGACGCCGCACGCGGAGGAATGTAGCAGAATTCAGCGGCAATTAAGAAATACGGAACAATAGAACTAACAATAGAATCGTGCCAAAAGTAATAATTGCATAGCGATTTAGCTGTATGAAGAAAGATAGGTCCGTTATAACGAGACAACTGGTACGCGACAGCCGCGTGCAGCGTATCGATTACCCAAAACCGTTCCTACTGCCTGTCTCCCAACTATAAATTATAACAAGTCATTCACGTCAATTCCACCAACAGCGAAGAGTTGTTCAGAGACGATAGAACGAGTGGGAGTGCCCGGCCAACCACGACCCATTAATATACCCGTGGCGTCACAAATATCAATCCTCGCTATCTGCTCTTACCTTTTTACCTCGCAGGCTTTCGAGCTTCGAAGAGTTTACGGTTGCAGTTTATTGTGTTGTCTTGTTATTGCAGTGGACGTCATTTGACTTCAGGCATTTTGCCAGAAATTTTGAACGCATCCTGAACCCCTCGGAATCCTTCGTTCATTACCTCGTTTGATTGTGAGACTATACCTGATCATTCTAGATGACTCATGAGTTGAGTTCCGCATTTCGGTTAGTGGGCTGCTTTGAATTCAATTTCTAATAAAATGGAAGCTGATTTAGTTTTACCCTACAGTGTATTACATCACATAGCGTCTTGCGTTTCCGAACTTTTGTCACTTTCCTTTTTACCACTTACAATTATTTAACTACAACATAAAATATTTTTCGAACTTCGTATTTATCTTGACATATTTTCCGTGTCTAGAAACGAGCAAAGCTGGCTAAAGAGTACGAAAGATTGAAAGCTCAGTGGTTGTCGATCAGTGAAGATCAAGAGTCGCGTTTCTTCAGCTACAGCCAGCGAAAGGGTCTTGTAGGTAAGCTGAAGATTGCATGCATTGCATTTTGTTCTTTATACAGGTTAGTCTCTATGACCTTTTTGGGCTTCCTACTAAAATACTTGAGTAGCATCTCTTCTTTGGAATTAAAGTCGCAAGCGGGTTTTTCTTTTGAATCTAAGGAAATAATAAATTCTCCAAGCTGGTGACAGATTAAATTGTCTCAGTGGGGAAGATGAAGTAGGATGATTTGCTTGTTAGAAGAGCACTTTAGTCCAAGTTTCAGAGTAGATAGTAGCACTTACCTAACCATTTATTTGCTTAACGCTCTGCACTTTTTGGAGAATTGCATCATTTTTCGAAATTGAAACAAAGTTATTTTCTGATTCTTTCGGACATTCTCGAACCTGAATCATGACTCATCGCATCTATTAGGTTGTCGGAAAAGTATTTGCGCATTTTGCAATTTTTTTTGATTTTATTTTTTTCCTTCACAATAACTAACAATTAACAAATATATGCACCATCATTATCGACAAGGTATTGCCATTCACCAGGCAACTTGTGGCTCCTGCTTGCGTAGAATTCCTGAGGTTTCGAGGAGGAAAACTCGTCAATGTACGTCTCGAGTTGATTCACATAATCGAACTTCTTATTTTTCGGATGGTCCGACAGCGGCAGGAGCAGATGATAATCCATTGGAGTTAGGTCTGGTGAATACGGTGGGTGGGCCATAACATGCCATCTCAGGCTTTGAAGCTTGTTCTGGGTCTTCTCGAAAAATGTGGGCGTGCACTGTCGTGGAGTAAATAGACTTTCCCGAGTTTCTCTCTCAGAGCTGCAGCAACCCGGTCCACAGAGCAAACTGGGCTTCAGTGCTGACAGCGGAGTTTGGGGGTAGGAAGTCCCAGTGAACGATCCTGTTGAATGGCTACAAACGCTTGGCATTGCCTTCTGAGGTAGGAATTCGGGATTGGAGGTCGGGATTCCATGCTCTACGCATCTAAGCCACTGGCGCTTCCTCGTGTGGTTTAAGTAGGGAACACACTTCTCGTTGCCAGTGATTAAGTCTTCCAGCCATGCGAAAGTGCGTTGGAAAGACATCTAGTTTAGGCGTGAATTTCTCTTCATTTGGAGGTCGTGACCACCCAGATCAAAACTTATCCATATCTCCGAATCTCCATGAATTTCCAAGGCGATGCAAATGGACAGCTGTTGTGTCGTGATGGCTATGAGCTCCTGTTTCAGCTGATGGGTACTAAACCTAGAATCTTCTTCAACCAGCTTCAGGAGATAGTCATCATTGAGCTCAGCTAGTCTCCTAAATCGTGGTTCTTCGGTCCAGTCTATGTGGCCATTTTTGAACTTCTTGTACCAACTACTTGATGTGCTATTGGAGACAATGAATGGTCCTATCGCATAGCATATTCCCCCTGTCGCTCAATTTGGATTGACGTTTTTTTCTGAACTCATGAAGAAAAGATAGTCTGACTGGCTTTGAGTCGAGAGCGATTCTTGCAGCCATAACCGTTGCGAAATGCTACGGCAGATATGGTGTGGAGAGCGCATTGACCTGCACTTACACATATTCCGCAGTGAAGGCTCTAAAGCAATCCCCAAAGATTTCACAACATGGAAACCAAAATGCGCAAATACTTTTCCGACAACCTAATATTATCTTTTCATTTGGAAGTATATACATTCAATACAAAGCCAATACTGTATATTTATAGAAAAAGACGTTGCACGTACCGACCGATCAATGGAGTTCTTCAGCGGAGATGAAAATCCGAATCTGGTGATGTTACACAATATTCTGATGACTTATGTCATGTACAATTTCGACCTTGGTATGTTATCGTTATGGCGTGAAAACGTTTGTTCTGTTTCAATAACCGTTCTCACATTCCGAACAGTTAGACAAGGCCATACAACATTTTTAGGATCTTGAACTTACCGTTTTTAGACTTTGACTTTTTTGCCAATTGTCATCGTTCAAGAAAACGGTTCAAAAGAAATGAAGGGTACGCTCGAAGTTAGGAGATTTGATTCTTATAACAAGTGTTGAAATGAGGTCGTGTTATTGGTTCGGAACTCTGGTCCTTGTGTAACATTTAGTTCGGGCAGTTTTCGGCACCTTATACCTCATGGTGCTTGTTTTTTTCATTCTGCATTTTTCTGGTTCAGGCTATGTCCAAGGAATGAGCGATTTCGCATCACCATTACTTTACGTAATGGGTAACGAAGTAGATGCGTTCTGGTGTTTCGTGGAACTAATGAAGAAAATTGTGAGTTCGTTTCTGAAAATAGCAGTTTCAGGAGAGAAGCAGTCTTGTTAGAAAACAGCCCTACTTATTAATTAATTAATTAATTAATTGGTTTAGCTCACATCATCAGAGTATGAAATTGAAGCAATAACCCATCGATATTGAAACCAAACATCCTTACTATATATAAAGCGCCCTGTCTGTCTGTCTGTCTGTCTGTCTGTCTGTTTGTTTGTTTGTTTGTTTGTTTGTACGTACGGAAATTCGATATAGCCTAAAGAAACACCTGGGGAAGCCGGGTCAAGTTTGGAATAGGTTGAGCATAGGGTAAGTGCAACAGAGCACATGTGAGCCTAGCGGAGCTCCGCCCCCAAGGGGGGGGGGCATGCACCCTAATTGGGCGGGGTCATGGGCGAATTCTTCTAATTCGGTCTCATAACATCCCAGATGGGGGGGGGAAAAATGTGCAAAGGTGAGGGATGGGTCAACAACTAAAATAAAAGAAACTCACCGGCGATGGGCGGAGCGTTCTCGCACTGGGCGGTACTTTCCACAGAGATTCGTAACTCGATTCAACGAAGGCGTCGAGGCCAGCAAAAAAAGTAAAAAGTCTGGGCAAGGCTCTATGCGTGTTGGGCATGCGTAAGCTTAGCGAAGCCCCGCCCACGGTGGGCGGGGCGTGCGTTAAGGTGAAAGCTACTTTTCAAAAATGAGTGTAACTTCGTTCGAAAACGTTCTAGAATGCGGAAAAAAGTGGTTAGAGGTAATGGAACAAATGTGGTCAAATTCTCGACGTGGGCGGGGTTGGCAGCAAAGTGGGCGGAGTTTAGGTCAAAAATTCATAACTCTATTCAGAAACGTTCTGGGATGCGGGAAAAATGTGGTAAGAGGAATTGGAACAAATGTAGTCAAGTCCTTGAAGGGGGCGAAGCTGGCACATGGAAGCGGGGCTAGGACCAAAAATTCATCTCTTCAAAAACTTTCTGGAATGCGGAAAAAATGATTTGGAGCAGTCAATGAAGGGTGGTCAAGTTTACCGTGGGAAGGGTTTGCACTAGGGTGGGCGGAGCTATGATCAACTTTGCTCAAATATACCGAGCGTGATGCTCTCAGCAGTTCAGCGTCCGAATATAGAGAGAACTATCTTATTCTGGTTATCCAACATTCCGCTGAATGTCTCCATCGTGGATAAGTGGCCTTCGAAATATACTGCGCGGGTTCGCGTGCATAGCCAAACTGGTCAAGCAATAAAAGACTGTATATAGACTAGCACATGTGGCGATGTAAGATCGGGAAACGATTTTGTAAGGGCTAAAAGATTGAAAGACTAAAATTTCTCCAGCAAAATTTCTTTCAGTGAAAGAATCAGACGGAGAAGTAGTCTCTGCTGGGGACGTGGTGCGGGTGCGCGCGGCAAATTGCGCGGCGAAATTCGCGATGATTCAAACAACTCCTGCGCCTATCATTGGGGCACAAACTTGAAGTAAAGTACTTTAGTAGTGTCAGGCAATCGTACTTACCTTCTTTATTTCAAATTTGGACCACAATGGTAGGCGCAGGAGTTGTTTGAATCATCGCGAATTTCGCCGCGCAATTTGCCGCGCGCACCCGGAATCGCACGAATCGCAACACACCCAGTCTCTGCGTGTCGTACCCACCGGGGGACGGAATGTTCACCCAATTCTGGATGGACGAGGTAAACCGCGCGGAAGTTCGTGGTAATTTAAACAACTCTGGCGCCTATTTTTGAAGAAAAAACTTGGCGTAGAGTATATTAGTAGTATAAGCTGATAGCACTAATCTACTCTACTCATAGTTTGTGCCCCATTTATAGGCGTTAGAGCTGTTCGAATCGTCGCGTAGTTCCCCGCGCATTTTATTTACCCGCGTCCATCCAGAATTAGGTGAATGTACCCACACCTGCACCCACCAGCAAAAGTGATATGTGTCCACTCGGTATAGGATGTACTCTCCTCCAAAGGTGCTGTTATCAAGAGTGGGCACACGAACAGATGTAAGAATCGAAGATGGATGAAGGGAGGTGTTTTTCCATACTAATTGCACAATGACCTTTTTGAAAATAGATCCCACTATGTATATCGTTAACTGTGTCTGTTGGTTTTTCGGTGTGTGTGTGTGTTTCGGTGTGTGTTTGACCGTAAATTCGTGACTTCTGTTCTCGTGGACCTCGAGGGTTCAAATTTGGTAATAGAAAGAGGGGGGGGGGCAGGATGGGGACTCATGGCAGGTGGCAAGACCAGGCTCTAACTACGGGGGCATGCGCGATAGGAGATTCGGACCGCATATCCATAAGTCCTGTTTACCAAGACCTGGAGCGTTACTTCTTAGAAGTACAGAAGTCAAGATGGGAACACTTTTGGTGGGGGCAGGACCGAACTCCGCCTACAATGAGCGGGGTATGTGAATGTTTGACCGGAAATTCATATTCTGTTCCCTTGGACCAGAGCGTCCAAATTTGGTAGGATTACAGCTTTTCGTATTAACACTGGAACTAAGTGATGTAGGATATGACGGGATCGTAGGGATTCTGTGACAGGAGCCGATAATAACTAATAAGAGAAGATAAGGAGTCTAAGAGAGCTAAAGCAATCTACCGAGCAGCATCCTAATGTCTTCGGTATTTACGATGTAGCTTCGGCTGTTCAGTATGTTGCATTTGATAAGACGCGATGGTAGAGTAGGGGGACAAAAGTGAGTGGTAAGTGCAGTGATAGAGAGCCTTTAGCGGCACTACATTCGTTCGATATCATTTGCGACAAAACTCAACCGACCGCCAGTTATCTGGAATTCTTAACTGGTGATATCTCTCTAAAGAAAAGGGTTCATCGAGAACGACATCTGATAATGTGTTATCTTCGCTAGAAACATTTGTGAGTACCG